>OW679197.1:121962165-122057427 GCA_940337035.1 Agriotes lineatus | reverse complement strand
TGTCAGTTGTCACAATAAATCTGTCATTCATTAAATTGCAAAAATGTGTATTTTCTGTGCTCGTGTAAAAAATGGCGTACATACCTCGCTCGAAAGTGTATCGTACGTTTGTATTTTAAGTCACTCGGCTTCGCTACGCTTCGCCTCGTTTCTCAAATATACTCACAGGATATACGTCACTTTCGCAGCTTGTTATTTAATATATTATTATTTACCTTTCGATATCAAGGATATAACACACATCTAAAATATATAATTTATAAAATAGAAAAAACGTATCGATAAACCATAAAAATGTAAATTGTACAGTGTTCCAGGCAATACCTAAAAAATGTACTTTCCTTTCAATAACAATTTTAAATATATTAAGATAGTATAAGAAAATTGTGTAATTTGATTAGAGTATAGGTATAAAGCGTGTTCAATGTTTTTTACGGTCTATGAAATTGCTTTCTAATAAATTATTTCATAAAAATATATAGAGCATACGAGTAGGACATTATTTATACATTATCAACTTTGATACAGATATATACATGTTGGAAATTACAATTAAATTATAAATGAGATATATCTAATAATTTTTTTTGTTAATGTGGATTGGCATTGAATTTTAATTTATGTATAAGTACAGATAGTTGGACTGTTGTTTTAATCATACGCTCTCCGGCCGCCATAACTCACTAAGTTATTTTTATTGTAAGAATGCTCTAACGTTATTATTTAAAAAATAACCTTGTACATGCTCTAAAAATGTACAGGGGAATTTTTAAGTGCTACGATCTTAAATTGCTTACAAAATAATAAACAAAAGTAAAACGTTGAGGTATGATGACAAAGTATATGTTATTATTTAACATTATTTGAAAAATTATTTTTCATTAATTAAAAAGTTATTTTTCAAGACAACTAAGTTATTGTTGATTTACTTACATAATCCATCCTCTTATATCTTACGGTGTTGAGGGTTTTAAGGTTGTCGCTCTCCCCAGTTTTCTCTATTCTTCCCTGTTTCTAGTGAGCAATTCAGCATTTGCCTATTGTCCTTCCCTTCTTTGCACCGCTTTTTTGCTCTTTCTTTCCGCGTGTTTGTTGGTCGTCCTCTAGCTCTTCTTGCTATTACCTTTTTTAATAATAACAACAATAATAATAATATTACTTAATGGTTCTTTAAAATGTATAACAATTATTGCACAAGTCAAAGAAAACAAGAAAATATCACAACAAAAATAGAGGTACGTAAAAAATTGCACTGCAAATCTACAGTACTATGTTCAATCAGAAATGTTTACAGAGTACCCCTATAAGTGTTTTGTTGTTACAGGTGTTCAAATTCAATTCTATGATATCAGATATTTTATTTAGTATTTTAAAGCGAAAAACTACGGGAAAACTTTTTGTGATATCGAATCTACCAAAATGTATCCTGAATACATCACAATTTCTAGTATTATAACAATGTATATCATAATAGTTCAAAAAATCTTTAAGACTGTAAACATGTAGCAACATGAGCTAATTTTGTTTAGTAAATTGTAACAATGTTCATGCCACTTCAAATTCTCGTCAATTTAAAAGTCTATGAATTTAGTACATTTGGTCCAATTTACCTGAAATTTGTTTTTTCATATTTATGTAAGGCGTATATATTCTAATAATAATAAAAACGTAAATATTGGGTTTTGCTGGCATTGAAAGGCAGTTTGTTATCATTAAACCAATGTAATAGTTCTAACTATATTAAGAATAAAATAGGAGTCAAAGTGGTTCCTTGGGGGACTCGCATATTAATTGTCAATTGATCAGAATTAACTGTTTTCTACATTTCTCATTTTGATATCGTGTTGTAACAAGATGAAGCTGAAAAAATATTATTCGTATTCGATATTTTTAAGAAGCACTATTCAGGTATCTTTGAAAAGACTGAAGTAATTTTAACTGGACGGTAATTCTGAAAATAGTTTTTAACCCTTTTTGAATATATGAATAATCTTTCTTATTTTTAAACTTTCAGGCAACTGACCAAAAGATAAATTTATTAATTTAATCACTGGCGCTGTAATTAACTTTGAAATCATGTTTATTATTATGATTTTAGGTTAGTGACAATATTTTCGTTTATTCTCTAGGTGGGAGCTTTGATTAGTAGCTTCTTTAGAATGTTAAAATTCTTCAGCATTCTTTAATAGTTCACAGTGCTTTAGTGAGAGCAATGTTTGTCATACAATGAATAAATGATTTGAAGAAAAAAACAACAATTATATGGCTAGTTTATATAAAATTTTACGTATACCGATTGCCAATTTACCTCAGAAAGGCCCTGTATTAAATTTTCAATAAAACGCTTGGTAACATTTCTATTGTAAGAAAAAGTACTAATGTTAACATCTGCGATCTAAATACAGTTTAACCGTTCTGTGGCCAGAGATAAAATTATCTGTCACCTCACATTTCGAGTGACTTAAAATTTCTGGACTAACAAAAAATTAGGTCAATCGTACTAATACGATAAGTGGGTTTAGTTACAACGTTCTTAACATTAAATGGATCCAAGATGCTAGTTAGTTGATTACGATGTTTTATCTCTAACAGGATCTAAAGTATGATCCCTGACTACTGATCTAAGGGTCGCGAGTTCGATTCCCGGTCCCGGTGAGGTTTTCAAAAATAAAAAAATGCAGATGAAAGCTTCTACAGAATGCCATCATTCGGAAGTGATGTAAAGCCGTGGCACAGTGGTCCAGAATCGTAAAAAACGTGATCGAAAATCATATCTATTGGTTATAGAGATTAAGACAGTTGAAATGCATATTTTCTGAATGCTGTTTGGTATAAAGAATTAAAGTTATGCACAATTTGGGTTTTATGATAAAAATCAACCCCCAAAAATGGGGTGAAAGTGGAAAAATATTGTTGTTTTTTTATAAAAGTTTATATTTTAAAATATTGTGTATTTGTTAATGTTATGTCAATAGCAGGTTTAAAATATAAAAAAACACCCTTAAAAAACAACATAAAAGATAAAAAAAATTATATGTATTTGTAGACATACAACAGTTGAAATGAACATTTGCACATCTTGTTAAGTACACAAAAATAAAATATTGCAAAATTGTGGTTGTATAATAAATATCAACCCTCTGGAATATAATAAGTTAATATGCAAAACAATTTTTTTTTACATTAGAGTTAAACATTGTTTAGTGTTTGGTTTTGGTTAGTTTGCGGCCATAAACAATTTAAAAATAAAAAACTACCCTTAAGCAACAACACAAAATAAAAATTTATATCAGGTGTTTCCAGACCTTACGTTACTTAAAATGTAGATTTCCAAATGTTGTTGTGTAAATAAAATTTAAATAGACGTATGTCATATATGTAGTAATAAAAAAATTATATTTACTTTTTGCGGTCACTACAGCGTAGTATTCGTCTAATTAATAGCGAATGGTGATGGATACGGTATAATCCGTAAAAAAATATTATATATATATATTATATTATTTATATTTTTTTTTTGTTATCTCTGATGACGAATTAGGAGAAATTCTTTGTCATATCGGTTGGTGGCCCTGAAAAGGGCCATTTGTGTGTCTAAAAACAAAAAAAAATCTTTAGTTGTCGGAATCAGAAAATGCTTCCGAGACGTCAGAATCGTCATCGGCCTCTTCTTCGTCGGTTTCTTGATCAGGAACAGGAACTACAAGTAAGGACAATACTTCCGAATCCAATCTTCTATTACCTTTGGATGGATCAGATCCAAACGTGCTCAGCTTTGGATCAGAGCTCAGCAGCAAACGATGGAACAAATCTTCATTTGTTGTTAGGCGCGATATTTTCCTTGTATGATGCTCCCGATATTTCCGTAATGTCCTTATTTTTTGCTTCTTGGGCCTCCTCTGACAATTCGCCTATAGGTATAATGGTGTCCTTAATGACTGAAGCGCCATGAATTAAAATTTTATGCACTGAAGGTGGCATGTAGTACCAGTTGTATAATGATACATATTTTTTCGGCGTGGTTAAACAGAATCGTTCATATTCCGCAATTTCAATTTCGTAGCCGCTGTTGATGGCTTTTAAAATAACGCGGAATCTATTTATAAGATCCTGGTCAATTCCTAAAACATTTCAATATTATTTTCTAATACATTTCTTGTAGATCAAGCTGTAGTTTACCTGTTATTTCGGCTGATAACTTAAATCAAGTTGATTTAAATCTTTGCACCCTGGATCTGATGCTAACGCACGGTACTCGCAGTCGAAAAAAATTAATATTTCCCAAAACGCAAAAAAGCGCAAACCAAGCTTTTGTAATTACCTACCCCTATCCTTATGCTACCTGATAAACCTCATTAATCAATTCTTCGGAATTCTTCCGTGTCGTAGAACTATTTTTTATCCAAATATTTGTTGTAAAACTAGTATTCTAATATTAATTGCTACAGAAGTCTAGGTATAAAATAAAATGCAAGTAATTTCTGCATATTGTAGTTCAAAGAATGCTTAATATGACTACCTATCTCAATTTGTCCTAATGTGTTTTGTAATAGCTAGTATTAGTCTGACAAAAACCTCTATTTGGCGCATAACTTTTCTCTTCGCAAATAGTCTGTTTATGAGCGACTTTAAAGGCGTGCTACAAATTAATGCAACTTCAAAATAAGTCATAAGTCTCTCAGATGATGGTACACTTTTAAAACAATACTAGACAAAATTTTCAGCTTTTTAAAATATAGTTGAAAAATTGATTTTCGATCACGTTTTTACGATTTCTGGACCACTGTGCGTGGGTCCCATGTTACTACGATGTGTAGCATGTAAAAGATCCTTGCTAGGGTTGGAACTCCTTAGTCTCGGCAAAATTCTAAGTAGGACTTTGACCATATGACCAAAGCAGTCGGTGTCTAAGGTACCTGGTACTCTGCATGCCTAGACCTTGTCCATTAACAAACAAACAAACAAAGTATGATCAAAAATTATTTTCATCTAGTATGGCTATGGAATAGTTCTTAATTTATGAATGCAACTATGTTTATACTTTTTTTTTTTAGTTTATTGAACTGCTAATTTACAATCTACTTTATATTGAAGTAATAAGTAAATAGTTTAAAAGTTATCAGACATGCAAGGGTTCAGCCAGTGCTGAAGCCACTATGAGTCTTTTATTAATTTCGAACTAAATCATGCGGCCACTGTCGTTTCAACCTTCTGGCTATCGGTTGGGTAGTGAGTTGTTCTATTAATTGGTTGGTATGTCCGTGAAGATTACAATGGTAGGTTCTTGAAAGTCTGGTGATCTCATCAGTTATATATGGGATTTGTAAGTCGGTGTGCAGTGTATCATTTCTGACATACCAAGGGGCATCAGTTATGATTCGGAGGGTCTTCGACTGAAATCGTTGAAGAATTTTTGTATGTGAGGCTTTTGCACATCCCCATAGTTGGATCCCGTATGTCCACATGGGTTTCAGGATGCACTCGTATAGCAGAACCTTATTGGATAAGGAAAGCTGGGAGCGCCGTGCTAATAGCCAATCCATTTGTCGGAGTTTGAGATTTAATTGATCCCTTTTAGTCTTTATATGTTTGCGCCATGTTAATTTTTGGTCTAGATGTAACCGAGGTATTTCACTTCGGATTTAATTGGTATTGGAGTGTTATTGATTGCTAATTGTGGACACTGAGTACGTTTATTGATGAAGGTTATTTAAGCGGACTTATCACTATTAACTGTAACTCTCCAACGCTCGAACCAATCTTCTATTAAGATATGTCACGAGTTTTCTGTAAGAGTCAGTAGTATGCGTGTTAATTTTTATTGTATTGTTGGTCATTGCTTTTGTATAGAACTGTTCGTTTTTTAGGATTTTAGTTAAGTCGTCATTAATCATTTGATTGTAGTCTTGTACCCCGTATATATAAATTGGTGGGGGTTTAGGAATTTTTGGTTGTTGCATATCAGTACTGAATTCTTGATGGTCATTACTCGTTTCGACTTTCGAGAGAATTTGGTATTTATTGGATGTATTTATGTGTGTTGATAACGTTATACCAGGAGGGCCGTTCCTCTTTCTTTTTTATAAACCTGCCATGCATGTTTAGTTTTTACCTTGTCTTGAGTGTTTTCGTTGTCTTGAGCTTTTTCATTATCTTGAGTGTTTTCACTATCCATTTCTACGGAATTAGCGTCGGAGTTAGCAGTTAAATATGTAATTTCAGGATTGTCGCTGCTTGATGTGTACTAATTTGAAGATTGCCTTGCCTGATGGGGTTGGATTGGTTGGGAATGCATTATATTTGGTGGAGCTTGGAAAGTTTGATTTTGAAGTGTAAACGGATTTGAAAGTTAGATTGCACTTGCTGGGCATACTTGTGCTTTAAAAGGATATGTGCAATTCCCGTATTTACGGGGCAAAGTTGACTGTTAATTGTGGGAGTCCCAGTTGGGAACATTTTTCATAAATGAATTACATCAAATAGGTAAATTTTTACGTACTGTTTCAAACGATGAATGAATGTTTATTGATAGGCGTTGACCTTTGATACACTTATCACACAATGGCACTTGACGCTTGAAGATAACGGAGCACTGAAATGCGTCCTTATTCTTAAGAGGCCAAATGCGAACATGTTTATACTTAAATGTCAAACTGGCATTTGATATTTAAATGACTTATAGTTGCATTCATAAATGAGGAACTATTCCATAGCCATACTAGATGAAAATAATTTTTGATCATACTTTATATGAAAATCACCCCCTCCCCTGTTATTATCTTGAGATTAGATTTAAAACCCTATTCCAATGTATTACACAGGTTAAAAAAATACGTTCAAATCTGTTATTGTAGGCGATCTGTAGACCACAAGTAAATTACAATTGCAATTATCATTAAACTTCAAAATGCATATCTATACAGAATTTGTCAAGCTCAATAGCCTTCAGTGTACACTCATATTTTGAACATATAGCCACTCCACCACACCTGTAGATAATGCGAGAGAAGTTTAATGCTAAGTTATATCCAGGGAAACCAATAATTCTAAAGTTAATCGCAATGGCGACCAGTTTCGCTTAAACACAGAAACTCCGGATACTGAAGGAGCAAGTAGCATGCGGTAATTAGATTCACCTTATCTGGGGTTAACGTGTGAAAATTCAGAAATAAAAGCGAGCTTTCTTCTGATTTTGAAGGATCCGCAGCGCTCCAGTTGTCCGGTATGTGTTGATGATGCGTCTCTGCCGCAAATGTAAAAAATCTGTAAAGGGGTTTACACGGAACTTCCCTCCCGCGAATTAGATCAATTTGCAAATAAAAAAATGTAGTCCGCTAGGGTTTGAACTCTACCCCTCCCAGGCTAATATGTGAGGGGAGTGTCTGGATTATCGCTAGAACAACGGCGTCACGACCTCATTCCATTTCAGCCAGTTTCTCCTGCGTTACAAAAATAGTATGTTATTCTGCCCCATTTCTGATGTTTATTCTGTATCTGTTAGGTCTCATTTTCACCAATGATAAAACCCAAGTTATATGCAAATTATTACTTTTATCGTTTGTACATAAAAGAAGTGGAAGTTGTGACACTAAATAAAAAAAATTAAAGGCAACTTGGAATAAAATATCTTAACGTTCCTAATAATACTGAAACAAAAAGAGGAACCATTCGGTAATTCAAACTAAATCAACTTGCAAATAAAACAAATTGAAAAGCAGGCCCAAGAATCGTTATGGAAGGGATGCTTCTTGGAATTGTTTTACTCTGAACGTCCAACGCAAGTAACAACAATTTTAAAAATCAAAGGAAAATATGGCTAAAAATATCGTAACGAGTCCAATAATATTGATACAATAAAACGAAACTTGGTTATGCGAATTACATCAATTATAAATTTAAAAAAAAAATACAGACGATGGGATTCGATTGTACAACACCTGCATATGCGATTATAACCGCATCGATATATTACAGTGGTACGAATGTGACCACTGCTCTATTTAACAGAACGGTCTTATTGTTGAAACGTGTTGACTCTTTTGCGATATTATTTTGTATCTCTTGGGTGCTATTTGCGTCAACTGTAAAGCCTGACCTATGTGAAAATTATTATTTCCATCTATTTCAAAGTTAACGCAAAAATAAGCAATACTTAATTTTTTAAGGTGCTCGCCCTGTATATATTTGTCTCCAATTTTTTCGGTTTCATGCCAGGTAAACATATAATCTACATGCATAATATCGTCATCCTCCAACAAATAGTTTTTGAGTTATACCGCCAACAAACAGACAAGCAGACGGAATTGAGAAAACCTGTTTTTCGTCATCTGGGGACCCTGAAACGTGAAAATCTGAACAAATCTCGGAAGGTGATTTTTTCGCGATTACAATACTTCCTTCGTCTTTTAGACGAGGGAAGTAAAAAAATCCATCGACTGATTCATTTGGCCATACTTCCGGATTAATAGATTTTTTTAAATTATAATCAAAGACGCTGACTTTAACTGATGCATATTGATCTTTATGTTGTACGTCAAGTTTCTTGTGTAAAAATTCGTGAAAAATTGGTTTGAGAAACTTCTGTATGTCATCCTGGATCAAGACGGTATACGTCAAGTACATTGTACGCCGTCGCCGCTGTGGTGACAGCGACGACGGCGTATGAAAGGCGGATGAAAGACAAGGGGTGTCTTCCTCAATTGAATCGTACAGCGTACTGTTCTCATACAGAAACTAAAAAAAACATAGCTAATTACTTTCTGAATAAAGCTCCCAGTACTTTTTTGTGGGATAAATTGGAAATTCTAAATAACTAATAGATATATTAAACCTTCGAAAAGAAATATTTTGTTAAGTTCCAGAGAACATGTATAGTAATTCTTAGCCACTGCATCCTATCTTTCAAAAGAGGATAATATTTATATTTAGAAGTAACGTCAGTCGATTATTTCAATCATGTGGTATTATTGAGGAATATGAAAACTGTATTGTGCTTTAAAGAAAGTGTAAAGTTATAAAAATATTCCCTAATACCATTTGTGGCTTGGGATAAATAAAATAGTACACATCTAAAATAAACATTTGGAACAGTTCTAACATTTAAATATGTTTCTAAGAAGTTATTTTGATTTTATACCATTATGCATAGTGTAGTTTTTGAAAGCTTCATTCGTACATGATTGAATTTTTATCGTAAAGCTGTAAAGTAAAGAGGTAAATAGGGAACTATTTCCAGTCAGGGAATTGCAAGGTGTTTCTTAAATTACAGACCGAGAAAGCTTCAATAGTTTTTAAAAAACAATAGTTAAAAGTATGTGCGAGTTACTTGCAAGATAAAAAACAATTTGTAAAAGCCTTTACACGGAACTTCCCTCGCAAGTCAAGTTTTTGAACACAAAAATAAGCAGAATTTTACTTTTTTTATGTGCACACCCTGTACATTTTTTACCGTAATTTTCTCGGTTTCATTTCTAGTAGATATATAATTCGCATATAAAATATCGTCTTCCTCAAACAAATACTGTTTGAGTTATACCGGCAACAAACAGACAAACAGATGGAATTAACAAAACCTGTTTTTCGTCATCTAGGGACCCTAAAACGTGAAGGTCTAAAGAAATCGCGGAAGGTGATTTTTCGCGATTACAATACTTCCTTCGTCTTTTAGACGAGGGGTAAAAGTAAAATTATCACACCGATGGTAATTACAGTGGAACATCACAAGTCATTTGATAAACACGCAAATAAAGCTGTTCCAATGTATGTACGTAACCCTTTCTGCCCCGGCTCGACGACCGTAGATTAAGAACGGATAAGTAAAGTCGCTTTAAATGTAAGTGTCATATGAACATATGTTCTAAATTCAATTGTAACGGAGTTAGAGCTATTGCAGTCATTAGATTGGAAAAGGGGTGCAGTTACTTGGCCGTCGAGGTTATCTGACCGTAACACCCTTGACCACTATGTCTTGAGACACGTGAGGACTTTAGTATATGTAGAAAGACCATGTGTTAGAGCTGAACCTGTTGAAATAATAATTGTAACAGCTATTGGTTGGATTTGTGTCAACTACCGTACGCTTCAAAACTACTGAATTTTCAATTATAGCAAGGGCGACGACAAATGTATAAATATGAAATAAGGCAATAATTACCTTAAATGTTAATAAATTAGTCAATATAATTTCTTTATTCGTTGAAATTAAACTCGTTGTATTTATGTTACTATACAGATTGGTGGTAGATAATGTGTCAATCAAACGAGCTAGAATATAGATAGTTTATGGACTTTGTATGCGTTAGACAGAAATAGACTAATAAAAAAAACACTGAATTTTAATATACTAGTCGTATGTGTCTATTTCTATCCAACTCATACAAAGCCCATAAACTATATTCTAGCTCCTTTGACTGCCACATTATCCACCACCAATCTCTAGAATTTCGGGCATGCAGTACTCCCGTTTCATTAAAAATATTAGATCATATTATAATCTCACCATCCAAATCTCGTTTTTAATTTTCTAGGTTATATGTCACATTTGTTTATTTCTATGCACTCTTCGTGAAGATATAATTATAGTATGATCATAAATTATTTTCATCTAGTATAGCTATGGAATACTTCCTAATTTATGAATGCAACTACATTTATACTTAAATGTCAAACTTGACATTTGATTTTTAAGTGGCTTATAGTTGTATTCATAAATTAGGAACTATTCCATGGCCATACTACATAAAAATAATTTTTGATCATACTTTATATAAAGCATCAACCCTATGTTAATTACCAGGTACCCATTGGTTCAAAAATGCAAAAGTTATATCTTAACCTCTTTTTTAGAAAATTTTGCAAGCAAAATAATGAAGAATAAATAGAAACTCGAGGTAAATGTAATTTATAAAATTGCACCTTACCTAAAAAACGAAACAAAATGCAAAAAGGGCCAGCTATTGTGGTATAATCAATGAATACAATTATTTGTTTAGCAATATGACTTAATCGCACAACAGGTATATTGTTGATATACATTTAAAACCATTTAAAAAGACTGTACTTACAGTATTTGCTTTACCCCCTAGTGTGGAAAGTAATTACTTTTCCCACTACAATATTTATAAACTTTTTCCTAACTGAAATTAATGAGAAAAGTAAGCTTTTTCTCCTGAAAATAGATGAAAATTAATCTCTACTTGTCATTCAAAGTGACAAGTTGACAAGGAAACAGTAAATCTGAGTAGTTGGCAAGTGTAACATGATTGTGATTCCTAAACGTGACGGTTTATAAAAATTAGCCAACAGCTGTAATTAAATATGGATAAAAAAATGCATTTGCAGTTCAAGTAAAAATCAATAAATCGGAAGAGAAAAAGAATAAAGCGTCGGGTGGGTTGTTGATATTTGCAAATTGAATTGGTTTCTGAAAGCTGTACTAATAAAAAATTGAGAGATCCGAATGGGTAAATTGAAAATGGCGAGCATTAAATAAATTTGACAGAAAACGACAAACAGGTAAAGGAAAGATAAAATTGAGGTGGCCGGATGATGCCGTTTTAGATATAATTGGAAAATAATCTCCTGTCGTCGTAGGTCTCATTTCAGATGAATAAAACGATGATGTAGAACTGTTGGAAGACAAGGCAGAAGAATTGAGAACACATGATGATAGCACTCCAACAAAATTGAAGATCTGACAAAGAAAACACAATTCCAGCTATTGCCACATGCTCAAAAACTGTTCATTAAAATCAAGTAAGAGATTACATGTTATTTCATCTAAGAAAGAAATAGAAGATGATATTGAAGTTCAGAGAAAAACCTCCCAAACTTTAACAATAAATTGAAACTTTTATATGAAAGGAGATTTTTAAGTTATAACATGTTGATCATAATATTATATGTTGTAGCAATTTGACATTAAAGAAAATTATTATAACAGGTGATAAAAAAAAACTTCATCAAAGAGGGCCAAGGCAGAAAAAGATAAACATAAGCTGCATGTGCAGCATTAATTAAGAAAGTAGGCAATTTTAATTAATGCTGTCACTTTATGTCAGCTTAATTTGACGAGTCCAAAACCGCTTTTCAGGAAAGCCCTGTGTTGTATATTTTATGTCATGGTTTTCACTGATGCATCAAATACGGCGCATGCTAGAAATGTACTTTAGGAACTTGGAAAGGTAAAAACATGAATTGTGATTGAGTTTCCTCTGACAGAGTAGATGCAACATTAAGTAGTTCAAATGTTCCACACTCGATCATCGAAAATTCTCGAGTCTCGACGTATTGTCTGAAACACCACTCGGCGCTACGCGTCTCATGGGGTTTCAGGTAATACATCTCGTATAATCGATTATTATTGAAGTACAATAAAAAAGTAAACAAGAAATTGATAAATTTAATAATATTGTGTATCTTGTCAAATGTTCAATTCATTTATATGGTTTTAATATTGTTTTAGTATACTTGTCACATGTTTTAGTCAAGGGTATGTGATTTTAACAACTGCGACTATACCATTCATGAGGCTAGAAACCAATAAGAATGCGTAACAGTAACTATAGAGATATCGATTTAGAAACCTCTGTATAACCGGTGTAATACCAACCTTTGTATATTGTTGTTATTAAAATCGCATAGCCTTGACTAAAAAAATGTGACAACTAAACTAAAACAATATAAAACCAGTTGTACTCTGAATGTCATTTTTTTGGAGTGGTCTAATATGATATGTTTTTCGGACCATAGACAGTGGAAAAAGTCTGAAAAACATATCACAATATAAAACCACATAAATGAATTCAAAATATGACAAGTCAACACAAAATTCTTAGATTTATGAATTTCCTGCTAACTTATTTACTTTACTTACGTTCTTTCAAGAAGACTGTACTAAGGAGAAATAACTCGCGTTTCGAAGCGGACCGCTAAAAGTTGACAAATATGGCGGTCGTCGTGTACTATTATCCATTCACAAAACTCGTGAACTGGCATTTTCAAATATTTGCTGAGTGTAACTGGAAATTTGGACCATGTTTTAACAACTAATAACACACTTGAAATACACTCCATTTGATTAACAACCATAAACTGACTTTTAACCGCGATTACTGGAACGGCAGCGAAAACGAACGAAAATGACCGAAGATGGTACACGCTGTCGACAGCACCGCGACGGCTATCCCTGGCATTGGGGCCGCTTTTATATACAGCCGTCATAGCAAGTTACATCTTCTTAGTACAGTCTTCTTGCTTTCTTTATTTATGGTATAGTCTACCTGTATACAACTCGACAATCGAATATTCTCGAGACTCAACGTATCGCCTTATGAAACATAGTAAACTGTGAGCTGCTCTTCCATTTAACCCTATATAAAAATAAAATGAAAATAACTACATGTTTACCCTTAATTTTGCCTTCATCCTGTTACCAAGAGTATACAAGATTATTGGTGCGTACAAAAGGAAATATAAATAATCAGTAAATGAACTTAGTGTAATTATCTCTGCTGGGAAAACAAAAATGTCCAAAGCTGATACCGAAACCCTGGTATTTCAAGCAATTGAAGGTCTCTGGGCAGATCATTGAACCAGATTAGTATGTTATAGACAAAACGACGTTTCCAATTTCAGTGTAGCGCCTTGGCAAAGTTATATTGCCTCTAAACCTCAAATTTCGACTGTGAACATCCGTCCCAAACGTTATTTTATTATATAAATATGGCGATGTTTTATAAAGTAAGATTTTAGTAGAACAGTGTAAGAATCGTCTATATGTCATATTTAGCCAGTTAATATCTACTAATTTGTGAGAAATTCTGTCATATTTACGTATTGCAAAGATAAGTCGCAAGCATGCATATTGGAGCTTTTGAATTTTGTTCTTATCTTGTAAAGCCAAACACGGTTCATATAATACATCTCAGTAATCGACCTGTGATAAAACCAGACTGTTGCATAAAATGACCTTCACTTTGCTGCTCAGCACCTGACGGTTTTGAAAAATCGACTTCAGATTGCAGTAAACTTTCTGCAGACATTGTCACACATGCTTTTTAAAACGGTGACTTTAATCGAAGGTGAAACTTAAGTTCTTAACGGAGTCAACAACCGGTACTACAACATTGTTAATTTCTAAAACTACATTATTTTTAACAATTTGAACATCACTTTTTCTACCAAAGAATATCACAGCTGTCTTATCTGCATTAAGTTTAAGCGAGTGCTAAAGCGAAATGTTAGCAAGTTGTTGTAGATCTTCGTTTATTAATTGACTAGCGCGATCTGCTTCTTGAACTTTAAAAGAAAAAAACAAATTTGAGAATCACCTGCGTAAAATGACAATTACAAAAGTTAATTGCAGACTGAAAATGGGAGATCTAAATCGTGAAAAGTAAAGGCCCAATAATGAAACCCTGGGGAACCCCCGAGGTTATATTACGAAAACTAGAAGTTTTATTGTTGATCTGCACAGCTTGGAGCGATCAGTTAAATAATTGCATAAAAGTGCAGTTACCTTTGGTAGCAAACCAATGAAATTACATATTGATGAGAATATTTTACGGCAAATTGTATCAAATGCTTTAGAATAATAAATAAGAGCTGTTACTTTACCTGAATCCGTAGCCAGAATTAAATCATCGACTATGTTCAACAACGTAGTAGCACAGCCATACCCTTCTCTGAAACCTGAGTATGTAACAGGCAGCACACCATTTGACTGTACGTCATTGCGAAGCTGCTGCTCTATGACTTTTTCTATTATTTTGGATAACGTAGGTAAGATGCTAATAGATCTGAGGTCCTTAAAATCTTCAGGAGTGTTTATTTTTGAAACAGGAGTTACTATAGCCTTCCAAACCTTAGGAAAGCCTGAATTATTGCATTCTCTTTTATTGTAGATTTTTAAAATGTCAACTATTCGAGAATCGTGTTTATCAGAACTTTTAATATTATTTAAAAAAACGACCTAGCATCATCACTATTTAAATGTATGTTTGACTTTGGCAAAGAATCGATAAAATAATTTGTTTATTTTATTACCGTCTGCCAAAGCGGGAGGCAATTCAATGTTCGTTGATCTTTCCTTTTTGAAATATTTAGATCCTTTAAATTTGTCCAAAAGAGCTTTGAGTTTTCTGCAAATAGTTTACTACAGTAAGCTTTTTTCTCTTTACTAATAGCATCTACAACGTGGTTACGTAATGGTTGATCATAATCATAATGCATTGGGTTTTTTGTTTTCTTAAACCAACTTAGCCTCGATTTTTTAAACGCATCAGAGCCTTTGTAATGTCTATTAGCTATGGATCAAGCGGCTTGGTAATTCGCACAGTGTTTTTTGCAAATAGATTTAATAAAGTCCTTATGTTTTCATTAAAAAAAATTAATTTTATCATTTATATAATTAATGTCATAAATGTTCTTACAAGAACATAATGCACAATCAAATTGCTAATAATTAAAATTTTTAAACTCTCTACTCGTTCGAATAATCGGTAATGTTTTGGCATGCAGTAAATTTATTGTACCACTTGTTAAAGAATGATCAAAATCGGCATGTAATGAAATTACAGAAACTGACGTTACTATTTGTCTATATGTAGTCAATATGTAATCTAGTAGAGTGCTTGACGTACTTGTTACACGAATAGGCTAATTACTTAACTGATGAAGAGCAAAAGCGTCTAAAAAAATAAGTAAGTAGGCAGTGGCCGCTCTATCAGTATTAAACATGTCTATGTTGAAGTCGCGTAAGCAAAAGAGATCCTCAACAACCGGTATTATCACAGACAGGCTCGATTCTAAGGTATTTATAAATTCGACATAAAATCTTTGATGCGAATTATACACGACTCAAAATGCATACTGACGGTTACTAAAGGATACGCTTAGTCACAATTACTCAATATCTTGAACAGTATCAATAACAGTGAATCATAAAGTTGATCGTATATAACAGGTGACTCCTCCACCTTTATCCTGTCTATCTCTGCACACAATAGAGTAGCCATCAATACGAATAGGCTCGTTGGGGATGTCTCGGTTAACCAGATTTCGGTAACTGCCACTACATCATATGAATTTTGTAGAACGTGATCCTTGCAATCCGCAAAATTGTGAGTTAATGAACAAGTATTGATATGAGCACACTTTAAAAGTAAATTCTTTTTAATTAAATATTTTGCAACTTGATCAAAAAACGAGAAGCAAAACAAAGGCAAACTACAAAAAGTTGAAAATAACTTTGCTTACAAAGATAAAATAAAATACACTTCTTAATACTTGCTGTTCCCAACAAATTTAAATCTTCTTTAAATATCAGCTATTTTTCCATCCTTTTGTCTGTATATTTCAACATCCCTGGTCCACACATTTCTGGCTCCGTATTTTTCGTTTGCACAGTCAGAAGCTGCAGCCGTTGCTTTGTTAAATCTTCTCCAATTACAATTTTGGTACTTTCCATGTTTTTTGTTTGTTTTTATAATCTGCATTCCGGTACAGGCATCTGCAAAATTTAACTATAATAGTCCGAGGTCGTGGGTTATCTTCATTATAACTTCGCCGTCCCACTCTCTGACAACCGTCAATTTAGTTTGTGTTTATCTGAACGCCCCTATGTTTATCAAACACCTCCATAATTGCAACTTTATCGATGTTCTCGTCTTTTTCTTCCTTCACTACAAATATTCGGAAGCTATTACTCCAAGTATATGGTTCTAAATCATTCACTTTTTTAGACAATTCAATATTTTCTTTCCGCAAATAAGTCACTGTTGATTCGAACACATCGAGTTTTTCAATTGGCTTTTCTACCTTCACAAAACGCTCCTCTAGTTTCTTGTCTGCTGCTGCTACGTCTGCGATCTTGTTAACCAGGCCTTCCAGTCCAGGACCATTTTTATAATAATCTTCTATTGCACTTCTAGCACATAATTTAATATCTGCTTGCTGGCTTTGGGTGAACGCCATGTCGAATTTTTGTCTATGGGAACACAAACGCGTCTACTCTCGGTGCCTGCACATGCACGAATTATTATATTTTATTATTATTCTTTTAATATTATACTTAATAAAGACTAAAATTACTGAACAATTGACATTAAATAAGCTATTGGTTTATTTTAAGAACATTTAGGTATTTAAACATGATCGTTACCTAACTGTTCAGAAACGTAAAATGTCTAGGAAATATTGTGTCAGAAATTGTTTTGAATAAATTTGTGTTTACTTTGGACTTATTATAATTTGTTTGGGTCACTTCGGACATTGACTTATATTATTATTTATGCTAAACATATGGCAGGTATTTCAAAATACTCTGATAGATTTTTTTTAAGATATATGGTAATTAGCTATAATTTAGATGGATACACTTTAGGATAATTATTCGGAAGCTGACTCCGAAGAGGAATACAACTCGTCTTCCAATTCTATATCGCATTCAATAAGATGACTCTTCTCACACAATAGTCTCCCCCCATTCACAATTGTTTACTTATACTTATGCTTATAATTTGTGTGGTAGAATTTTACAATGTATAATTTAGTTCCTCCCTTGCACATTGTAATAAATTATCCAAAGTAACAAACTATTTTTATCGTTAAAATGCGAAATCTCCCTGAAACTACATTCCTCTCACGCTGCAGATTCTTTTTCCTTATTCATACTTTCGTCAACTTGCTTCATTTAAAATGTTAATTATATTTGTCTCAATAAGTGTTCTGTACATTAAGAAAGCAAATAAGTTAATTATCCGTAATCAAACCCAACCAAAAAAGAAACAATAATTTAGAAGCCGAAGTATGAATCATTTATTCCACCTTTATTACTACATTAGAGGAATCATATTTACAGTCACTGTCTGATTCTGTGTCGAATTCCTCCAATAATATAATAACAGGAGGAACATTTTTAACGGAAAGAGTTCGCATATGCTTCGCCCAGGGAGATAATCAGATAATAGTATATTACTCTACAAGTTGAGAAAAACCACTTTTCTAACGAGTAGTATACTATTTTATCGCATTTCATGAGAAATGTAAAATATAAAATTTTTACATACAAGTGACACTAACTGTCAAAACATAACCAAGATGAGCATAACTCATTCCTATGTACTAAAGCACAATAAGCGGCTCCAGTTGATGTTATGCGTTTGGCAGTACTGAAGTGTGTTGTTGGTGACACTGTAAGAGTATGTCAAATTCGAGGTTAGCAGGTTAGGTTTTGCGTCCATCTGTGTCAAAACTGACGTAAAACTTAACCTACTAACCTCGAATTTGACATAGACTTACAGTGTCACCAACAATACACTTCAGTATTGCCAAACGTAAAACGAATCGCCGTTGCTAGGCACAAAAGTGTTGCTAATAATAAAAGTACCACATTTTTTATGGATTTGGAATGAAGAAATGTAGTACATTTCCAAATGAAGTGCGATAAAATAAGTTGATCGCAATGGTTACAAAAATTTTGTCACTTTCCTGGGGTACGGTCTGAAAAAGCAATACATTTCCTACCTGAGGCAGTAAATTTCTAATGGAGGTCAACTATGGATCCATGCTCCTTCAAAAGGTCGTCAATTACATGACTTTTATTAGTGTCGCATCTAAATGGTCTTATTAAATCTCATGATGCTGTGTTGTAAAATTTTGAGTTAATTTAGATATTATGATTAAACAACCATTTGTTTTCTTACAAATGTTGGTGTTTTATTGACCTGCACGAAATGGTAGGGTGCATTGTCCATAACCACCACACAGTTACCTGGTAACTTGGCCGAAACATATATTAATTGTTTAATCACCAATATTTAAAAATTTCTCCGTTCATAGTATTGCAATAGTCACGGCCGTTATTTTCTGAGCCTAATAATAAGTCACACTTTTCCAAAAAGCCTAAATGGCACACTTCATTTAAAATTGTATATCTTTTTGAATGCCGAAACTGTGGAACTGTTTTGATAAATCCACGTTTCATCTAGTACACAAATGTTGCATTTCCGTTGGAATTTTTCACCTGCAAACATTTTCTCAAAAACGGATGCAACGATATACGCCTTTTCACATAAAATGCTGTGTTCGTTTACGTATTTATGTTTTTAACCCGTAGATGTAACAAAGCTGTATTAAGTTATCCGTTCACATTTTCAATATTCTTTAGAGTCAGCTAGTAAGTTATTTATAGTGAAGTATTCGTTTGTCAAATAAATAAGTGGTTGCAATTTTTTGCTAAATGTACTCGTATAACCCAAAAATCTATAAACGGCCTTATTCAGAACTTCCCTCTCAAGTGGAAGTTGTGACACTAAATATTTTGAAAACCAAAGACAACTTGGGGTAAACATATCTTAACGTTCCTAATAATACAACTTAAATCAATTTGCAATTAAAAAAGTATTGCAGAAGGGATTCGATTTCAGCGCCTACGGAAGGGATTGTAGAGGGAAATAAACAAGCCGCACGCAGCGTAGCCTGCGATCGCATTCTGCCACGGAGCTGTGTCTAATATCGCCAAGCAGCGACTGCATTACATTGAATAGCTTATTCTTGCCCATCTTTGTTTTTTTACAACAATTAACCTGCATTTGTTGGGGGTCTCATTTATGTCAAGGGTAAAGCCTGAGCTATATGCAAATGAATACTTTTATCTATTCCTTAGTTAAAACAAAAATAGAAAAAGTGTTACTTTTTAAGATGCGCACCTTGTATATATTTGACCTAAATTTTCTCGATTTCATGACAGGTAGACATATAATTCACCTGAAAAATATCGTCTTCCTCCAGCAAATAGTTTTTTATATATACCTCCAGCAGACAGACAGCCGCAATTGAGAAAACCCGTTTTTAGTCATCTAGCAGTCAGGAATCAGGGACCATAAATTCGATTATAGGGTGCGCACTCTAATATATAGTTTTAAAAAAAAGAACACTATCTCGAATGACCTTGCGGATCTAAATGTGGAGGGCTTCATTCTTTTAGCGATTGCAAAAAACCAAAAAATATGTTTTCCGAAATTTTGTTTATCACTGAAAATTGATGAATTTTATACGTACATCGCATTAACAAGCTTATTTTTGTTGTTTCTCAATGATTTTTAAACCAATAGAAAGCGTATTCCTTCTGGATTCCGATGATATCATCTGAAACCAGAGAGGTTTCTGCTTTTTTGCAATCTCAAATAGAATGGAGCCCTCCACATTTAAATCCGTATGGTCATTCCAGATTGCGTAATTTTTTTTTAAACTATATCTTCGTGTGCACATCCCATCTTTTTAGAAGCGTCTTTTGAGAGGCCAGATTCCTGACTACTGTAGGGACCCTGAAACGTGAAGATCTGCAGAAATCTCGGAAGGTGATATTTTCTCAATTACAATAGACTTCCTTCGTCTTTTAGACGATGGTTGTAAAAACGTGTTTGATTTTTTACATCTATCTGAAGAAGATGTATTCAAATTGTATTGTCCATGTTTTACAATAATATTGATTGTTGCCACCCAATCTAAAAATAAAACACAAATTGATAGGTCGCTAAGAGGAAATAATTATTTAGTGAATACCCTCACCTTTCACGTTTTCTCCATACAAATTGGTGAGCTCTTCTCACCTGCAAGCCCCCACCTTTCCAATAATAAAAGCAGCACTGAATAAAAAATTGTTTTTGATTTCACAATTAGATGTTTCCATCAATAAAAATGTCGCATCATCGACTTCTGTCAAAAAAATTCAAAATCCTCACCTCTTAAAACCTTAGATTGTTCTCCTTATATCCTTCAGCCTTTCTCTTCAGGAAGGCGATTAGGTTGGTGTATTTTCTGGTATCTATATGTTTTCGCATAGATATCATAGTCCTCAAAATCGAATAAATAGTCCACAATGAAGAACATTTCTGAGTTGTAGATTGAAATTAAGCCAACAATACCTTCTCGTTGATGTTCTTTACTTTATCCTCACCACACTATTGGTCAAAACGGGCATAGGTCGTATTTCCTTTGGACTTCGTAGGTAACAGCGAAGATATTGCAGATGTAGCGGCCTCTTCGATATCGGATAGCTTTGATTCGGAAGTGTTCATTATCATTACAAATTCAAAAAACTTTGTTTAGTATTTTACGGCTTGTAAACAATTTGGTTTCAGTAACATTGTAACAGACAAAAATTAAAAATTCTTTAATGGTGTAATTCTGCTCTGTTTTTTTTTTACTTTTCGACTTGACATGTATGTGTTATGAAAATGTCAAAAATGCATTATTTCAAATGGGTTTTAGCATTTACTTGAACGAAAGGATAAAAAATCTTGTATGAAACATACAAGGAAATGATTATGCGATTTACAAAACTCGGCCTATAGGTCTCGTTTTGCAGTTTTTGCGTGCGCGAAATAATCACCTTTATTTTCTTACTAGCCTTATAAATAGTTATTAAACAAGCACACTACAAGAAATAAACTACATAAGGCACTATTAGAGGAAGGTGGCTTAGAGAAGCTAAGAAATATGGTAAAAGTGACACTAGGGCAAATAAACGACAGTAAAAGTAAGTGGAAACATATCTCAGATATTCGAGGTTAAAGTAGGACTAAGATATATTCTTGAAAAAGTGCTGAGAGTACTGCGAGAAACAAAATGTGTTACAGTATTGAGGTAGAAAGAAATGGAGAGACGAAGTGGAAGAAGACATAAGAAAGTGAATATGACTGTAGGGCCGTAGCCAGAGGGGGGCTGGCCAGGACTGAGCCCTGGTTAAAGAAATTTGAGCATTGGTAAAAAATATCAAGCTTACAGTCTATGTCAAATTCGAGGTTAGCAGGTTAGACTTTGCATTAGTCTGTGTCAAATCTGGCCAACAGCCTAACCTGATAACCTCGAATTTGACATAGACTTACAGTGCCACCAACATATTATTCATACGTTATGTAACCATGGCCATTCAAAAACGTTCGATCATTTCTGAAGGCACTATATAACCGTACTTGTATTGGTTAGAACATTTAACAGGGAATCGACGTTTCTCAATCAATCACGGATTCAGTATTATTGTACAAAATTCTTTATAGATAAGGTCAACTTCCCGTATCTTTCTTGGTTGGTATGATAACAACAATATAGCCCGTTATGAATATAATGGTCCTAGGACGGTTATAGTACATTATTTTGTATTTAGTTACTATAGACACAACAATCACCCACTTTATTTAGGCAAACAACATGTGTCATAATATTCAACAGTATTTTTATTTTTATTTACTTGATAGCGCAGAAAATGTTATACGAGACTCGACCGTTAAGTGCCTTACTGGAACAGTCCTCAAAAAATAGCAAAACTTGGCTATTCGCCCCTCGTTCTTCTAACATTTTTCGGTCTGTTCTAACGCACATGCCGAGCTTGTAACGTAATATGCTATTTTGAATCTTATTAAAAATGAAGGAAAAAGTACTATTTTTATACAAAGCTCTCTTATTTGTCAGGTCCAATAAACATATGCACATTAAAATTACTGAGTCATTTAATTGTCACTTCATTTGTCAAGTCAGAATATGGGTAGAGAAAAATGATGGGAGTTTAATTTACAAGAAAACAGTCAAATTGTTAACTAGTAAACGCGCGCACTTCAGCAAAATTCCACGAATTAAAAAGTTCGTCGGTCCTACAATTAGGATTTTGTTTAATAGATTTAGGAATCCAATAAACAAATAACGTATTTTCAGTTCCTATAATGTTTACTAATAGCCTACGTGCTACATGTTTTTTTTTTGAAAAAGTATTTATTTTTAGGCTTTACTCTATCATTTGCAGAAGAACTAACAGTAGTTAACGATTTTATGCTTAGCAAACCAGATGCAAACCCTTTTTTTAAACAAGCAGAAACCTCGAAGGAAACATGCACATTATAATTCAGTTGCTACCATCGGTTGTACTACCGCTCTAAATGAATCTTTGTTTTCCACTTTGGCCCGCAAAGATATTCCCTCAATTATCACCACAGACCTAATTGATTTATTGAAAGACAAAAAAAACAGAATCCCCCTAAGCTTGACTTGTTCTTGAGAAAATTTCATAATCAACTACTATAATCTAGTTCGCTTTTCAACAGTTACCTTTTTCCTTCTGTTACGTAAATATTTATATCGGAGTTATATGTATGTAATTTTTAAATGATCTTCTCTTGTCATTTCTTCTTTTGTAAAGGGTGAATTTTTTAAAGTGCACCTATTTTGTCAAAGTGTTGTGACAAAACAAACACACAAACACTAAAACAGTTATGTAATTGAACTAGTTTGAGTTGCCAAGTTTTTCTTTGTAATGGAGAGGTGGCCCATAAGTGACCGTATAAGAATAGTTGACTTAATTTGTAAGTGTAACTCAACTACACAAACTCAACGTGATATCAGACGAACATTTAATCGAAATATTGCTTCTTCCTCTAAATCAATATACGGGTACACCGATACAGGCAAAAAGTTTCAGTGGGAAATCAGCGAAGAATTCGAACAGCTCATGTGAGAAATCTGGTAAAAATTTCAGAAATTAGGGACATAGTCGTAAACGATCACCCTGTTGCAACGGGCACAGGTTTGAGTTAGCCGACGGCGGAGACATATTATAAAAGATATAATTTTCAAAATCTGCTTGTTATTTAAAAGTTAAAGTTGTATTCTTCCAGTATTATATAAAATAAATAAGGTTTTTATATTTACATCTACTTTTATTGATGCTTTAAATCAGTGCACTTTAAAAAATTCACCCTTTATATTACGAATCAATTTTCATATTTTCGTCGTGTATATGTGTTATTAATTTAACTTTTAATAAATAAGTGTTACAATTTCAATTGCTCTCAATCTTGTTGTAAATATAACATTTGACTGGCATATGACTGGTCGGAAAAGGAAAGCAGTAGAGAGGAATAAATTGAGAGAAATATCAACCAATTCTTGGGACTTCTAGACGAAACGGGCCAGTCCGGCCCTGACCGGTATTATTTCTATCATAGCTAGAGGCAAAATTTCCGCACCACGCAACCGGAAGCATACGGCTAGATGGTAGCGTATTGGCCCTGAATTCGCAGGTGGTAAGTTGGTGGGCGCTCAACCCTGACCCACCCGTGCAGCAGTCATCAAATTCTTGGCGACCCCAGGTGGACGCGCTGCCCAAAATCCGAAAAGTGCGCGAAAAGTTGCAGGCCCTCGGTGCAAGTGTCTTAAAAAGTGTTCCTAAGTGCGGTAGCGTCGCGGCGTCGGCGCATTTTCCCTCGCCCCGCGTCTCGGCGCAGGCGGCATCCGGCACGCATCAGTCTCACACGGTCCGCTGCGACGCTCGCGGGTTGCCCTTTCGACCACCCTCTTTAGCTTAGTGCACACCATGTGTATTTCTGCCTCTTGGACGCCGTCTCCGATGTGATCCTCTGGGTGCTCGCGGCCTCCACAACAGTCCTAGCGCGGGTGCGAGCGATGAAGTGCCGGGTCTAGAACCATGGGGGGGCCTTCCTGGGGCTTTCCCTCGGGCTGACAGTACAGTGTTAAGCCGTGGAGAGGGCCATGGCCTGCGGCTTCATCGCGGCTTGGACCACCTTGCTGTGGCTAGCCTCAGGTAAGAGCTTTTGCCTTTCAGGAACGGCCACCGGCTGAAGATGGCCCTGTTTCGCAATCTTCCTGCGAGTAATTAGCGAGAGATTTAAGTTGTTCTTCAAACCGTAGTTTTTTATTAAGAGAATCTATATTCATTTACTTGTTCTAGCGTACCAAACTGAGCATGTTTTCGTTGTAGTATAAAAATAAAATTCAAACGATATTTTAAAAAACTAATTTTACATTAATTCTTACACTTGTAGTATTTAATTTTGATTTACTATAAAACCTCCTATTTATCGCGATACTACAGTTGCTAAGCACAAGAATTCTTTCAGGACCACTAAATTTACACAATTCAGGAAATGTTTCTTTAAATTTCATGTATAAATAAAGTCATAAAACAGCAACAAATTTATTTACTAAATCGAATATATACTTTTTCCGAAGATGGTTTTCATGGTAAAAATTAAAGAAGTGAGATAGAAATTTCAGGCAAAGTTTTCAAAGATACAAAATTATTAATGATTTGGTTTACCTCGCATTATAAAATGTGTATGCAAGGTTTTGTAATTGCATTGGCCTGACTTATATTTAATTTAACGCTGCAGGAACTTTCATTTATCACAGTATACCTGCCAGACTTACTCTTAAGATTTGAGCTCTTTCATAACCATTAATTTTAGGCAAGTTAGAAAATGCTCAATAGTAATATCCCAAGTGCAATGAATGCGTTTTCGTGCATTTGAAAGGGATATTCGTCAGACCAGTTCGTGAGAAGTTATTTTAACGTTAGTATCTATTTTTAAATTAGAAAAATGTATTTAATATTAACCTACATACAAAACCGAATTAATTTTTAAATTCCAGACTACATTGGCAATCTGCGATATTGCAAAAAAAACGTATCGACGAGTTGCATTATCGCATTAATGCAAAATCGATGTCATTGGTATGTGATTGACTTAAACTTTCAAATTCTATCTCGCTGATTGGTCAAAAATGTTTAAAGGGAAATAGGCTTCTAAATTTAATCTAAAAGTAATGGTAAATCGTTAAGTACGACAATATTTTAATTGTAGTAATTCATATTTTTAATTTTTTCTAATCTGAAAATGCATTTTAGATTCAAAATTACGGACTTGTGTTGAAGATAGTAAACGAGAAGGTGGCAATTGGTTAAAAGCAGTAATAGTAATTTTACTTGCATAAAAACTAAACATTGAATTTTTTCGATTAATAGCTGCGCACAGGGTTTTCATATAATTCTGGATATTTTTGTTAACTACTTGATAGTACAAGCCTTAGTACGTTTTTTATAATGTTTGCATTTATTTGTGGTAAAAATGATGTTGACAAATAATCGTGGCTGGTCCAATACTATTATATGGATCTGACTTTAAAAAATCAAGATATACAAGGGATGCACTAGATTAGACAAACTCAGGAATGATCTTAGACAAAATCTACATATACGATAGTATTCACAAATACCAACACAGGTGGAGTATCCACGTTGAACGAATGCATCCAGGTCGGTACTTTTATAAATTATTGAATTATCGACCAAACGGAAACAGAGACCATGACAGGCCTAGAAACGGATGGTAGAAGCTGGAACAGGCGAACATGCCTAAACCAGGACAGTAGAAGAAGAAGAAGAAGAAGAATAAATGTACAATTGTACAAAATGAATAAAAAAAGTTGTAAGAGTATGTGGAAGTAAAATGAATAACCTTGTACCCGTAGATACAATAGAAACATATAAATTATTGGCAGTGTTTAAATAATAAAATGTCACTAATACTTTCTGCTATAAGTATATATTAATACTTGCATTTATTGTAATATATAATGTTACAATTATTTTCAAGTTGACATTAAACAACCAACCTTTCAGGACCACTAAATTTACACAATTCAGGAAATGTTTCTTTAAATTTCATGTATAAATAAAGTCATAAAACAGCAACAAATTTATTTACTAAATCGAATATATACTTTTTCCGAAGATGGTTTTCATGGTAAAAATTAAAGAAGTGAGATAGAAATTTCAGGCAAAGTTTTCAAAGATACAAAATTATTAATGATTTGGTTTACCTCGCATTATAAAATGTGTATGCAAGGTTTTGTAATTGCATTGGCCTGACTTATATTTAATTTAACGCTGCAGGAACTTTCATTTATCACAGTATACCTGCCAGACTTACTCTTAAGATTTGAGCTCTTTCATAACCATTAATTTTAGGCAAGTTAGAAAATGCTCAATAGTAATATCCCAAGTGCAATGAATGCGTTTTCGTGCATTTGAAAGGGATATTCGTCAGACCAGTTCGTGAGAAGTTATTTTAACGTTAGTATCTATTTTTAAATTAGAAAAATGTATTTAATATTAACCTACATACAAAACCGAATTAATTTTTAAATTCCAGACTACATTGGCAATCTGCGATATTGCAAAAAAAACGTATCGACGAGTTGCATTATCGCATTAATGCAAAATCGATGTCATTGGTATGTGATTGACTTAAACTTTCAAATTCTATCTCGCTGATTGGTCAAAAATGTTTAAAGGGAAATAGGCTTCTAAATTTAATCTAAAAGTAATGGTAAATCGTTAAGTACGACAATATTTTAATTGTAGTAATTCATATTTTTAATTTTTTCTAATCTGAAAATGCATTTTAGATTCAAAATTACGGACTTGTGTTGAAGATAGTAAACGAGAAGGTGGCAATTGGTTAAAAGCAGTAATAGTAATTTTACTTGCATAAAAACTAAACATTGAATTTTTTCGATTAATAGCTGCGCACAGGGTTTTCATATAATTCTGGATATTTTTGTTAACTACTTGATAGTACAAGCCTTAGTACGTTTTTTATAATGTTTGCATTTATTTGTGGTAAAAATGATGTTGACAAATAATCGTGGCTGATCCAATACTATTATATGGATCTGACTTTAAAAAATCAAGATATACAAGGGATGCACTAGATTAGACAAACTCAGGAATGATCTTAGACAAAATCTACATATACGATAGTATTCACAAATACCAACACAGGTGGAGTATCCACGTTGAACGAATGCATCCAGGTCGGTACTTTTATAAATTATTGAATTATCGACCAAACGGAAACAGAGACCATGACAGGCCTAGAAACGGATGGTAGAAGCTGGAACAGGCGAACATGCCTAAACCAGGACAGTAGAAGAAGAAGAAGAAGAAGAATAAATGTACAATTGTACAAAATGAATAAAAAAAGTTGTAAGAGTATGTGGAAGTAAAATGAATAACCTTGTACCCGTAGATACAATAGAAACATATAAATTATTGGCAGTGTTTAAATAATAAAATGTCACTAATACTTTCTGCTATAAGTATATATTAATACTTGCATTTATTGTAATATATAATGTTACAATTATTTTCAAGTTGACATTAAACAACCAGTTCTGGCAATATTGTCATTCGACGAATCCAAAAATGCACAATCATTCTTTTATAATTAGAGACGAGTAAACTTTTATAGTGCATATAAATGCATATTCTAGCATTTTTAATATATGCATCTTTGGCAACTTATTTTTGCATATCGTGCATATGTGACTGAATTTATTAATATTAATAAGAAATATCAATATGCTCCAATAACATCAACGAATTTAGAAAGGTCCTTCTCATCATATAAACACATTTTAACTGACAAGAGACACAATTTAACCAATGTTAATTTAGAAAAATATATTACTTGCTACTGCAACAATAATGTAAAGCGCCAAATATCTGAAATTTTGATTTGACATCTACGTAATGATGTATTTGCTACATTTGTTTTGTTTAGACTGTTTTGTACCTACGTAGTTGTGTAGTTGTGGGGAGACCGAAGAGGATTAGTTATTTTACTTTGATTATTTCCTTCATATCCATAATAATGCGTAATCACCATGGTTTCTGTCAGTTTAATAAAGACAAAAATCCAAACGTCAAAATTTAACCGCGGTTAAATATGTGTAAAATTTTAATCGATTGTGAATAATTTTAACATGATTATTAAAGGTGCTTTACCAACTGAATTGTATCTATTTATTCAGGAAATAATCACGCCGAACATCCCGCGTGCATTTAAACTAGCCTGAATAAATTTTGACGGTTTTCTGTCAGAATGTTTTGCTCTGAAGAAATATATCTCGTAAATTTTCCGCCCCAAAATCCCTCGTGCTACGCACTCGGGATTCTTGTTGAGCGGAAAGTTTACTTGACACATTTCTTAGCAAAACGTTCTGACAGAAAAAGTCAAAATTTAATCAGCTATTTTAATGCACTTGGGATATTACTGTTGAATATTTTTAATTTCATTTTGTATGTAAAGAGTGTAGCTCTTACTTTTTTTTGTTTAAATTATACAGATTGCGGCAGGCCATTAGGACCATAGCAAAAGCAAGTGGACCCTACATGTGGCCATAATTGTATTTAAAAAATGTAAAAATCGAATATATACAGTGGCGTAACTTGGTACCCGCAGACCCCGCGGCCGCGGGGGGGGGGATGAGCATGAGGGGGCCCGAAAGGCCTCATAATTTTCTTTTTCTTTCATTCATGAAACGCAAGCAGGAAAAAATACTCCTATTTTTATAATAATGGGATGTCCATGCAAAAGGCATAAGTAGTTTTGAATTGCCGTCCTTTAAATTCAAGCTGACATAGATTGTTTTTTAATATCGGCGATAGGTTAATGAAAGTGGCGAATTTCCTGCAGTCGTCAGGCTGATTTGAGTTGACTTAATACCGCTCGTATTGTAAGAATTCTATAATTTAACTATATGATCATTAAATGCTGAATTTGTGGATGGTTTTGACGCCCATCCCTACTCTTAGTCTGTTAGCAGAGTTGCCAGCTGTACCGTAATTACCTCAACCGTAATTCATAAGGTAATTTACAAACTACAATCCCGTAGAAGCGCGAAAAAATGCTACACTTGCATTTTAACTTGGTGAATAGTGAAATGTTGATATGTTTTAGTAGACATTAGACATTTTCAATTATATATATGTTATTTTTCTTTCGTTTAAATATTGGCGCATGTTTTGAACCAGTCATTACTCAGCCAATCACGAGGCGTTACATTTATTGTGCTGCGCACAACCTCAACTTAGTGATTAATGATACAGTTAAAGGTGGAAGGAAAATTTAATTTTCTTTTGTTAGTGTTCAAAACATACACATTTTTTTTGGATTTTTTAAGTGCATAAAATTCTCGTCGCTGCATTATAACCACATTAAATATACAGGTAATCTTAATTCATAAAATAGAAGCAAATGATATTTTTGAGAAATCATATCCTTAAAATGAATTTTAAATTCCCACGATTGCATTTTATAGTAAAGGGGCAAAACCTAAAAAAAGTAGTCAGCCTTAATTGCTTTTTAACTGGCAATGGCCTTAACGAGTATATTAATGGAAGTTATTTATGAGAAATGTGAGTTAAATAGATCCCCTTATGCTTGAGATAAAATTTTAAAAAATTTTTTTTTTCTAAAGTTGATTTCTCACCGAATATTTCCTATAAATAAACAATTAAAGGAAATATATTTTTAAGTTACTGAAAATACACGCTAATCTTCAAATATTTTCAGGGACAAAAGTTTGAAGCATTAATATTTGTGACATTTTGAGTAGCTCTTGTGTGAAACCGGTCTGGCAAACTCCATTGCTGGTAGCATCGTTTTGCTGAAATAAAACTCTACTTTCTTAACCTTTATTGGTTCAGAATAGGTTTTTTTACGTACCTAGATAGTAAACTGTGTCTCTTACTGACATTTTATCTCTATAGTAAAAGTCACTATTGTTACTACCTAAAATTATAGGCACAGTAAAACTACCTAGTAGATAATTAGCTTATGGAACGCGATTTGTGTTAAAAATGTTTAGTTATTTGGGTGTATTTTGTATTATATTTTTACACTCTTGACTACTATTGAAACAATAGTAATTTGTATACCACCTGAAGCTTTTTATGACGAATGTGGATTTAGTTGCCAAGGCCCGTAGCGCCAAAGCAAATAAATCACATAAGGGATAAAAGAAACTTCAGTGCCGAGTGGCATATTATGTTTTTTTTGAAATCGAGAAATCGAAAAATTACAACATTTTAGCCAACTTTTGTAGGTTATGTTGACGTCGGTTGACGTTTATCTATCGCCCCGCTGCGTACAAAAGGTCTTGAAACATTGGATTACTTCACAGCCGATTTCTCTTATTTTAATGACGATTTCGACGTTCTTCACTGCCGATTAAAAAAAAAAGTTTTTTTATTGTTTTATTTTCTTCGTGTACATGTACATCTACTAAAAAATGTACATCCGTTCATAAAGCCAAGTAATTTAATTTAATGTTTTCCAACTCTTTAAACCTTTAAAGGCTTACAGTGATTGCAATAACCAATACATTATTAAGAATAATGATTGCCAATTACTTCAGTCAATTCAGGTTTAAAAAGTTCTTTGGTTTACTGAAAAAACAGTTGTATACATATAAGCTGTCATAATAATTATTAAATTTACTAATTTTATATATTAAGTTCTTGTAAACATGTTTGAATATGGTGAAAGATTGGATCACTATTTTAATAATAATCACTAAATAATTATAAATAGCTGCTCTTATAATTAGAAACAATTTCAACTGACATCAAATAATCTGTTGAGGTTATGGTACAAACAGAAATTTCAACCAACTCAAAAAGCACACCATTGATGTGTAAAGTAAAGTTCGGGCACTTCATTCCATGTAGGAACATAGCCTGAGACAAGGCGAGTCAGGGTCGCCGAAATATCTCTTTTCGAAACCCAGTCAATCTGGCACACCGTTAACGGTGTACTGGGTGGTGTTTAGCATCACGCCTTCGACGACTGTCTTACTCTCCCTACTTCCACAACTATGGTTTCGGTACCCAATTTTTAAAGCGCCAGTTGCTAGATGTCGGTATTGAACCCCGTACCGTGGCACCACAGCCTGACGCCCTAACCGCTCGGCCATGCTGGCGACAGCATTGATGTGTATGTACTTGAAAATACCATAAGCCTATATCTGAAAAGAACAATAATAACAGCGAACTAAAGAGAGCAAGTAAACTAATAAATCACAAACTATCAAGAACGAGTACTTTGGAAAATGTCAAGCTTGAGATAAAACAATTTTTTGTCAGAATTACTGATAGGTACCTATCTCTGATCTTTTGTTAATTATTATAACATGAACTCTATAGAAATACTATAGTAAAAAATCATAGAATAAAATATTACAAGAAAAAGAACTGCACAGTTTAATAACGTAATTGTAAAGGTAGCCATATACAGGGTGTGACTTAAGTACGTCGAAATATTTCATGGTGGCACTCCTAGGCCCATTTCAAGAAAAGGTTTCGTTTTAGATAAAAGGGAGCTCTAAAATTATCGTCTTTTTACAACATAGTGAAAGTATATACTGTTGCAATTAACGAAATAAGGCACGTTGAAGATTAAAACTATAATAAATATTATACAGTAAATGAATTAAATCTACGTTTATTAACGAAAAGGTATATATGTTTTTATTCGATTTTGACGAAATTTTGAATAAAAAATAAAAAATATTCAAATCAAGATATAATTTTACCCATGCGTCGTCGATTTGATGTAAGTTTTAGTAATTATATATTACACGCTACTAAAAGAAAGAATAATTGAATGTAAATATTTGTAGAAATAATAAAAATATGTTGTTCTGCATTGAATTTTTTTTAATTCACGAGTAGCCTCAGGTGCAATTCGGGGGCGTTGAATAAAAATAGAGGCGGTAAAAGAATAAAAAAAGAGAAAAAGATAAGAACATTTTGAAAAACCGTACGTACATGTTTCATTCGTTAAGTAAGCTTTTGTAATAAAAATAGTCGAAATGATTAGGTAATGGGGTCTCAAATATATTAACTAAATAAAAATAAACCGGCTTCAAATGACTAATCCTTCGTTATCTTAATTCTCTGTGTGTAATGCGAATGTTACTATGGCCGATTTCAATAAATAATGTTAACCTTCAATGCGTCTTAGTTCGTTATTTGCAACAGCATATTTTTGTTGTAAAACGTAGGCAGAAATATGATATTCGTAGCATAAAATAAATTCAGGTAAACTATCATTTTTCTAAATTAGCTATATAACGAATTTTGAAAAATATTATGTGGCTCGTTTAAACTTGTTTAGGTTAGTGCAACATTTGATAATTTTTTCACTTCTACGGTCGGTGTTGTGTCCACGGTCGGCGTAGATTAATATGTACTACACACATATTCTTAGGATTTATGCTTACGACAGATACATAAAATAACTGCATCTATTTTGCTCACTTATAAAAATAGATTTTTAGGGAGAGGGGGGGCTGAGTAATTTTTTTTTCTGAAAAAAGGGCGGTAAGCCAAATAAGTTTGGAAACCCATCGTTTGAACAGCTTTACTAATAAGGAAATTATAAGAAAAATACGATATTTTTTAGAAAACTTGAAAACGAAAAACGTTTGGACACTTTTTTATATGAACTTTTTTTCTTAAAATTAACTAAGGATTACCACCCTTTTTTTTTTCTCCCTAACGACTACCGTTGCCCCCCGGAACCGCTCAAGCATTACTTCAGGGGGCGCGGGCGTCACTTAAACCTAAACCTTAATTAAGTGAAAATCTAGACCGCCCGTGCCGGGAGCTGAACTCTCAACCTCCGGCTCGAGCGCTCCATGATTTTCACTGTGACCTCGGCTGCAACGGCGATCGCCGCACGCCTACCGAGGTCCCAAGGATTACCACCCTGAAATATTTCGACCTACTTAAGTTATACCTTGTATACATATTTTACAATTGCGTAAAAATAGTAGTGTTGCTAGATTAACTATAAAAAGTTTACAGTGTTTATCTGTTTAATGTTTGCTAAATTTTCAAGGACAGTTTACCTGCAATATCATAAGCTAATGTTTAAGAGCAAATAGTTCAGTAATGCATGCTTACTTTTTAAATTTCGATCTTAAAGAGATCTGTGTCTAATTCTAGCTCATAATCGTAAAACAAACTATCGACTTTGTATTTAAATACTAGGCTTATGAATTATATACCTGACCTAGACCCTTTATTCCTGTGGTAGAGACTTGAATTTTTTTTATCGTTCAATGTAATGTCCTTCAACATGAATCTACTTTTCCCAGCAGTGGTCCAAAGTCCTTAGCTTTTAAAAAATCGGCAAATTGCTCCTCAAAAAACGTTTCTGCAACGTTACAGTCGATTTAACTAGGAAAACGTTGACCTTTAAAGATTTCTTTACATTTGCGAAATAGCCAGCAGTCCGAAGGTGCTAAATCAGGTGAATAAGTCGGATGTTCAAGTATTTGTAATCCTAATTCCTCAGTTTTTAAGGCGATTTTTCCTGTGTGAACTCAAACATTATCGTGCAACAGCTTCACCCCATTTGTCTACATTCCTCGATGATTTTTCTTAATTTCTTCTTTCGCTCCTATAACGTCACTGTAGTATGTTGCAGTAATAGCTTTACCTTTTATTAACAGTCGTTTAGAAACTTAGACTAAACTAAACTTAGAATCCCAGAAGACTGTTGCCATCACTTTTTGGGCTGAGAGACTGCACTTTGATTTTTTAGGCGTGGGTGAATCGCAGTGTTTTCATTGTTTTGGGCGATTTTTTGTGTCTGAATCATAACGTCGGATCCATGTCCCGCCACCAGTCACAACTCACAAGTGTTTTTTTAAATTTCTCTTTATTGTGACGATAAGGGACTAAAAGCTCGCTTGACTTTTTGATGCGATTTTTCATTAACTAGCGACTTAAAAGTTTAGAAACCCATTTAGCACAAACCTTGGACATCAAAAGATGGTGACGAAGAATTTTTCAACTGACCCCCATGAAATTCCCAGTTCATGGGCTACCTGCAGTGTGGTCATTCGATAATTTGTTTCAACTACTCGATGAACTGAAGCCACAGTTTCGTCTGTAATGACAGTTTGAGGTCTTCCTTGTCGACGATCGCCTTTAAGACTTGTCCTTCCTCTATTGAATTCTGCACACTAAAATTGTGTAGTCGAATATGAAGAGCAATGCTCCTTGTACACTTTGTGCATCTCGTCGTAAATGACTTTTGGTTTTTTATCTTGTAAGGTTAAAAACCGAACCACGCCACTCTACATAAAAAAGTATCTTAGTCAAAGTAAACTATTTATTTCTCAGGAAGTGTAAGTGCCCTATACTTAATATTTGACGCCGTGTGTTACAAGTTATAAAAATAAGTGACGTACCTTTCAATTACCTATCGTAAACAGATAAGTTAAGGCCAGCTATATAATTAATGAGCCTCGCATTATATTAATTTTAGATTAAATTTACTAAAACTAAACCAGCAAAACAATTTGGGCGCCTTTTATACCATTGATTACTTCAGCAGTTTTCCATTCTGCGGCTTGTTTTGTGGTTCTTGGTGGAAGCGCTCGGCACCGCAGGGTGCTGCAGGAGCACTCCAATATTTATGATTTACGGCAGTTAACTTATTGATTTTTGGTCTAATTTAATTGTAACTAGTACACAGGAATTCAAACTAGTGGTTAGTCGGCATTGGCTCAATGTTTAATTTTGTTTGGTAAATTTATTACATTGCGTGTGCCACTTGCTGGGACTATCGACTGGGCGGCTCGCGTGAGATCTTTCAGGAAATATCGACTATTGAAGTTCGATGTCTCCAAATGGGGTTTCGAAAGGGCTGCCACGTGATTCGAAAATTTAGTGGCGTGATGTTGCCCAAGATTTCGCAAACGCCCATGTGGTTTCTGAAAAGTCAACTGTTCTGAAAAACCGCACTACACAAATTTCGTGCACAATCATGATAGCTAAAAATAGCTGTTTAATTGCTTGAACGCCGTAACATTGCATATATTCGTTCAAGAAATCTGATTGTATGTGTGTGCGCGCAGCTAAATATTTTTTTAAAAGTAAGGATGAATGAAATAATTCAATTCAATTATTGGCGTTTTCTCGATATCCATTCATAAAAAATAATTGACTGGAATAGGAAAATTTACTTAAGCAAATTTATTCTTGCTTGGACTAGACGGCGGTGGTCCTGAAATTTAAATAGAATCTAAATTCAGGTTATTTTTAGATAATAGCTTGGCGTTTCTAAAATCACAAATACGTACCTACTGTATTTTTATTTCTGAAAATTAGAGAAGTTGTCAATACAGTTATATTTTCGAAAACTAACTTGCTCAAATTCAATAATTATTGTAAATTTCTACATTTTTTATTAACTAATATTAAAAAACTTCAAAGCAGTAATTTAACCTACAGAAATTAAATATAATTTTCAAAAATTCCCCTAAAAATTAAAAATCAGTTTTAGATGGAAATGTGTCCCCAACACTGTTCGAAGAGATCTCAACATAAAAATTAACTTGCATTTATGACTATAACTTATAAACTAGTAATAAATTAAACTCCTTCTTATCGATTACTGCTCGAATTTTACTTTTAGATTTTTAACCAATTAATTTTATTACAGGGCTGGTTCAGCTAAAGCACATTTATAAAAGGCCATGCTTGCTAGCCTCGATGACAAAACACGCAAATTCTGGTTGTTTATTCACGTGCTCTTGCTTTATATGTATAACTTCACAAGTGAATTGCAATTTTTTTTATTCTATCAATTTGTGAAATGCCCTTTACGATAAAGATCAACCCGCTCTAATCCAATTTTTAACTGCCGAAGGGTCTCTCTGCTTAGTAAATTCATATGAGAAAACTGTGTATTCACGTAGAAGCTTGCTATTTAAAAACGGCAGTTGTGGAATGGCAAAAGAAACTTTTGGAAGGTTGAGAATGCACAAATGACATGAAACGTTCTGAACGGTTCTGAACAAGCGCATGTTGTGAAAACTGCAAGCACTGCTAAGTGTGTGAAAAACGTTCTGGTTGAAAATACGCGTAGTCAAGCATCCAATTAGCATTGAAACTGTTCACGCCGCTCGCCGTTTCGAAGTAGCACGCTGTTAAAAAATTGTACACCAGCAGACTTCAGAATGTTTCAAGAGAGGGATATAAAATTTAGTGAGACAATGCTAATGGAAACGTTTTTTAAATAGAATGATAATAGTTGCATTTGAAGCATTCAAAAAAATTGTGAGCAACTGTCAATATTTTTGAAAATTAATGTAAACGATTATTAAAGTTCGAAGAATTTTGTTTACAGCAAACTTCCAAACAACTCGACAAGTGTATGAATAGTAAAATAGTTTATAGTTATTATTTTTGCGTGTTTTAAAAGTCGGGCAAACGTTTGCATATGTATACAGAATGTTGCCTTACGAAACGCATCCAAAAGGGTTTCTATGGCAAATCTCTAATTTTAGAGTAGTTAAAAATTTGGAGACACAATGTATTGTAAAGGCTATACCACAGACTAATCATATACATCGGCATTTGCATTCAATTGAGAGCATGTTGCAGAGAAAATAATTAAGGTGCAATTCAAAGGAAGAGTCAATATAGAACATGTTGTTCTATATACCGGGTGCTGACTTGCGCGACGCACCATAGGAATTTGCATAGTAAATTATTTATGTTCAATTATTTGCTCCCCTAATTACTTTAGAGTTAAAGTGTAAATATATTTTTTGTAGAGAAAAAAATACTGCATCCATTCATACTATTGCTAACAATTTTTTATTTTCCGGAACCGAAGGAATGCAAAAAACAAACTAGCATTTTCACAAAAATCAGTGATGCCATGGAATTATTGAAACAAGCCTATGCCAACGCAAATGCGTGCGCCGCGACAATATGTGCTGTTTGTTTATTTGTCATTGATGTTTGACGTTTATAATAATTCATTATTAATTATGTTCGGCTTAATGTCTCTAAGGTACCTAGACCTTGTCCATAACAAAAATGGTTTTACGAGTATGGTGGACGTTCGTTAAGTAAGCTCCTTGTTTATTGTAAAATATCCGTATCGGCAAATTCCAAACAGTACAACCATTAATAGACTGATTCATTTTAAGTTTAAGACTACAGGCAAGTTATTAAATAATTGTAGGTGCAATAACGAGGTTCAGAACTTACACCAAAATGAGAAAAACGACAATACGTTCAATCTTTTGACGGCAGTGACTGGATGATCGCCCCGCACGCACTTGCGTTGGCATTGGCTTGTTTCAATAATTCCATGGCATCACTGATTTTTGTAAAAATGCTAGTTTAATTTTTCGCATTCCTTCGGTTCTGGAAAATGAAAAATTGTTAGCAGCAGTATGAATGGATGCAGTATTTTTTACTCTACAAAAAATGTATTTACACTTTAGCTCTAAAATAATTAGGGGAGCAAATAATTGAACATAAAGAATTTACTATGCAAATTCCTATGGTGCGTCGCGCAAGTCAGCACCCGGTATAGTAGTCTAATGTATATTTTAAACAAATCAATAATACCTTAAGAATAAATTAGGAAACTATAGTTCCAGCAGAACCTTAATTGCCTCTCAATATCTTAATTTCTGAATTGTAGCTTGAATATGCGTATAGTCTGCTTCAGCAATGATAGCAAACAAATGTAAAAGAAAACTATACAACGTCGATGATTTTATAAATGTAAGATATTATCTACTAGGTTGAATAATTTGTATTAGGTTTCCATAGTATCCCACACAATAACTGCTACATGCCAGTTATGACGGCGCATAACAAATATTCATCTCCATGTTGAATTTCTGATTGAATTGAAGATACTGTCAACACTTTGTACATACATTCAATTTACTTTCTTTGCATTTTGCTCTTCAAATTGTGCAATATATTCAACAGAAAATCCTCTATTGCTGCACTATATCCAAACTATGGACGGCGCTTGTTCAATAAAAACTCATCTTTATTTTTACTTCCTTTTACTACTATAAAGGAAGTATTGGATTCACCCCAAAAATTCGAAATTGAGTTTTCAACAGATCTTCACGTTTTAGAGTCCCCTGAACCCAAAAAACATATTTTTTTTCATTGGTCTGTGTGTCTGTGTGTCTGTCTGTCTGTGTGTCTGTGAACAGAATATCTCAAAAACGAAAAGAGGTATGGCATTGAAACTTCATATATAAGTTTTGTGTACTATGTAGATGAGACAGCAAGCTTTTGAAGAAAATCGCATAACCGGAAGTAGGTGTTTACTCTTGTGATTTTTCAGTTTTTTTCGATTTTTTCAAAAACGGCTCTAACGATTTTTTTTAAACTTTACATTTTTCTTACATTTTTAATGTGTATTGATGTGAGATAGGTGATTTTCCAGTTGAATACTTCTAAAGTGGGTTTCTTTTGTTTTTTTTTTCTATTTTTTTTTATTAACTCCTATTTTAAATAAAACACCCGGTATATTATTACATTTTTGAATTCACCTTAAAATTCTAGAGAAAATTTGTCTCTTCAACTAACACTCGATTTTGTACCGTTTTTGTAGAATTTGTAATTTTTGAAAATTTTTAACAAATGGTTATAAATTAAAAATGAAATTTTTGACTAATTATAAGATCACTGTAAAAGGAAGTTGTGTGAGTGTATCACACCAGATTTTTTACATTATAATTAAAAAGATTATTGCGTACATCTGTCAAACGATGTCATTTGACCAATGATCGAACTCGCTTTTATAACTTTTAACCAATCAAAAACGACTTGCGTCGATAAGGTGTTACATAAAAACTTATCGGTAAGTTGTTATATAACTACTTATCGGTAATACTCCATCTTACTCATTAAAATGATGATTCGTTAGTTTTTTAATCGATTCAAGCAATAGTCACGCAAAATATATTGCGTGCATAGTTCCTTGCTTCGATAATACTGACCAGATTGCACTCCCGCTATTATTTTCTAAACAATCCAGCTGGTAGTGCAACTGACCAACATTATCGGCAAGTCACTATACACTTAATACATTACTGTTGAGAATTTAAAAAATTCTCCATATACAGTATGATCGAAAACTTTCAACGTCTAGAGGGCTGTGGAATTATTTTGTCAAAAAATTTTGTTGGCAGTCGTGGTAGTAAAAGTCACATTGGCATTTTATATCTGTCAGTTTATGGTTATGTCAGAATTGTCATTTCAACAAATACAAACATTCTTGTTGAATACATAAAAATGTTAGTAACAAAAACAACTACAGCTATTCAAAATGATTTGTTGCATTTTCCATACACAGAACCACCTAGTGCTCGGCATTAAACATCCTGTAAAAGTTAAGTTTATCTGTCAAAATTGTATAGGTTATATTATTAAGTAGCTTTACTCATCACTGCCAATATAAATTTAATTTTTTTAAAATCCACAATCTCTAGACGTTGAAAGTTTTCGATCATACGGTGCATTAAGGTACTTCTTCCACTATGTCACTAAGCGACAACATCCCTATCCATCAAATTCTTGTGATTGCTGGTTGAAGAATTCTTAATTCTTGCACAGCTATCTGTACTTCTGCTTCTGATTGAAAACGGTGACCCTTTAACGCGTTCTTCTCTGATTCAAAAATATGGAAATCACCGAACATTTCTGAAATTTGTTTATTTTATACACAGCTATCTTCCATAATCAGACCCTCCATTCATGCCATGTCGCTATACCTGTCGTGGTTTATCGTATTCTGTCCTCCATTTTTAAACTTTCATTACTATTTCTTACAGCTGGATACTTTATATAAACAGTTTATGTTTTCATACAAATATTCAATGATTGAACACTTCCAGCTCAGAAAAATTTAGTACTCACAGGGCCGGTTGCAGAAAGCAATGTTAAGTCTGGTGTTAACGCTACGTCAAAGTGAACAAAAACGAATCAAATCTCAAATGCTTATGGTAACTAATACATTAGTAAACAAAATTTGATGCGATTTTGTTCACTTTGACGCGACGTTAGCTAATCCGAGACTTAACATTGCTTTCTGCAACCGGCCCATAGTCTGATCTTGCTTAAACAGATTTTCGATCACAAACGACATTTCTATACCAAAAATGTTAAAGAAAAATTGCTATTTAAACATCCACAACTTAAGTTGTTAGCGACAAACACTACTGATATTTAAAAAATTCAAAAGGATTATTGCATTGATTTCCAAGGATAATTTTATCAGGGGTAGATTTCTATTGAACAAGCCTCATATGATGTATCGCATCACTGCAAGCACCAAATTAGTGATACCACTTGGTGGCGCAGTGCCAGGCATTCAATTAACAAGTCCTTGCTTCGAATACGTGTATAGGCAAACCTTTTTCCGCAGTCCATGGGACGGATGCTCATTCGATGATGGGATATAATTAACGTCGATCTTCTCTGAAGTCTAGTCTATGAGTAACAAGATTACATACGCACATGACTTGGAGGTAGCACAACGGGCCCATAATATAGCCTAAGTGAGCGTGAACTTGGTTCACCTTTCGCCCAAAAATCCAAACAATACCCCAAATTAGTGATTATTAGTATTTTTGAGGATAAGAATGGCATTATTTTACACATCGGTATTTGGGTTTGGTAGTTTTTTTGAACACTTCTACATTTCATAGACACTGATAAGTTGCTGAATGTATAACCAGCCGCTGGATGCAATCAACAAATGCACTTAGAAAGAAGATCCATGACTTTTTCTTTTTATGTTTCCTCTTATTGGTCTTATATTCGGCCAGTGGCGTGGTTAAACCTCCTTTGCTCATAATCTGGATACGTGGCTGGTCTTACCGGTCGAAACTGAAAAGTGTTAGTATGATAAGTGGAGAGCGTACGATATTTAAAAATCAGTGTGCAGTCACCGGGAATTGAACCCAGTCCGAGACTCATATTGGTTGCTCTCTTCTATGACTTTTGGTAAAGTCGACATAAAACGCACTTCGAAATTGAAACAACAAGCTAAAATAATATATGTCGCATCTTAGAAACTGCTCTTGAACGTCGTTTTACAAAAACTAAAAAAACTTGTTTGTATCAATAGCATGAAATTGTGAAGATGGGGAGTTCTACTGACAATTGTTACTCTTATTGGACATCTCTGACTGCTACCGTCAATAGATAATATGGAAAACAGTGTTATGCTGCATATAACGCTCGTCCAGTAGTTTAAGATAGTAAAAAACATTACCATGCGAGAGTATTGAGAAGTGTTACAACACAAGATAACACAAATATCCACTGTATTAATCATTTTCAATGGATAAACATTAAAAATTAATATCAAAAATCCAGGTTCTGTTGAAAAGTAACACATTTTACCATAGAGTAAATATAGTAAAGAGGTTAAGCCTTATGGAGTAATATGTAACGATTGTTAAATGGGTGCCTATAATTATATTATTACAAAACCCTTCCATTAAAACGCAAACGTGACTATAGGGCGTTGCAGATGCATCGATTCGCTAGATCAACACACTACGTTTGAGGTGCCGCCATTCCATTCCTCGCGCGTGGGAGAAAATAGTAAGCTAAAGATAACAAATGCAAATTTTACAAGTGCAATAAGGTAGACAATAGTTTTCGGAATTTATTTTTGTATAATGGAATTGCTATAAAGTTAAAAATATGTTAGATTATCTTTTTATCAATTAAAAAAAAGAAGTAAAAATTTCAGTTTTTTGCACAGTTTTTTCCTTTAAAAACGTATTTCCGGTCAAAATTCCAGTTGGAAAACCCGATATTCGCGTACAGCTACTCAAACTATACATAGAAAACCAATATCAAAGCTCCACCAAAACGCTCTCCTACGTTTAATTTAAAAGATGTTTTATTGGTTGCAGATTTTTTTTCTTCAATTCAAGACTCCCAATTAAACGTAAAGACGTCTGTTGCAATATTTTAAATCAGTTTTAAAATAAAAATTATATATTTTCAACTGCTCTTCTCATTCCCATACTTCTTTTGTCACATTTGCAGATCCTCGTCTTAAATTTAATATGATATTATTTATAAATATATGAATTCTCAATTCTACGTTGATTGTACGCTGGGAAAGTAAACCTTGATCCATTTTCCTAAGAACGTCGGCATCGTATCCAGTGCTACCACATGTCACTCTAATTTTGTAAGTATCTCTGGACCATGTTGAGCCTCTCATAGAACACTTTTTTTAAACATAATTTGATTCTGATTTAGTGATTCCTCTAGTCCACTTCTACTATATATACTGGTTTCTTTAAGTCGAGCATTTTCTTTTCAGTGTAAATTAATTTGGCGTTTAAATGTTTAACCAATTTTATCCATTAAAAATTTCGTCGTTTTCGAGATCAGTCTGGACACGTTGACACGTACATTCTTTTTGGTTGTTTGTAGAACATTCTGACACCAATATTAATCTACGTAAAATTAAGGAATAGGGAAGTTTTGGTTAAAGGAAAGTTCAAGAATAAGAAGTTGAGGGTAAATTGTAGCTATTAGTGGCAGTATTTTTTGTCAAAGTTACATCAAATTATTTTTAGAGTGTTTTTTATTCCTAGTTTGAGAAAATTGTCCGCCAAGGATATACAGACTGGTAGAAGAGGCTATTGCTCTTTGCATCTTGATTTTGACGTAAATATTATTGTATTGCACTGGTATGAAGGATAATACGATTTTCAGAAGCTACAGCAGATAAATTCCGTGTTGCACGTACTGAATTTCTGTTCATAAATTTCTAAATGGCTTTGCAACTGAAATTCAGTACAAGGAATATGAAAATGGCTCTATCTTTTCTATCAGTAAACTACACTAAATTTTGCATTAAACTCAATGTGAATTGGACTGTAAACAAGCAATTGTCTTGCATGTTTCTGTGTTCGTACTAGCTTCCACTAATCTACATAAAAAGTCACTATACGTACACTTATTGTGCTGATCCAGTGACATTAATCAATTCGTCTCATTTGAAGTTAATATACAGTAAAGATTTTGTCGCTGTTGCCAAATTGTAAGATTATGACAAGTCCATATTGCATGCTATAAGTTTGCTACGAGGTAGACAGCAAAATATACCGCTGATTTGACAATGAGGATATCGTATAAATGGATTATACTCGCATGTTAGTGCTTAAAATTTGCTCATCCGAAACCACTGTTGAATAAACACAAGTTAGAAATCTGTAAAATGGATCTGGTTCTTAACAGGTTTAACTTCTTGGCCGTTGCATAGGTGGCCATAACTAGCGACCTCTAGGAGACGTCGTTTATTGCGTATATGGCCAAGATTGCTGTGGCTGAGCCTCTTGTCGGTATTTACTATATTATTTTTCTGAGTAAACGCTGTACAATAAACCAAATACACAAAATTGAAGATTATGCACATAATTCAAGTTTTTTAGAAATCATTATGGGCATAATGTTTTGATACTAGAAGAAGCTTTTACTAGAGCGCGGTTACTATAATTACTGAAAGAAGATGCAGCACCGGCAGTAATAGAGGTAATTTTTCTGATACATAATTTCCCAAATTAGTTTTATCCAAAAACTAAGCAGTTCTATTAATGTCGAATCCAGATACATCTAAGAATATTAACCAAAATGTTAGACAATAATAAACAATATATTGGGAAATTTAAATGTTTTTAAAATTTTATTATTTGTACTAATTACATAAAACATTTTTGTATTTTTTCAATTATAAAGATTTAAAAACCACAAATAACAGTATCATTTCTATCTACAAAAAATCGAACTAACAATTAGGTTGAAAATAATTATCGAGGTAAACTAATGCACACTAAAACTTTCCTATATATTAAAGGTTGCCAAAGAGCAACAGTCTATATTTCTATTTAGTGTCTACAAATAGAAACCCGTTAAGATATTAATAAGGACGTAATGAAATTGCAGCAATTATGTCATAAATGATTTCAGAACCTTCACTGCGTTAAAAATAAACGGGAAATATACTTAAGAATTCCATTATTGCTAGCAACATTAAGGTGACTTCTAAAAATAAAAAAACGTGGCCGTAATGAAACATTAAAGTAGTAATGAGACTTTCGCTGATATTATTGTGAACGTGTGTAGGCTTCTTCGGTCTTTCCGATGCATCAGTAAAGTTGTAAAAACTACTCCTAATAACAGTATCAAAAATAAGTCGTTATATTTTAATTGTATTTAATGGAACAGTTAATCCCTAAAAATGTTATTCTACATTTAAAAATAGCTATTTTATAGTTATAAATCATTCAATTGCGTTCAAATATTTTTTATCCCCACTCATATTTATTACATTCATATAGCTACTAGTTATGAAAATCTATAATCAAGTTTTTCTTGTTGCCCATTAATTTGTCTAACCTCGTTTTGAGTCCTCAATTTGTATTGATCGTCCATTACTGCTTCGCCTATCAGAAACTCAAGCTATTTGTGCTTACACTTAGAGGTCTGTATTTTTGCGAAAAGTTGGAACTTAAAATAAAGTGTTTCTACATTAAGGAAAGTCGAATATTTAAAAAAGCAATAGTTTTTACAGAATCTGGGGAAAACTAAAAGTTGCATTTGCATAGATAAGGTGTATAGTATGTTACTTATTTCCATTTTCTATGTAACAGTTTGTGTGGGTTGAATCGTATTATTCTGATTTTGTACTAAAAGCAACCGCATTTCCATCTATTGTTTTTTTATTTCCAAAGGTAGCCATAAATCGTTATCAGCAACTGTTGGTTGTGTTACTTATTTTTCTCCATTCTAAATTTGTTTTTAAAAAGGCTAATCTATAGGGCGTGTCCCCCCTATTTTTGATACTAATTTGTTGATAGTTCTGTAATCCTCTTAGCACTGAATTGAAGTAGCCACGTAAGTGCGTCCCGTGACAGCCCTTTTCTAAACCAAAACTCATCCCAGCTTAGCGCCGTTATCATGGGGGTGAACGTAATAAAATTAAGTTATTCAAATGCATTCAAAATCAACCCCTGCCGCCTGCAGAGACAAACATGCGATGCCTAAATGATTTTCTGGACTTGGCCTCCTTCGATATTCCACAATTGAACCAGAAACTAATACCAAGACTACTTAATGTGTTTGGGTATTTTTAAGTTATATTGCAAATATTTGCAAACGGTGGAATTTGAAGCGGCGCGCTTGAAGATAAGCAGTCTATTTTATATTTTAAATATTTATCGCATAAATCTGTGAATGCAAACACCATTAAGACGTGCTATGGGATCAAAGCGTGTTTGCCAGTAGTTTTTGAAGGCTGCACGCTAAAGATAAGTCTGTTTTTAGTTAGAACAATGTTGAAGTAACGTTCTGTCTATTTTTGATACGATTATGCACTCCAACACTTCAAAAATAGACGGGCGAGATCTTTCCGGACAGTTTAGGGACAAAATTAAAGGACAGTAGTAGAATTCGTCAAATAACTGCTGATGTCTATATCGTGTAATAAGAGGTTTCGAAATAATTGAAGGATAAAATTGAAGGACGTTACAGTTAGGCGGCGCAGGAAATAAACTTCTAATAATTTCCCCGTCCTAGTATACAAGTATTGATGATTTCAGATTAATCCATCATATCACTTCATATATTAATGTAACATGCTAAAATTATGGAAAATATAAAAGACGGATAGTTCTAAAAAATTATTAGAAATATTTTAGAAATAATTCCAGTTAGCTATTGTGCACCTCACCAATCGATCCATTCCTTCTTTGGATATGTATCACGTCCAATCTCAATTTCAATGAAAATCTGCTATTGAAAAAACCTACATTACCTACTTGCAAATAATAGTACATTTTTTATCCGGTCTCTTCAACTCTCTTGATTAATATTTTAAAAATTTCTAGTAGGCTAGAATGACTTGCAACTGTTTTGAATCCTTGTCTTATATTGATACTGATATATTCGGTAACTGTGCGTGATCCTATGACACCTGTATAAGGATACCACTTCTTCCTGATGTTGAAATATCTGTTTCTACTGCCATATTTTTCCACTAGTTCTAGAATCTAGCCAACAAGCTGCTTATAAAACAGAATCGGCTAAATTCAGGTTTTTCTACCACACAACTTAAGAAAATTAAATATCAAGTGACAGAAGATCTATAGACTGGGATTATAAGTGAATTCAAAGTTGACCGTTGGCGTTGTAGCAGTAGTATTTGTCTGTTCTTTATCTAAAAAATATATTACTGCGGCAATGTAAATATCCGCCGATTTTAATTGTAAATTTTTGTAGTTGTGTTGTTGTGTTGTTTAACTTGGTCTTTTAAAATTTATTACTTATAATAACGAACTATATCTGAATTTGCTTCGGAATAAGAAGAGACCACGTAAGAAGTATAACCATAAGAAATCGATGCAGCATTCAAGAAATCAAGGAATGGATAATAATAAGAAAAAAGAAAATGGAACAAGAATGCAAAACGAGCTCGAGGCAACTTACCAAGGTGTAAAAGAAGCCTAGATTATCCCCGAAGCGCTGGAAGGAAGGTCTGGTAGAAACAGGCTGAATTGAAAGTAGAAAAAAAGGAAAAATAAGATTCTGTTTTGTTGCGTCAATAATGACGCTGGTGCTGGTGGTGAGATAGCTGCAAATATTTATCATCGACTACGTACACAACTTAATGAAGAACTCCTTTCAAGAAGCTCAGTATTTGATTGGTATAAATCGTTTTCGTAAGTCGCAAACGTGTAAATGTTTCCCAGTCATGTTGCAAGACCTGTTAACATACTGTATTCTGTAATATTCATAGTTCAACTCTAGTGTATTTATTAATTGGCGGAAAGACTATAACTGTGAGAACCGAACGATACTAACCCTATTGATATTCTTCTTTATGATAATGCCTCACCCATTGAATCCAAATTCAGCGTGGAGTGCGACAAGGAGACTCGATCTCTCCAAAACTTTTCACTGCAGCCTTGGAGGATGTTTTTAAAAAAAGTGGGAAACAAAAGGCATTACTATAGACGGCGAGAATCTAAATCATCTTAGGTTTGCCGATGATGTAGTTTTGATAGCAAACCATTAAGATGAACTACAGGAGATGCTTAATGAGTTAAACGAAGAGTCAGAGAAGATAAACCTCAGAAAAACAAAATACCTGACAACCGAAATAGAACACATGATCAGTATATACTAATACAAGAGCAAAACATTGAAAAACTCGAATCATTTATATACCTGAGACTGAAAATTGAGCTCTCCAAAAACATCCTGAAGTCAGATTTAGAAAGAAGAATTGCCCTGGCCCGGACAGCGTTTGGTAGACTAAAAAATATATTAAAATCCGACTTACCAAACACATTAAAGGCAATAGCTTTTGACCAGTATGTGCTACCAGTTCTCACATACGGAACAGAGACATGGTCATTCAATAAGAGCATCACAGATAGGTTACAAAAAAACTCAGAGAGCAATGGAGAGACGAATGCTAAATGTAACATTACGGGATCACATAAACTAATATGGAGATCAGAAGGAAATCAAAAGTAACAGATGTCATCCAACGCATATGCACAACAAGATAGAACTGGGCGGGCCATATTTGAAGAACAAACGACAACACATGGACGCGTCGAATGATAGAGTGGCGACCTCAAAAAAATAAGAGAAGTGAAGGCCGGCCACAGATAAGATGGACGAACGATATAAAAAGAATAGCTGGTTATAATTGGTTACAGAAGACAAATGATAGAGACCAATGGAGAAAACTAGGGGAGGCTTACATCCGACGATGGATGACATAACCTAATAATGATGATGATGAAGGGTATATGGGAGACTTTCGCAAGCTGCTGGGATTCCAGCAAGGGTATTATTGTTTCCAGGTCAAATCTGTACTCCCCTCGTATTATATTGGTACTCTTTATTACAAAGAGTTTCCTGAAGCGTTAACCGTAAACGTCTATTTATATGATTGTTGTTGAGTCGATACGTTTCGTTCTGATTCCTGAACTTTATGTTAGTATATTTTAGTTGGTCGTTTCATGTCAGAAAATTTGTAAATTACTTTTTCTTTGTTATAGAAAAATATTTAATCTATAACCTAATAATGAAATGTGTTTGAGCATTTTCTATGCGTAGAAATTCTCCAGCTCAGGTATTTCAGTTTCCTAAAACATTACATCTAACTAAACAGTCATACATTTATTTGCATCACACTATACTAAGTTTATCAGTTGTCATGATTCAGGGCAGATTTTATGCGCTGTTGATTTAGAGAAACACTTGCATGAAAGCCTATGGAAGAAGGTGTTTGTAAAAAATGATTTAAACAAGATGGTTTTAGTTATGCATCTCAGTCAAATATACCCTCATATATATTGATTAAGAACCAAATTTATCGTAAGAATATAATTATTGCAGCATAAAATTTAATTTTTGGAAAAGTGTACATATACTGCAGAATCTAGCTCAACACTTAGCTACCAGTACTGAGTATAAAACAAGAGACAATCTGCACAAAAATACAGAATTCCGGAGAATGACCAAAAGAGTGGTGCGAACAATTTTCATTACTGTGCATGAAAAGGTCTCTACGATAGATAATTATAGTCTCATTGCTTTGATAAGCCACGCTAGTAAAGTTCTTCTAAATACTTTGAATAAACGTTTAAAAAATTAACTTTCTAAATCTCAGAAAAACAAATAGGTTTTATCAAAGACAAGTTGCACGGGAGCAAATACTTACAACGACAGCTAATTGAGAAAACACGAGAATACAACGTACCTATGTACCTTTGTTTTGTATGTTATTAGTGTGCCTTTGATTCTGTTAACTGATCCAAACTGTGGGAAATTCTGAGATACATGGGAGCTCCAGTACATCTAATTCACATTATCGAACAGCTATGCGAACAGCACTGCAAAGGTGAAAGTAGATAAAATGTTTTGCAAGCCCTTAACGTACGCGCAGATGTTCGTCAGGGATGCATAGTCTCCCACTGCTATTTAGCATATACGGAGAATACATCATTGAACGTGTACTTGACGATGATCAGAAAGGTATAGCTATAAACGGCAAGCACATCACGAATATGAGATATGCTGATGATACTGTCAATTTAGCAAAAGACAATTACAACACGAAAGTGAACTTGGCCTGACATTCAACAAGCATTTGGCTGTGAAGTTGTTCAAAAATATATCTACCTTGGCTCTATCATTACGAACGTAGATAGATGTAGAAGTATATGGAAACATCAAGATATAACCAAGGCTATCAAACTGCGCCGCCTTCATTCTTTAGTCTTTTCTATCTTATTATACACTGCCGAAACATAGACCTTTAAAATGAAAGATCGTAAGAAAATAGATGCGTTTGAGATGTGGGGCTACCGCAGGATTATAACATATCAGGGACAGAGCGCCGAACAAACGTTTTCATCTTGGGAGAATTAGGTGTCCAAAAACGAATTTATGATACGATTCACCAACTAATTCTTGCATAATTCGGCCATATAGCGGAACGCAGCTCAGAGCTAGAACTTCTAATGGTAGAAGGAAAGCGCTCTAGAGGCAGTTCTCCATGTCATTGGACTGATATAATAAAAAAATTACTGGTTGCCATGTTCACGAGGCAGTCCATGCAGCAAACGATAGATAACAATGGCTAACAATCATTTCAGAGGCACTCACTATACACCTGGCATGGGGTACGGATTGAAAAGGAAGGAAGACAAGAGAAAAGTGACTAACAAATTGGCCTTGGTTGAAAAATAAATTATCCCTATGAATGTTATCCGACGTTCGTTAAGGGCAGAAGGATTAGAAGAAGAAAAAGAAGATAAACGAATGTAGTGCGTGCGCCTGTGCGTCCGTTTAAATCGGCACCAATTGGGCAAGCGACAATAGTTCCTTCTGCCGTGTTCTGAATTGGTCGACCGTTTATTTACATTTAATAGTTCACTTGCCTTGAATTAAGCATTTTTAAAAGTCATCTAGGATGCGGCTATTCTACCTTAGGTGTTAACATGGTCTCAGCAGCTATTTTGCTGGGGGCTATTCAATTTTAGAATACAATTAACGTCATTCTCATCTGATTTGAACAAGACTACGCACAAACACATAAGTGCGACTTAGAGGTACCACAACGCCTACCTTAAAGCTTGTGCGGGTGAACTTGTTTACCCTCCACTTAGAAAATCAAGAATCTAGAAAATCATCAAACGGCGAACGACCTCGGTAGGTAGTAGTAATTATGGAAAATTAGACTTTTAAATAAAATTATAAAAATTTGTGTTTAAAGAAAAAAATTGAAGACATGGGTACTACTGAAAATCCCCAAGAATATAGATATCTAGGAGTGAAATTAACAAATGATGACAAAGACATCCTGGATAAGGTAGGAAAAGGAAGAGCAATAACAAGTCAGTTAAATTCGATACTATGGAGTAAAGAAATTAGGAAAGAAACTAAGATTAAACTATTCAGATCAATGGTAGAGCCCTGCGTCGCCTATGGGTCAGAAATATGGATTATTAACCAAAATCTCAAAAGAAGAATCAACGCAGTCGTAAATAGTTATTGCAGACGATGCTGTGGCGTGACACTGTTGGATCGTGTGAGAACTGAAGATATTAAACAGCGAATGAATATACAGGCAACCCTAACGGACACAATAGAAAGAAAACAGCTATCCTGGTATGGACATGTAAGAAGAATGACAGAGGAGAGGTTACCGAGTGTTATTTGGAACTCGACACCAGCTAGAAAAAGAAGACCCGGGGGGTCACGCACCAAGTGGAAAGACGGCATAAGAAAGGCCCTGGAAAGAAGGGATCTCCAAGACGACATATGGCAAGACAGAGAAGCATGGAGTTTGGGATACGAATGACGGCCTCAAGAGCTGTAATAAAGTCGCCATACATGTACAAGGTGACGCAAAGCCGACTGATACATTGTGTTTTTGGTTTTCTGTAGAAGTGACAGTGCTAACACAATTTTGCTATTCGCAACAGTTAGTGTAAGTTTTCAAGTTAATGTTTAGTAATTATAATGGAGCAACGGACCTTAATTCATCGTACAGTGGCAGTTCGTTTTTATTATGAGACTAAATCCATTACACAGACAAGACGCAATTTTCAACGGCATTTCAGTATTCAACCACGTGCAGCATTACCTTCACGGCCACCTGCCTGAAGTAATATTTAAAAAATAAAATTTGGTGTTTTTGGTTATTATAAAATCCATGTTTCACTGTTTTAAAAGAAATATTTCTACTCCAACAGTGATTTAAAATGTAGCAGTCGGCTGTGCGCCACCTTGTATATATATATATAAGAAAAAAATTTACATTAAATTCTTGAAATCGTGTGCTATGTTGTTACTATTACACTAGGAACAATCTTTATTGCATCGTGTACTGTAAAGGGTTGCTGTAACAACTGACTGGAATCTGTACTGTAATGTCCCTTTTACTGAAATGAGTTCAGCTCAAACATTTCGTTGCTACCGTTACTATAAATAAAGCAACCGGGTTATCCTTAATCATTTGCTTGATTAAAATTGCCCTTTATTTAAAAGCAAAAAATGCTCGTTTCGAAATTCTGGAATTCTGAAACATCGAACTCGTACTGGATTCTTAACGTAAATAACTATTGTCTGTATTATATTTTAATTATTCGTCAATATTCGCCATAAGCAAGACATTAGAAGTAGGAGGAGGATAATTTGTATCTACAGTTACTATATAATCAGATATGATACCACTGATTACATCAAAGTACCACTATGGAAGAGACGCTGTCTCTAAACTGTAATTTAGCAAATGAATGACAATAATCTAAGTAGTTTCTCATACTTATACTTATATTCCTCGATTTTTAAGCACATTGTTATAGAACATTAATGCAATATATCGTATGAGCAAAAATCAAGTTCATTGAGGGTGCCTTTGGAATTTTGAAATGTGTATTATAACAACACTAGAAAATATGAAGCTATCATTTGACATTTGTTACAAAGTGTGGTTGTGATCTTCTTCTTCTTCTTCTTCTTTTTCTGCAGGCTTTGGAAATATTTCCGTTGTGTTTATTATGGGAAGTCTTGATCACGGTTATAATCACGTTGCGCTATTAGCCACTGTCTATAAAATGTCATTGAGAATGATTAGGTATAATTTTCTGTTAGTAGCGTTTTCATATTTGATGGCGACAATAAAACACTGTTGAATGTCACAAAACCAACATGTCGGTGTCAACAAGTGTCAATTTTCTTATAAACGTTGCAAGTGGGAATAATGATTGTAACATGCAATGTTAGGCTTTAATTGACACTGAAAAGTTAGTTTTGTGACATTGAAGCATTGAATAGTGTTTTATTTTCGGCAGAAAATATGAAAATGCCTCTATAATACACCTGACTTCAAAATTCTAAAAGCATCTTTGATGAACGTTTTTTTGCTCATACTATAAATTGTATCTGTGCGTCATATTTGAATGTAGATGCAATTATTTAGTTTATCTGATCATTCTGTTCCGACAAACCTCCAAAAGTGACTTATAATAAAATCCTGCTTGGGGATATGTAGTATGTACTATTAGCCATTGGGTTTAATGTTCTTGTGTCAAACCACAGTGTGATTTTTTTTAAACTCAATTGCATCAGGCCCGGGAGAACCTAAATCAGTTGGCAATACAGAAATGTTGTGTTGGTGACATAGACTTACATTGTCACCAACAATACATTTCAGTATTGCCAACTGATTCAGTCTATCCAGGGCCTGCTGCCATTGAGTTTTAAAAAATCACTCGGTATCTTCTACTACACAAAAATATAAAAAATAAGAACAATGTTTCCATACCCGAAGCAGGTTGCACAAAAATGGAATCACAGTTTCCACCCTTTAATACAAGAAGTCCTAATGCATTGCTTATTTGTCACTTGGAAATGGCCAGACATTACGTCTCGAGACATCGGAGATGCACTTGACGAGTTCCACAAGGAAGCGACGTAAAAGAAGAGTTTCGATCGATAGTTCCATTAGCTGTGTTACCTTTTTTGTGGAACATTAGCATTGTCCGTTAAAGCTTCAACAGTTTCAGAACTATATATAGAATTGAAATAAAATGTGTTCAGCTAGAAAATTGCTCCTGCTACGAATTCATTGCATTCGAAAAATACATGAAAATGCAGACTAAATATTTAGAAAACCGCTCGCCCACAATAAGCAGAGCTAATTTTTAAATAACTCCAGACGTTGCAGACTTATATAATGCTTCGAATTCCTGTCTGCAAGCATTGCATTTTAGTTACAGTTTAATAAAAATGGGATTAAAAGAGAAAAATGAAATCTTCTGAGATAGGTGCATAATTTTTTTTCGTGAATATATTTGATCTTATACAGTGTGTCCCCGGATTGAGTTCACTATAGGTATAATCGACAACAAATTTTACAATTTTATTTTAATGTTTTGGGATCCGGCCCTGCTTGGTCTGAAAACAATTTTAAGCAGAGTTTTAATTTTTAGAAATTAAGTCGGCCATGAAAAATGTGCAAAAACTATTTTCTATTTAGGTAAACTACCCTTTTTGTTCATAATACGGCAAAATTTTGTTAAGAAAAGTTGTTAAGAATCATAAATTACGGCCCTATGCAAAATTTCAGAAAGATCTGTTGACTTAGAAAACACCGTTATTTTTTAGATAATTGGATTTTATTTTCAGGTAAACTACTTTTTTTGTTCATGATGCGGAAAAAATTTATTAATAAAAGTTGTTCAGAATGAAAAATTATGGCCCTGTACCAAATTTCAAAAAGATCTGTCGACTTAGACTAAACCGTTATTTTTTAGATTAAACAAATTGCATTTATTAAAAATCTGGTGTGATACACTCACACAACTTCCTTTTACAGTGATCTTATAATTAGTCAAAAATTTCATTTTTAATTTTTAACCATTTGTTAAAAATTTTCAAAAATTACAAATTCTATAAAAACGGTACAAAATCGGGTGTTAGTTGAAGAGACAAATTTTCTCTAGAATTTTAAGGTGAATTCAAAAATGTAATAATATACCGGGTGTTTTATTTAAAATAGGAGTTAATAAAAAAAATAGAAAAAAAAACAAAAGAAACCCACTTTAGAAGTATTCAACTGGAAAATCACCTATCACACATCAATACACATTAAAAATGTAAGAAAAATGTAAAGTTTAAAAAAAATCGTTAGAGCCGTTTTTGAAAAAATCGAAAAAAACTGAAAAATCACAAGAGTAAACACCTACTTCCGGTTATGCGATTTTCTTCAAAAGCTTGCTGTCTCATCTACATAGTACACGAAACTTATATATGAAGTTTCAACGCCATACCTCTTTTCGTTTTTGAGATATTCTGTTCACAGACAGACAGACACACACACACACAGACACACACACAGACAGACCAATGAAAAAAAATATGTTTTTTGGGATCAGGGGACTCTAAAACGTGAAGATCCGTTGAAAACTCAATTTCGAATTTTTGGGGTGAATCCAATACTTCCTTTATAGTAAAAGGAAGTAAAAATGACGGTTTCATCTAAGTCAACAGATCTTTCTGAAATTTTGTATAGGGTCACAACTTCTCATTCTAAACAACTTTTCTTAATACAATTTTTCCGTATCATGAACAAAAAAAGTAGTTTACCTGAAAATAAAATACAATTATCTAAAAAATAATGGTGTTTTCTAAGTCAACAGATCTTTCTGAAATTTTGCATAGGGCCGTAATTTATCATTCTAAACAACTTTTCTTAATAAAATTTTGCCGTATCATGAACAAAAAGCGTAGTTTACCTGAAAATAAAATAGTTTTCGCTTCCCTGCCAAGGCCTACTTGTTTTTCAAAAACTGAAAATATTCTTAAAATTCTTTTCAAACCAAGCAGGACCGAATCCCAGAACCTTAAAATAAAATTCTAAAATATTTAGGTATCTCACCTCTTGTAACATCAATCCTGGGACACACTATTGTATTTTCTTTTCAGGTAAACTACCTTTTTTGTTTATAATACGGCAAAATTTTACTAAGAAGAATTGTTCAGAATGGGAAATTATGGCCCCATACAAAATTTCAGGAAGTTCCACTTACTTAAATCAAACCGTAATTTTTAATAAATAGGTACAATTTTAACGGTTTAATTTAAGTAGGTAGATCTTCCTGAAATTTTGTATAGGGCCATAATTTATCATTCTGAACAACTTTTCTTGGTAAAATTTTGCCGTATCATGGACAGAAAGGGTAGTTTACCTGAAAAGAAAATAGTTTTTGCTTCACTGTCAAGGCCAACTTATGTTTTCAAAAACTGAAAGTATTCTTAAAATTCTCTTCAGACCAAGCAGGGCGGTATCCCAAAACATTAAAATAAAATTGTAAAATTTTTTGTCAATTATACCTATAGTGAACTCAATCCGGGGACACACTGTATATTATAGACTGCCTATGTATCAATTTATTTTAATTTAGTTGTTGTCAGCCTTGTTGCTAACATTCCCACTGCAGCGTCATCGACGTCTCCGCTTTGAGGAGGTTTTAGCCATTTATACCACAGGGTTGCCAAAGCCGGATTGGGAATCGCAGTGAAGGCCGTTGGAGCTACTAAGGTTTGAACCCAGATTAGCACCTCTGAGCTAACATATTTGAATATTTTTACAAAGTTGCATGTGATCATAAATGATCACGTTATTATAGAAATTGCAAAAATGTTTGAACGGTCGAAGTTCTCTTTAATTGAGTGTTTCTAACGAATAACACTATATCTTTAGTTTTGCCATTTTAATGATGTTTCGAAGACTTTTTTTAATTCATTCAAACTCTATGTTCTATTGTTTTGATATTACTTACTGACTGTACTTCTGACGCTATATTACATTGCTTCTATATTCATAAAGAGAAGTACATTATATACAATTTTATGCAGGGTGGTTATCACAGACTTTATGAATAAAGTCAACAATTCAGAAGTCTACAGTCAAACTTTAAAGACTAGCTGCGCAGATTATTTGCAGCAAACAATGTTAGGAAACATAATACTTATACCCGATTTGCAACTGTTTAAAAGTTACGCTACGGATCTTTAACGACTTAGATGTTTGTGATTAAAAGTAATAAAATACAACAACTGGAGAATGGAGATAAATTCGAACTTTATTTGAAGTAAAAAACTTACTACTAAAGTTTACTGAATACGTAACAAACAGCTTTGCAGTTGTTAGAGCTTTCTACTACTGCATTTTCGATGTCAACAGTTTATGTAGCCACCTTAAATGTTTTCATATTGACTAGAAGCAGAGCCTTTACATTAATCATATTTAAAAGTTTTAATTATTAAGAAATGTTCCTCCACAATTTGTTGTGATCAGATATCCTGCAATTAAAATTAAACTGATCATCTATTGATTGGTGTACCATCGATGTTTGTATTCTTGTCGAGTATGATTTCACACTTGAAAGCCCAGTATTATAAAATATCTGAACATCGATAGTTCGAGTTCAGTTTCATTCGTCAAAAAAATAAGTAGAGCTGCTTGCAATATTTACGGGCAGAAAGTAATCATCCCAAGTAGTTTTACACTTTTTAGTTTATTTCTCGAGGTTCTAGAAATGTGTTTCAAAACACTTCCATATATCGCGAAATTATTCTGAAGAGTTATCGGGTTGAGCTGTTAGGGCTGAATTACCCCATGAATGAATTTTCCATAAATTACTCCAGAGTGCACTTCCCTTTCTGATAACATCTTATTGCACTCGAATATATGCATGAATAATTCTCTGTCGTAACGTTACAAGTATTATAAGTCACTTGGTAACGGGAAAAATTTTACTATCGTTCATTTATTTACCACGCCGAACTAATTTTTTACGACCGTTTTTCTGGAATTAAAAGTTACCTTAAAACAAAATAAAATTGCTTCGTCCAAACTGAAATCGTTATCTGATTTGGAAACTTCAGTTGAAAAGTGCTGAATGCTGTTAATTAACCTTTCTCTTATATTCTCTTATATCTTTCTGGAACTATCAGTAAGTAAATATGCACGGCGTGATATTAGCAGTAATAAATCTCAGATAAAGGTTTTGCGGAACAATTACGTTACTACAAATTAAACGATCCCGTGCAATAAAGGGGATGAGGGTGGCAAAAGCGGACAAATTCTATAGAACGAGGGTACCAGCTACGTTCGCCTTATTAATTTCGCCTTGCCTCATTGCCTGTTTAATAAAGTATAATATATCAAATCACACGCGGTTATATAAGGCAATTAAACGCTGCAGATTTATTATTCTGGTTTTATTGGTGAGCGACAGACACGGAGTGGAGTCTGCGAAGTTATTATTAAAGTTGCGCGATTCCTTGAGAATTCCAATTCAATTACTCCACAATCAGGCTTCCCTCGCATAATGAGATCAAAACTTTGGAAATTTAAATCGCTCATTAATTAGTTCGTAACTTTGCAACATAGTCATTAGAGCTTGCACGTAACGAGTTGGTTTTCCAGTTAGGTTTTCTCAACTTAGTCGGGATTTCTTACAATTTTTGAAAATGCATAGATATTTTTTAAAATGTTCTATCACTAGGTCATTTATAGTCTATAGTGAATTTGATCATTATGGCTTGGAGAAGATATTGTTTTTTACAGCAATAAAAGAAAAAATAGTTACAACAAACATTCATTACAATTGTGTAACATTAACATCGTAAAAAGGAAATAATTATTTTAAGATATCGCCTATATTGGAATAAAACTCGATACTGCTCTTATAAATTCGAACGTCTTACTGCTAAATAAATTTAGAAACTCTCAAGAAACGCGTATCGGGAGAGAGATTTGATTTTATAGTTCGGAAGAGTTATAGTCGTAAACGCAGATTTGTTTACAGTTGTTCTCAATTCCAGTTATTTTTCTTTAGTATAGATCGTAGCACACTTCAATTGATTTGTTTACTTGTAATTGAGTTATTTGCAGGCAATGAAAAAATTAAAATGAAATATAAGTAACGTACGCTTGAAACCCACAAACCAATTCATTTTTTTCCTTCTAGTTTTACCGATATAATTTTGTTATCAAGACTAAAATGTACTTGAGACATAAATTCCTTCAACGTTTACTTGTTGCCAATGGCGTTTAAATCGTTTTCCGTCCGCTCAGGACTTGCTACCAATCGGTGTATTCAAAAGAGTATTATAACAATAGTCTGTATAAATAGTAAATAGAAGAGTACCTAGAAAAGACCCTTGCGGAACACTCTTAGTTACCGATCTGTACGCTGGCGACTCAAACTGCAACCTGACGCTCTGTTCCCTGCCTGACAAATAATCTCCATATAAAGCAATTGCACTATGTAACAGACCAATATATTTTTTAAGTAGTTAAAATAATGTGACGATAGCAACAAAGGCCAAATTTGGTTATTATTATTACTAATATTTTCATTCAAATAAGATTGAAATTGAAAATTTATCACTTTTTCCAAAACGTTTTACAGGACAGGGACAGTTCTAATCGGCCGCAAGTCCTCGAACTCATTCGGAGTAGATATTTTCGGAACAGGCGTGACTACAATCTATGGGCGTCACTGGATCATCCTTCTAGAAAAACGTTTCCCGAAAATTTTTGATTATTTTACATTTATTTCAATGTTTAGCACTGCCTAGTAATTTTTTACGGATTTACATCCAATAAGTGATTAAACATTCCCCAATATAAGAAAATGAATAAATGTTTTTGTTATTACCATCCTATATATGGATTGTTAAAACTCCGGTACAATATTTAAATCAGTCGCTGTCAAAACCACTGCCTACTATTCATCAATTCCAAAACTAAAAAAATGCATTAAAAATAGAGGATGCGGGTGTATTTAACCCATAACTATTTTTGCCTTTCAAAAGAGGTAAGTGCTTAGTGTAATTAGATACTTTTCGAAAGCAACATCAGACTGTGCGTCTCCGACGCCCGTCGACGCTTGCCACTTGTTCCGACGGTGCTGCGTCATACCAGGCGTCTATTAATACCACACTTACAAGTCGCGGCAACAAAAACAACTTGTAACACAGATCGCCTTTGTTAATTTGCTTCGAACAAGATCTACAGCGTCTCCTGATCAGATTCGAAGATCAGTCTATGCTCGGACAGTAAACCTAATAGCTGGCGGTGTTCAACTAATAACTTAATCCTTCTTTTTAATCAATTCATTCGCCCAAAAGTGATTTTGTGGGTTTTCTATGAGTTCAAGTTTATTAAAAACGCATTAGTCAAGCAGTTGCCTCGATTTCACGTCGCGTTTCAGAAAGAAAACAGAAGAGTATGGCTTCGATAATCCTTGAGAATCCTTAGGATTTCAACGTAACGACCACAAATCTTGAAATTTAAGTTCTTTTATGTCCTATTGTAAAAAAATCAGAGCAGGGATTTTAAATTGTATAAGCATAATTTGTATTGTTTCTAACAATATTTTTTCCCTTTATCTTGGAATTGCACATTTCAATCCACTCTAATTAAAAATTTGATAAGAGACTGCAACTAGGGCAATATTTTAAAAATATAAAGAACTATACATATTACCAAATGTCTGCATTAAATAAGTTTTACAAGAATACAGTATTAAAATTCTCTTGCTAGCATTATCCTGAAAAACTAGTACAAGCTTCTGAAAGTCGTCTTTCTGTTATTTAATTCTCATGAATATTTATTACTGTTAAATAATACTGAACAATCACATGTTTTATAATTGTTAAAAGCATTGTGAATGTGAGACTTTTCTTCCTATCTCCTCACATTCTTGGATTCGTGACCTGTTATTTTTCAACGCTGCCGAAACGATAAATATGTTACTATTATTGTTGTTGGTACGACTCATGGCTTTAAAGAACTTAAATTATTTAGGCTATTGTTAACTCATACAGTTAGAATAGAAGTATTTACTTATAGCTATTTTTTAGAAAAGGTAGCAAACCAATATTTGTAAAAGTAAGATGTTTTTGTAAATTATTTGTTGTTTATACCTGTGATACGGAATATATAAACAAGTCCATAATAGCCGGGGAATAATGAGCGGGCATTATGATTCATAACTCCCGAACAAGGCACAGTAGCAAATGACCAGTGACTAGTTTTTTTTCCTTTAACTTTAATGTATTCCCCTAAAAATACCTTACATGGCCCAGACACCACGTGGCGCTAAACTAAGAAACCGTTGCGTAGCACCCTTGGGTGTTGATAAGGTGGTAAAATAAATAATTTCGCCCTGACAAGTGTGGTGTAAAAGTTGTAATGTTCAAATAAAACCTGAACATTTTGAAAAGTTTATCTTCTACGAAAATTGGAAATTACTTTTTGTTCTTAATAGAAAAGTAATTTTAGTAAGTATTATTCTGGGGAGGATTTATATACCTCGAATTCCACATAACCGCCAATCAAGTTAAACAAACGTGTAGAAATGTACATAAAAATGAAGCAGAAAAAAGTTTAAAACATATTATTAGTAATGAGCAAAGTTTTGTACAACGTGGACGTTTACTCACCCTCAACTTTACTACCTAGAGGTGTCAGTCGTCAACAGTTTACACGCTAGCAGTACATCATCTTATGGTTTGTTATGTTCGTGTGTGAATCAGTACAAAATTTAATCACAATGATTTTTTCTCCTATGTTAGGTCAATAATCTATTTGTACTCAAATATTTGGGTTCGATGAACCCGTTCTGAAAACAGTATGATACGGTGCTAATCTAACCCTGATGACTAGAAGGGTTGTCTACAAAGGATAGTGATTACCACAGATTTTGTTGTGGTAGGCGACACCCAGGTAATTGAAGCAATGCTTAATTCTTGAGTCCTGTTTGGTCAACATGCGCAGCAGCCTGCTACGCTAATCATCACAACTACTGTAATTTCAATAATTCATACTACTGTATCATTGCAGAGACATAGTCGAAACACAAATTGACTTAACCAGATTTTGCTCATAGCAAACCATATCGTATTGATTAATGTATATGCAAACCGAATCACAATCGTATATTGTGTAATTAATAGGAAAGGCGAGAGTCTAGCAGCCACAGGAGGCTGGAAAATCAATTTACCAATACTATTTTTCTGCGATCGGAATAAAGTTAAAATTCAATTATTTTATTGTAGATTTATCAACGTCAATACCAAAAACCGTACTGGAAAATTGTTGCAGGCCTAGGCCGGAAAAGTTGTAACTTCTCGTACTGCCCTTTTCTTTTTGTCTAACGACGACAAAATACTGGAATCATGCATTCTACGGCCAGCCCAAAGATACTCCGGAAAGGTATAATTTTTAGACCAATTGGAGAAAAATAGTTTTTTTTTATTAACAATGATTTGTTGTAATGTATATTTTTTTATGTTCAGTACATAACACTTTACATTAAAAAACTACCTAAAATATTTATTACATATTATAACTGAGGTGCAGCAAAATTTATAGTGAAACTTTTATACATGGTTAGGTAAACTGTATACCGCACATATATACAGGGTGTTTGTAGATAGCTCATAACTTAGTTAATAATAGAGATATCGAAAAAAACGTTTTTTGTTTTAAATGCTAGTGCACAATCTACAAACTGACGTAAACCAATTTAAGCAATGGTCTCCTATTTTTGGGTAGTGATGCACGACTTTGGGTTTTTTAATGGAACACCCTGTATAGTTTTAGATATTTGCAAGCAGCGGTAAAAGTGCTTTATGATAGCATTTTTAAATTTAAATTTAGGAACTCATTTTTAAAAATTAAAATAAAATGTTTAGCTAACGTTGGCCATGAATTATGCAAAATCACTAACAATTCAGCAAGAAATGCAAAACAAACTCCACGTGGTTCTAAAAATTTCTCATGTCCGAATTATAGCAACAAACCTACTAAAACAATTGAAAACCATGTTTTTTAAATGGAATATTATGAGTTTCATTAACAATAACATTTATTTTTAAATTGTTTTACGTATTTTTGATTTTTTAAAAACTACTTCTACACGAAATAGTTAATATGGTACTCTTTGGAAAGACCTTTTATTGTAGTTTTCAACTGTTAAATGAAACTCATATTCTTCCATTTAAAAAACATAGTTTTCAATTGTTTTAGTAAGTTTAGTGCTATAACTCGGTCATGAGAAATTTTTAGAGCCAAGTAGAGTTTGTTTTGCATTTCTTGTTCGATTGTTGGTGATTTTGTGTAATGCATGGCCTACATTGGCTAAAAAAATTTTTTAAATTTTAAAAAATAATCAGTTCCACAATTTTAATTTAAGAATGCTATCATAAAACACTTTTAGTACTGATTTCAAATGTCTAAAAATATACAGAGTGTTCTATTTAAAAAAACCAAAGTGTGTATCACTACGTAAAAATAGGAGGCCATGGCTTAAATTGGTCTAGGTCAGTTTGTAGATTGTGCACTGGCATTTAAAACAAAAAATGTTCTTTTCGATATCTCGATTATTAACGAAGTTACGAGCTGTCTAGCGATCTACAAACACCCTGTATATAATATGATATTCGTGAAAACAAATAATATTTCAACATTACTTATGAGCATTCTGAGTAGTAAAGATAAAAGAGAACTTTTAAGTTGAATTCCACGTTGTGGGACTCTCAAAACATTATTATATTAATGACATGTTGTAGTTAAAATGGAGACGAGCAAAACGAGTTAGAAAAAACATTGCGAGCAGCAAATTCTTGAAGTTTATGAATTTTAGTACTGCATGAAAAAGGTATAAGAGAAAAACTAAAATTTTTCATATTGACCTCGAATATCAATAAAATGGAGACGAAGGTAGACAAAACCAATTACAGGGAACTGTTTTTGTCTACTTTTTTGCTTTCGACTGTGGTAAGGAATGAACAATGAAAAAAGTAGTTCTGTGTATTGTTCGCATCCCAATGTTTGGAAAATGAAGGAAGGAAGGAATGCCTCTCGAAGGTAAAGGAAAAAACAGTTATGGCGTAGTAGCTGCATCGTTCAAACATACCGTGACAAGGTAATTTAACAATGCACAATGAGTTAAATGATGCAAGTTTAAGCAAAGCTGCCGTCTTACCAATCAATGCTCTACCGATAACTCTACACTACTAGATGACACAGTATACAAGTATACGAAACAAATTTTACTGCAAATAAAGAAAAAACAACCTCTAGCACCAGTATAATCTATAAATAGGAATAGCTATTTAATCCTTATGTATAATTATTGTTTGTATAGTTTTCCTAAATATGCTAAAATTACTCCTAATTACGTTTAATAGTGCTTTGCCATTACGAGAACGGAGCGGAATTTATTGAGAACCCAGTAAATTTACAAAACAAATCCTGCACTGTTATTTAGTATAATTCTTTACATGCACCTTTAGGTTTAGTTCTCTATGGTACTATTGGTACTATCAATAGTTTTTATTAGATTGTTGTTAAAATTAAAGGAATTCTAGGAAAATAATTCAAAAACGGGCAGGCCGTCCTCCTGGTGATTGAAAAGGACAATAAAGATACATATGCAAAGATAGAACAACTCCTACATTATATAATGAATATTATTGTAAAAAATAAGTGCTTAGTGGGGTTCCACAGGTATCAGCGGTGGACCAGTATATTTATAATAATCCTTTAGTTAAATTTGTGTTTCCTACAAGTTATTACGCTGATGACACCAAATTTTATAACATAGTTGTTATAAAACATGGATCACTAATTATCAACAAATACAGGATGACATTTCTGCTATTGATAATTAGTTTAAGAACTTGCGTTAAAGTCTTAACCAATCTAAATTCACGGTTCTTCACTTAGGTGGTAATAGGCCACATACAATATTCGTAATTGATGGTATTGCTCTACAACATGTTAAATGGGAAGCACATATAAGTAACATCACCAGGAAAGCCAGCAGTTTAATTTTTCTCATAAAGAAATCATTCAACATATCGCCACAAATGCTGAAGAAAATCTACACCACTTTTATTAGACCGAATTTAGAATTAGAAGTCATAGTCTGGTCACCTTACGAGTAGGTACTTCATAAAATATATTAAACGCAGATTTATTAAACCGTCAACATCATTAAAAAGCATGTCTTATGACAATAGACTGCAACACTCTAAAACATTGTTTACGCGTAGAATTAATAGAGAACTAATGTCCACCAATTTAAAAATAATTCAGATAGTAAATTGGAACAAATGGATTTTATTAATACTTAGGTAATATTAAACATATTACTATTTTAACTTTGTTAATTTACTTTAAATTGTTTTATTTTTCCATTTAGTTTGACGTTTAATATGTATTGTACATGTCAATTTTAATAGTGATATTATAAGCAACTAGCAGTCCAGTGAGACAAATGTCTCATTAAAAAAAACAAAAAAGACCGTTTTTCAAATAGAACGCGTATTAAATAAAAACTGTACCCAGACCTGGAAGGTGTCAAAGTGGTTGCAGCTCCGTTTGGCTGCTGAAACAGTTTTTATTTAATACGCGTTCTATTTGAAAAACGGCCTTTTTTGTGATTTCTAGAAAACCGGAAGTGTCACGTGACTGAAATTCGGTTCCTGAGCTGACATGACCATTCCAAACATATAACTTTCATAACTTTTTTCTCTATCTCTTACGGTTTGGCTGCAGAAACAGCGTCCCAGCCAGACAAAACAGCGTCCCGGACAGACACGTCTATTAGATAAAGGATGCTGATGCCTGAATAATAATAATAATAGTAATATATGATCCTCAGCTGTTATAACCATACATGATCACCTCCATTTAAAAAATTGTAAGTTGCTTTGTTCCTCGCAAAACCACAGACTTGCAAAAGACAGAACGTGTAAGAATTTGTCAATCAAATGTGAAATTGTAAAATAATGGCTGTAATCAAATTATTTCTAAGATTGCGACAGGTACAGCTCCCGCATCGTAACCTTAGAAATATCACGCAGCCAGCTCTCGGGTGCAATCGCATCATATCGTGCACTTCGGTTGCTTCCAAGACCACTATTGGCTGGTGCGTCACTGCTGCACATTCACCCTAAAAAGCTGACGCCAAATAAATTTACACTTGACTCTTGTGTCTTTAAACCCTACTATTTTTATATACGCTTGTTTCCTGCAAATAATGTTGGTCCAATTGTTCCATTTGCAAGAACTATTGTAGATTAAATTATTTATAAAGTATATTAAAAATAAGCGCTTTCGAAGATATGTACTTTTAACTCGGAATGTACGTTTACCCCTACACTGTATCGTATTGATGCGCGAAGTGAAACTTTTTCTAAGGTTACGATGCGGGAGCTGTACATACCCTTTTTTATGTACCTACCTACTCCACAAGAGAGTCTAGTGTCGGTTCACAAAGATGATGAAACCCCAAGCATGCCCAAACAACATACATCTATGAAAAAAGTAGTGTACACAGTATTCTTTAAGAGTACCGGTCTCGTCAAAGCCATTAAGCTAAAAGATCAGAAGACAGTTACGGCGAAATGGTATGTGGAAATATGTTTGTCCGACGTGTTGCACTCCACCATAATGCATCTTTGCATAGAGCAGCTGAAACTGTAGTATCGAAACAAAATCAATACAATCGTACACCCCCCCCCCCCCTCTATTGTCCTGATTTAACGTTGTATGACTTTTGAACTTATATCTATGCATGGTCGAAAATCTTCAGAAGAAAAGATCGATGTGACTGAATGCGGCATTTTGAAAGATTTTCAAAGGATACCTGCTGTCAGCTATTAAGCAATGGAAGGAAAGAATAGTTAAGTATATTACTACCGAAGGGAACTGTTATGGGCATATTTTTTAAGATAGTTTTTCAAAAATCTAACAGTTATCCTTATTCTCAATAAATTCAGCTTAGCCCCCGTATTACCAATCATTGTAAAGATACCTCAAGTTCCACATAGTCTGCGTATTAGTTAAATTGTAAAATAGGTTAGCAGTACAATAGCGTTTCATTTTATATTAAATATTAAAGTGAAAACTAGTAATTTGGTTTGCAAAACCAGTATATTTAGAGCACCTGCCATTATCTTCTAGACAATTGTATTCTATGCCTAGAAAACGTTCAATTGAAGAAACCCCTTTCTGTTCTAGGACCCATAAATAAGTTTTATCTTGACAAGAATCTGATCAATATCACGAACTCCTTGGAAATCCAATAATAGTCTTATCAAATTCGCAGCAATCAGTAGTCTCAAGGGCGGTGTACCCCTTAAGGTCCGCAACGTTCTCGAAATTTCGCTCTATAATTTAGCACGACAACCCTATTTTTTATTAAAATCGAATCGTTCCAAGTAGAACGAGAAAAGTACATTAGACTCCTGAATCTGCAACCCTTATTTATTCTACGGAGCTTGGCACAAATTGCATAGAAAACTTTTCAAGGAATAAAAGTTCCTTTTACAACTTCAAACTTCGGAGGCGTAAAGAAGTTTTATCTCGGCAAGAATCATCGGCTTCATTCAACGCAGAGCTTTTAGTGCAGTTGTAATTTAGGGGTTTTAAAACGGCGTTTAATTAATTTCATTCATTCGCTCAGTTACGTACTCGAGGTGTGCAAACACTCCACCACCCCACGGACCAACTTTATGGAGGTTTTACTGTTTTGTGTAAAAGTTTATTATTCATTTCGAACACGCATAGATATGGTTCAGTTCCAAGTACTCCAACACGCGCTAATAGTGAAATATAAATGGTTTTGTGTCGAAAAACCGAGTGTCACGAAATGTTATGCATTCAATACAAGAATAGGTCTATTGATTGAAAGACATAATCACGCAAGTGCTATCGGTGGAATTGTCACTGACCGCAAGTTCATTACTTAATTTGACCTTGAGTTTTTCAAACTCCTGTCTAATGACATTACTTGTTATCATCACATGGTAGAATCGAGGAAACTGGTTTAAAAAGCCGATTTGCTTTTACCCCATCAGATATCTATTAATTCCAAACATGGGGCTTAACGTATTTTTAGCCCTCCAAGATAAGACAAGACATGCAAATGAAAATTGATTTTCCGGGAGGGCGCTCAACTTACCCCTTAATTACAAATCGATTATCCATAATGCGCTTATAAACGATTTTGGACATAAAAGTTAGTGTAGATCAGAAGAAAAACTACATGAAGCCCTACAAGCTCTAACGCCGAAATTAAAGTTTTCCATTTCGTACTGCTATTCCAAAAATTCCCCCACGCAACCGTTTAATTCAATAGGTTTTTTACACTCATTCGCTGAGTGAATAACCCCTAACTTGGAGCGCCTTTGAATTTTTGATGCGAAACCTATTAGCAAAGAATCGACATTCTGGTATCTTCTACAAACACAATTAATTTAATTGTCAGAAAGTAATTACGAATAAATATTTATTAATTTGTTCATAGGCGACGCCAGTGTTATTTCGCTTCGCCAGACGATCATTAGTTCTTCATAAATAATTCGGGTTCGTATTAGGCTGTTATTATTAGACACGCTGCCTATTGATTAATTTATTTAATTACTTTTTAATCGCAGTATGTTCTTGACTGTACGCACATGTGGACAACCACAGCATTGAAAGTAATGATAAATTGATCGGGGTTTTCTCCCCGAAACTGCAGACGAATACATTTCCATTAACCTATTTTTATAATTAGAAGGTTTCAATCGAAAGCCTGCCTCACCTGTTTGGACTTGATTACTTGATAATGACCGGACTAACTATGATATTTATCATTCTTCGTGGCCTTAATTGTAACCTTTCATCGGAAGTAATGATACTTCTCATACCACCCTTAGTATTATGAAGTTATTATGGTGACTTTATTATGCTAAGAAAATATAGCGTACAATATTCCTGGTTTTCTACAGAGATATTTAGATATATTAATCCATGTTAAATACTTCAGGAAAACCAGAACAAACGGAAAAAAATCTTCAACATCTGCTCACAGTTAAATACATTTTGTCCATCATTATGACCGAAATTAGATTCACTTGTTACTGTAAGTCAATCTCTAAATCTGTATAACATTGTTTAAAAACGCAAAATAATAGTGATAAAGAAGAAGAAGCCGGTAACTAAAATGTCTATACAACCAACCAAGTATAACGAAAGTTATAAAGGTAGAAATACGTAGTAAAATAGTTGAGTTTTCTACAAAGATTTGAAGAGGTGAGGATGCTAAAACGTATGACCAAGGGTAACATGGTGCGTATAAGGATAGTGAGCCGACATAGAAGAAGATAGTTAATAGTGGCTGTGAAAGACCTAGAATAGAAAGAGAATCGAGAGTCGTGGATGAAAGCTGTAGGGAGAAGAAGAGAGAAGCAATAGGCCACAAACCAATGGACTCTATAATAGCCCTATTTGCAATTATTCATAGATGATAACGTTTGACCTCCCTAGTAGTTTGCCTCGTAATATTTGTTCTATTGATCTATATCTCCATACTATTTTGCTAGACGATTATTTTCCATTTTCTGGAGGTATTGATATATTTTACGTATGCTTCTTGTCCATTAATTAATATTTAAACATTTTTCGTGAATAAATGCTGATCATAATGTGATCTTCCTCGATTGGTAAGTTATAGATGCACTATCATAGATCCACTGCATGTATACACAGTGTGCCAAAAAACGGTACAGCTCAATGTATTTGTAAGTCACTAATATTTTTATATGATATTATACTCTCGAAAAGCGTAATCTTTATAGATGGAAATGAAGCACTTTTACTCCAAAGAAATGGTGCCAATTCAAAGTTGTATATGGTTAAATAAAACCATGCAGAAAAGGTCGTTTTTCTAAAAAATATTTAGAACTTTCGGATATACAACAATAATTTAAAAAGTACTTAAATAATTATGAAATATGGTAACATGTGAGCAAACGAAAATGAAATCAAGCTTGGCTTTGAAATATTTGTTGTAGGAATAATATGTTGGTGGTACTGTAAGTCTATGTCAAATTCGAGGTTAGTAGGTTAGGTTTTGTGTCAGTCTGTGTCAAAACTGACTTACAGTGCCACCAACATAGTATTCATACAACAAATATTACAAAGCCAAGCTTGATTTCATTTACTCACATTTTATTTAAAAGTATGGTTCAATATGTCCACCATTTTTATCAACAATCATTTGCAATCGCCAGTGCCCCTTCCCCTCTGAGTCAACTGCATTCAACACTCAATTATCCGCACCATATTCTTCTGGACCTCCATTAGTCAACAATGAAAACTAAAATGACGTAAAGTGACGTCGACCAAACAAATGAAACAAGTTATCACCTACTCATTTTGTTACATATTTAATTTCACATTATTAAAAATTCCTGTTTTCGCATGATCTTTATTAAAGTGAAATAAAATCGAATTGAAACGTTGTTATTATTGCAAATAAAATATTTTTCCAATGTTCAAAATGTAAGCATTTCATTTTTTTAAGAAAAAATTGAATTAAGTAATTATTATTAGAAATACAAGTATTTAAACTGTGTACCGTTCTTTTGCCCACACTGTATATTGGTGTACTAGTAATAAATATTACTGTCAGTATACTGAAAATATTAGAAATGTAACACATTTACATTAATTTTTTCCTAAAAATCCAGGGTTACTTATATGACCAATAAACTTTTCGAAATTTGGCAAATGGGGGTGAAGTAATCCATATTTATAATTTTAACCACGCTTACAGCAAAGACATACGGATGTGCTATCTTTATTAAAATATATGCTGTCAGCACAACTAATGTTTAATTCATATGTGAGCTGAGATGAAAGTGAATGCAAGGCTGAATTTAGGGGTGCTATCGATCAAATCTAATGTCTAAAATAATACATGGCGTTTCCTCTATTTCCTCCGATTATGTAGGTACTTATGTAGTTAACTTTCTTTATTTTCAGATAATGAGATGGTAGTGATAATGTAATCCATTATATTGTCATTTTAGATACTCCATAAAGTTGTGTATGAAACTGGTTAGTAAAATGACATCATTCAGAGAACGTTAGTACTCCATATACTTATAGAAAACAACGAAGCATTGCCTTTTGATCTAATTCATTTCCTTTGAACCAACTGCTGCCTATGTACTGCACGCAAAGCATAGCTTTAATATACTGCAATGATGCCCTCTATTAATAAAGCCTATAATTAGAATATAAATAATTAAATTGGGCACCTGACCACACCAATGCTCAGGTTACTCTTATTAAATTTGAGAAACGTAAAACTTTACTTGTCAGTATTTTAGGCTAATGAAAATTAAATGTATTTATGACACTTTAATAAAATGGTTAATTGCCCCCTCTATATTTCATCGAATTGCAATAATATTCTGGGCTTTCTCCGGCATAACACAAGACTAATCTCTCAGGTTGGGTTCAAATTTGAGTTTCATTAGAAATTATTGTTTAGAATATTTGACTTAGAGTAGCTCAGATAAGCAATTTTAGTACACCCGCGCTAAAATGCTTCGATTACTCATAACCTCACAAAACTTGACATTTACACAGAAGGTTGTTAGAGCATAAAGCGTTTATTTTACTATTCAAAAGTGAAAATTGTGCAAGAAACCATGAGGTAAATTGAATTAAAAGCTCCCGTCTAGCAACAACTATCTCGATTTTGTTTTAGATGTGACGTAGACAACCCCAGTTACTCTTTTGTTCCACTTCCTGTGATCGCTTCAATTTCTGGAAAAACCGCATTTTCTACCAACGCCACGCAATTTTCTCGAACTGAGACAGATCTGGATGCTCGGAAACACGATGCCTTTATTCCGCAAGGTGTATTCTTGACGTCCACTAACTTTCCGGGCTCCAATCACTCAAAAACATGCCAAATCCTACTTTATAACGTTGGCGATCTGCGCCTCGGAGCTGCTTGCAGGTGACTCCGATGGTTTTATCCGCTTGTAGTCGCTTCCCTGGCAGCAAGTGCTGTTCTGGGATGCTCGTACACACCTCTCTGGCCTGTTGTACTGGAAACCCCTAACTCCCAAAATTCAAATGGCAAGGGGTCGCAGTTAAAATTTTCTAGGTGTTCCAGATGCCTGGTAACTCGTTGAACATATTAATAGACTTTGTATAGTTGGCAAAATACTTTAATTACATAAAAACAGTAAAAATTGAGGGGCACAATTTGCCCAACTTGTCAATTACTGGAATTCATATTACTTATATTATCTTAGCCATCTTAAATCTTTCTTTTACTCAAACTTCAAATTCAATCCTTCTGAAACATGCTAGCATTTATCCCTCTAATTATACTTCTTGCATCTCATTTCCAATGCATTTAATAACTTCTACTACTGTTAAGATTGCAATTAAATACAATATTTCAACTCTGTGCTTTAATTGACTTTTCAATATTTCTCTCTGCATACAGAGCTAAATTGTGAGTTTAAAACCATCTCAATACATATGTTATAAAGTATTTGCAGTATTTATGAAATGACCCAATTGGAGAACATTATTCAAAGACCAAAAGCTTCAGTAACTTAATAAGTATAGTTATTTTTTAAAATTCAGGCTTTACTATCACAAATTAAGGAATCTTTTACTAAATAATTGAAGACCTAAGTGGATAAAGGTGTTATGTCACAAGACTAAAGTTCTGAGTAAATTGCAATAAATTATTTTGATCTGGAACTTTTTTGTGTAATTTTTGATTTAAGCTTGCGATTTTGATTGAATAGTTATATAATCATTATTTTTATATCCTTAAATTTGAATTTGAAAAAAGTTTGATCTCACAACAAAAATTTGAGTTTTATGTACATAACACCTTTATCCACCAAATCTAAAATTAAAGTAAGGTTAGGGTTACATGGATAAAAGAGTTAAATAGAGTAATGTTTGTTTATTATCGTTTATATAAATACACAAAAACTGATTATTCAAAAATTTAACATGTTCTTCTCTTCTTTTCTGGATTTTCGATATTGTTTTCTAAAATACTTTCATAAAACCACCTGTATTCTTCGTCAACAAATGTAATTTGATCTTTCAGATTCTGTAGCTTATCAAGAGTCAAACCGCCTGTTTTCTGTGTTAGTCTAATAGGTTTACATCCACTTCTGTCAAGATTTTGCGTACCTTTTTTCTGTAAATCAACTTGAAGAAATGGTGTATAATCATTTAGGCATGTTTTATAATAATAGTAGCCAAATTCGTCCACTCTAATCCACTTGACATTATCACGAAGATTAATTTTGTCATTTAGAGTGTTTTTTTGCTTTTTAAACAAACATAGTTTGCTTGGGAGCTCTTCAAAGTTATAAAAAAAGTTTTCCATATTCAAACAAATACTGTTTTTTGTGCTTGCAGACTGGATTATATTACGATATTGGTCTGGTACAAAAATGTTTTGATGTTTTCTAATGACTTTCTCAATCCGACCAAAGTTCCTGTCGGAGTCAAGATAGCTATGGCCTACTTCGGGAAACTTGTGATCTATTATTTTAAAAAAGCCATTTAAAATTAAATATTCATACAAGCCAAGAATGACAAAGTTCTTATTCTGCCCGGCGCATGAATCTGACCATACAATCAAATGATTTATTTCTGGATTTTCTTTAAGCAGTTTACAAAACCGAAATAGGCAACTTGCAATTTCATTGCTGCCTCTATTGGCAGTATCCTCAGTCCATGTGAAGAAGTATGATTTCTGCCCTAAATAGGTAATACAATGTATGCCAAAATTATATAGCCACATTTGCCGCAAGTAAAATGCCTTCGATGTTGATAGCTTGGGCAAAGGCATTGTTTGCTGTAAATCCATAGTGATGTAAGCTATATTTTTATCAGAAAGTGACTTTTGCCTGTCTATTTTTTGGGATTCGAAAGCAAAGGTATAGTTATCTTTGTGGTCAGCAGTATTTCCACCGGCATCACATACACTACACGTATCGCTTTTGGGATGTCGAAATGAAAGGTTAAATCTGGTCTCGAATACGTGACGATACATAGAAAGTTTGACCAAATATTTGTCGTCAAGTGCTTTTTCTTTACACTCATTTATGTATATTTGGTGCATCAACGTTACATTTAATAATGGGGACAAAAACTGTTTGTTTTCATTTTTATTGGGTGAATAGTGGGAGGTCTCCGCTGGAAACTTATTAATATGATTCATAATGCAAGCTATTACATCCTCATTAATTTTGTGTGGTCTATTTTTATGTAATCCTTGTTTACTTGGTGATGGAGCTGATTGGCCAGTTTTAAGTTGATTTTCTATGTTTTCTATCTTTTTTCTTCCAATTTGATAAAGGGAACAAAAAGCGTCCTTACACACCGGTATATTTTGTTTTTCAAAAGTTATTGAATATGCAAACGAATATTGCTTCGGTCGTTTTGTACTCGATTTTGTACGAATTCGATGCCGAGCAACTGGTTTTATATTAATGCTTTTAAACAAAACACAATTTTTGGCATTATTGGTCAAATTATAAAAAAAATGTTAAATGGTTTCCCTTGCTTCTAGACTAAATTTAGATCCACACTGTAACCTGCATTTTTCCTTGCACAACATTAAGTCTTTGTTTATAACTTTTTTTGGCATGACTTTACCTGTTTGCGATACATATTCCAACCCTCTTTCTCTACACATTGAAGATTTTTTTCGCTTCCATTCTTGGGGATGACGTAACCTTTTTCGTGAAATTTTCGGTTTCATTTCAAACAATTTTTTCTTCTTTTTTTTACACTGAGACACTCACCACCTTCCGCGGTAACATGTAATTTTTTCAGCTCTTCATTAACAATATTCTCATTTTCAAAAGTGCTGATTTCATCTGCGCCATTTTCAATTTCAAATACATGAACTTCATTTGCTTCATTTTCAACTTTTGCATTTCGAGTACTTTTAGTATTAATATCTTGGCAAAAAATATTTTTCTTTGCCCTTTCTCTTCTCTCATAGAAGGTTTTATCTTTAGTTTTTTCATAATACTCATTAACATCTGAGTCATCATCAGAATATTCCCTATCGGGAAGAACAAATTCGTCACCGGATGAAACATAATACTCTTCCTCGTCGCTTTCTGCAATATCTAAAATTAAAAATAATAAATAATTACTTATCGAACTAGTGGAACGTACTATACTAACGTAATTGCACAAAGAAAAACCAATAAAACTAACCTACAAAACCTCGCGAAGTAGATGGTTTTTGGGTATTGTCATGTAGGAACTGCACACTGTGCTCATTTGTTGTAGATTGTTCTTGGATGTTTATAGTAACTGAACTGCATTGTGCATCTGCAAGTAGGTACAAACAAAAAATATTGTTAAAAATGATGGCACTTAAAAAACAGAAATCTTACCTTTTTTAGCAGAATTCAACTTTTCTTTTTCAAATAATAATTTAAGAATTCGTTTGCCTCTACTTTCCATGATAGTTTAACTTTATAACACAAATAAACTCACTAATTAATTAAAACTTTGTGGAGCTACGGTGTACACAACCACTTACAAAACATAACCTCAAAAGTGACATGTCACATTATTATACCTGGTGTCATTGCAACAACCAACTGGACCTTAAAATTTTTTTAGTAAATAAAAGTGTTATGTCCTATATTGCGTCATAACACCTTTATCCACTAAAACGTTCAGTATGCTAGTGCGACATACCACCTTTATCATCTGGTAGTTTTTTTTAAATACCCAATTTTAGATATTTTATGACAAATTAAAACTTAATTAGTACCAGGGGGGACCCAAAAAGTAAATAAAACCATTTTTTTTAAATGTGACATAACACCAGTGCCGGTTTATGGTACTTTAGCGCCCGGTGCTACTAAGGTTACTAAATCATAAAGATACCGCCAGCTGTGCAACATATATCTTTTGTTTCTTTTAATTTGGGGTTCCTGTCATTAGTGTCTCACTCTCACGCTCACTTTCTTACAATGTTCTGTCCTTTTTAATTTGGGGTAGCAAAATATTGGAATGGAATGGCGGTACCTTTATGAATTTAGTGACCTTAGGTGCTACTTGTGATCGCCGCCCCTACCTATGTTTTTTTAAATTAGTAATTTAAACAATCTGAAATTGCATTTCTATATTATATAAAAAAAGAGTTCCGAAATCCGAAATTATTTATTATAGATAACTTTACAGAATATATCAGTAAAAAATCAGGTGTGATACACGCACACAACTTCATTTTACAGTTCTTATAATAAACCAAAAATTTGGTTTTTAATTTTTAAACATTTGTGAAAATTTTTCAGAAATTACAAATTCTACAAACACAGTACAAAATAGAGCGTTAGTTAAAAAGACAAATTTTCTCTAAAATTTTAAGCTGAATTCAAAAACGTAATAATATACCGGGTGTTCTATTTAAAATAGGAGTTAATAAAAAAAATAGAAAAAAAAACAAAAGAAACCAATTTTAGAAGTATTCAACTGGAAAATCACCTATCCCACATCAATACACATTAAAAATGTAATAAAAATGTGAAGTTTGAAAAAATCGTTAGAGCCGTTTTTAAAAAAAATCGAAAAAAAAACTGAAAAATCACAAAAGTAAACACCTACTTTCGGTTAAGAGATTTTCTCAAAAGCTTGCTGCCTCATCTACATACTACACAAAACGTATATAAGAAGTTTCAACGCCATACCTCTTTTCGTTTTTGAGATATTCTGTTCACAGACAGACAGACATACAGACAGACACACACACAGACAGACAGACCAATGAACAAAAACATGTTTTTTGGGTTCAGGGGACTCTAAAACGTTAAGATCTGTTGAAAATTCAATTTCGAATTTTTGGGGTGATTCCAATACTGCCTTTATCGTAAAAGGAAGTAAAAATAATATAATAAAATAAACTAATAAGAATATCCACACACAAACCAAAAAGCTAATATTTGGTTTTAAATGACAAGAATAGAGTAAGAAAAACGAAATAAAAGCAAAATAACATTCTTAAACTTTGTGTTGCCATTCGTGTTTTTCTACATCTTAAAATCACTAATATACTACGAACTGAGTAAAAATTAAATATAAATAAAACAAAAATAAATATTTTACGTTTAAATCTAATAAAAAACACAAACGCAACAAAATTCTTCCCCTAATTAGCTTTGTTTTTTAAAATCAACTAAAAGGTCAAAATAAAGAAATAACAGAAAAAACCAACATGGCTAATGTCCAATATTGAAATATATTGACTTATTTGACTACTAATATATTAGGATCTATATTTGGAAGAAACTTTGGAAATTAAGACATAATCACATGTAAATACAATCACATTCGTAATAAAATACAGAAGAAGAGTTTTACTCAGTTTTACAAAAGTCGCTTTCTTGCTTTTAAATTTGAAAAGGTTTGTATTAGCTGGTTAGTGTCTACGGTTTTTAAAATGTACTAATAATTTGGCTAAATAATTAATTTTTTCTTGGACAATTGAATTTCGAAGATAGTTTTTAACCCGTTTCAGCATGGAAAATGAACGCTCCCCACTAGCATTCGTAACCATTATCGGAAAAAAAACAAATAATATGAAGGCATACATTTATATTTGGGATTGAGCAATGAGCATGTTAATTTATTTTAATGTAACAATTTCACTAAATCTTTGGGAGATTTAACTTTAACTTCATCACTTAGTTCGGTTAAGAACTTTTTAAGTGAATAGATTCTTCAGGAAGATATTCGTCTAAGTCGTTTATATATGTATCTTTTAATTTTTCTAAATGCAATACTACATCTCCATCATTTAACTTGTTAGATTAAACAAAAATTCGAACAAATCTGAACATGTTTTGTACACTTCGGATCTACGATTAATTGCAGACTGAAGATTATCAAGAATGAAGGTAACTCTGTTCTCATTTTCTCTTTAGGTCTTACACTTAAAATAACTTCTGTATATTTTTGGATACATAAATATCTTTGGATAAATAAGAAAAAATGGACTTTCCACGATTGGCAAGTTTTTTTTAAATATAGTTTTCTAAAAAAGGGTTATATTATGACAAAAGTTCTATCCCACCCAAATAATTGCCATTATGATCCTCGCCTATCTTTTCATTGCTGCCCCTAAATGCCAATTCTTCTTTTGCTGCAAATGTTATAATGCTAACAATCGTTTGTAATACGTTAACACAATATTCCTTTGCAGAGTTCTTTTCGTTCGTGTTTGTCAAACCTATATGTGACTTTGTGTGCCTCGCCCGGACTTCTCTGACTCGCTTACGCTCGTTAGTCAAAAGCGCCCGGTCTCGCCACACAAAGTATCACTTTTACTCCTAATAACATAATATACTATTATATGCCGCCTGCTTAGGACTGCCCGACGTCAGGAGATAGCCGGAAATGATAATATGCTTGCTTCGTTGTCGTGTCAACTTTATTAAGTGTGAGAGTGCCGCGCGCGCCGCCCAAGACAAATTTACCGCCCGGTTCTATAGCACCCAATAGCACCCATGTAAAACCGGCACTGCATAACACCTTTATCCACTTAGGTCTTCAATTATCTACAATGTTTCCAATGTGAGGTAGCCTGGGTGGGTAAGCCCCCATTTTAGCAATCAGGTCGGCATGGGTTCAAATCTGGCCGTAGCCGAGAATTTCCGCGGAGTGAGAATGGGTCTGAACACGTTAGTTGAGTTAGCTTGACTTAAGGTTGGTCGAATGTTGTGTTTGGGAGTACAATGCTACTCCGTTACCTCTGTTGCACTTCACGAGCGTGACTAAAGATTATGAATGAATGAATTTTCAATGTTATGTATATATTTGTGCTTGTTAAATAACAATAACGGATTTGTACACTGCTATTTAATTAGTTCTTTTGCATTGATTTAAAATTTGAAGTAATTTCATGATAGAATAAAACGGTAAATGTAAAGCAGCTGGATCAATATAACTATAAAATCAGATTCCTTATGCTTTTCTATGTAATAATTTGTTTTCTAGACAAATAACAGTCCATTGAAAAATGTATTCAGTCGAGTTAAAATTAAATGTAATAAAATTTGGGAGTGACAGAACTGATCTACTAAATATTACGTATCTACATTAGTTCCTATCTACAACTGTATATAATCGCTAATTTTAGACCACTTGTACACTAACAATTTTCCTTCAAATTCCTTAGTTCATTGTGTATATTTTGAGATTGTTTTTTAGATAACACGCCCACACAACTTATACTTAACGTCAAAATAGAACGTCGACATAAAAAAAGGAAAATTCTACTAAAAGGAATAATAGTTATCGAGCTCTATTAACATGTTACAACAGCGTGTCTAAAGTTTTTTCCAAGAATGACGGACGGTAAATATTCCAGAGAAGTCGCTTCCTTCATGCGCATTGTTTATCCTCAAGGATATTACTAAGAATTATAACATTGTACGACGCCCTCTTCTATTGAGGGCATTGTTTTATTGCGTGCGACATGAAAACAGCGATCGTAAACCTCTGACAACTAAAAAGATTCAATTTTAGAATTACGACCAGACTTTGCATTTTTATCGATCTGTAACTATTAGCATACATGTATTTTAAATAGTACTGTTCTTATGCAGATATACAAATAACCTATTATGCCTTCCAACAATTAACAGAATTTAAAATGAAATTACCAATGACGCGTCACTAACATTTAATTTTAGTTTCGTTTGGCCTATATATGAACTAGCACACGGTTTTTTAAAATTATTTAATAGCCGACAGAGCAAATACCAATTGTTCTTGACAAACACAACTTTAGGAGCTTTTAGCATGGGAACGGCGATATGGGGTGGGTTTGTCCGGAGGGCGATAGGCTAGATACTAACCCTCCTCGAGCAAATATACCGGCCATCACCTCATCAAATGCAGGGAATACGCTCGTAAACCAGACAAATTGCCCCAACTTGTCAGGGGTGGCGTTATATTGCTTTATATTTCAATCTTGTTTTCCTTATTGTTATAAAGTGTAATGTATGGTGATTGTATTAGATGTTAAGTGCAGTGGATGGTATATTACAAGGGTGGTGTTTGCAGGTTAAACAATACTAACATGTGGATGCTTTTATAGCTGTTATTCGACTAAAATGGTTTGCAATAAAATTGGGCGTTTTACAATTTTCCTCTATTAACCCTATTCCATATGATTTCCACAATGGGGTAATAAACTTTACTGGCGGTAGGGATGGTTTAAAAGAGTTCAGGCAGCTTATTAAAAGTTACAACTAAATTCGTGACCTCCTTTTACGATCAATATCAAACTCATCACTTATTGTCTTTCAGCCAGGAGACACTTTCGATTGTCTTCCTAAAAGGTGACAGCTTCAAGTGGAAATGATCGATTTTAACGTTATTTCCTTGACGCGCTAGTGATGTGTTGAAGTCTTTCAAAACTTCATTAAAATTTCAACGCCTTACCCAGCCATAAAGCAAAACACACTTTAAACATGTCAACAATTTAAACGGGTTTGAGAGCTTTATAAATACCTAATTAAAATCTTCCTTTCAAAAGTGAAGAACCATCGTGATGGTGTATGTGTGTTATTAATAGAGAATTTGGAAACACTACAAGTATATCTCTTTAGCAACCGATTTCATTTGATTTTAATGTAATGTTTAATCAATAAACGGTTGCTTCATATTCACTGCAGTTTGTTAAAGGTGAAAGAATGTTTGAAGCTATCTAAGGGGCCCTGGTATATCACATCGAAATTGAAGAACCATCTTGATATGAAGGATGAAAAAGATGTATCTTTTTAATAAGAAATTTTACTTGAGTTTAATTGAATGTTCAAGCAATAAACAGCTATTTCACCTTGATTTCAGCGTGGTAAAGGTGAAGGAATTTTTGAACTTATTTAAAGGGCCCTAGCATGGCATTAATGTCTTATATTTTTATAGAGCTTGATATTGAATAATAACATACCTACGTAAATTAATGATTGCCTCCCAAATCAAAATAATTAATGTGCTATACCAGGTGGGCCACGCACTAGGTCCCATTCCACGTTATCCATATACGTGTACCTTGGGTTGCCTTTTTGGATGATCAGGTGTATAGGGAATATTTATCACTATATGAGGACACAAGAAATTTAGCTAGAGCGTCAAGACATTTAAGAAGGTGAGGGGCTTATATTTACTACATTGAAATTTCTGTGTAAATAACTATGAAAGATAGTAAAACGTAGAAAAGTTTCGAGGATTGTGTTTTTAACGTCAAAACTGGAAACATTTATCGTACATAGACTAATAAAACCATTTCGTAAGATACATTTCAAAAAAGGATCTGTAAATGAAGCTATTCCTTTTTATCAAATAATGAGGTACGGCATTATGTAATCTCTTTCATTTCGCAATTACTGAAAAAAATAGGGAGCTACGAAATAGGCTAGCAAGAAAATGATCCCAATTTTCCTTAAAAATGTCTGTAACATTCCAACACAAACGCAGGTTTCCAGCGAAGAGCGCAATTAAAGGAAAGCCGCCAAAAGCAAAACAATTTAAACACAAAGCAGCTTGGATTATGGAAAATTGCGGTATTTTCCTGACCTCGGTCTACGTGCAAGTTCAAAACATAATGCACCTTGATTTCAAAATCCTTCTTGACATTGGAGGCACAATGTGGCTGATTTGAAGCTCTCAGAGCGTATTCACCTTCATTAGGAGCTGTTGCAATTTACAAATTACGAGGTAGTAAATTCTTTGCGAAGTTCTCGAGCTACGAACTTCGCTTCCTCTCTTTCGCCCCGGTGGCTGTTTTCCTCGTTGCTAGAATAGCTGATAATTTGAAGCACACGTTGGAATCATCTTAAATATCACCTCGATAGGTGGTAAATAATTTGCTCTAATTGGACGATTACAAATTTCGCTGGGCTTGAGCGTAAACAAATTTTCAGTGTGGAGAGGTAATTTGAGCTACCCTTACAATTAGCAGGCTTGATATTATTTTTATGGTCGCGTCAAAACATCAATCCATACTATGAACTAAGAGTAAGAAAAATATTCAGTAAACTTCTTTTTCTTTATTCTGATTCCTATACGTCCATATAATATCAGACAATATAAAATTCGGGTTTTTTCATTCTCCGCTCCACAGAACATTTCAAATAATGAGTGTTATTGAATTTTAATGTAACATCTCGAGTCTAGAGAATAAGCTGTTTTAAAATGTAGTAAATATGTATTTCTAGCAAGTAGATGGTTTCAAATGTACAAGTAGTACTATTTACCACAGAAAAGTATCAAAATGGGACTGCTGTATTTTAACGATGTAATCCTCACATTGGCCATTGAATTTTCAATGAAAGCATAAAGAAGGGTTGTTTGTGGGGTTAAACCAAGCTGCCAGCGTATATTTGCATGACAATTCCCAAAACTTTCGGGTTTTCTCATTACTGAAAAAAATCAGAATGTTTTTTAATGTATCCATCCACGCTATGTACTTTGCGGACGAATGGTTATTTTTTTAAATATTCTTGAACTTAATTGCGGTGAAAATTATGGAAGATAGTGAACATCATAGAAATGTCAGCAGTTCGCGTGTTAAATAAAACTTGAGAAATGTAATTGCCCATCTACAGCAAACAGCAAGGAAAAATGTGGGTTATTATTGCAGAAGTTACGTTCTCTCTCCTGTGAATTATATTTTTATTGTAGTTTAGAATGGCTTTTGCGGAAGTTTAATTGGCAGTACAAAAGCCAAATACTAATAGTACGTTACGTTATACAAAAAGGGTTGCAACAATCTCATTTTCTATCATTTTTGTAGCTTTCAATCAGATTTTAATTCATTTTCCATAGGAAACATAACTGAAAAATAGACACTATTGTATATGGGAAAAACCTGCCAAGGGCTTCACACGGAACTCCCCTCGCAAGTGAAAGTTTTGAAACTAACAATTTTGAAAATATCGCAGAAATGAAATGTTTAGCCCTGTATCTGTAGTTCACTCTACATATTGGTTCAAAAATGTACCATTTTCCATCAAGAACAAAAGGCTAAAATCTTAAATTATATGCAAAATCTGTAAAAAAAATTAGATAAAGTAAACATTGCTATATATTTTATGTGTTCATCTCTGTATCTGTTGGATCTAAAATTTTGGTCAAGGCTAAAAGTCAAAGTTGCATGCACAATCTTCTTTTTCTCTAAGCCTAAGCAATAGTTCTGGAGTTGGCGTATCGATCGCTCCACATTTCTGTCCCTTTAATGTATTCACCCAGTATTTCTTGGGTCCACAAAATTCTTATTTTCATCAAGAGTAAAATTTGAGGTATGTACAAGATATTACTTTTCTAACGAATAGCTCTTGAGTTAAAGCACAAATCAACAGAGTAGTGATGGGCTTATTCGAATGAAAAAATAACCGTTTATCCTGTTATTGAAATAACCTGTGTAACTCGGTTTTCGTTCCAAGTATTCGAATGAAAAATAACCTCACCCTGATACGTACTACATGCCGTATCTCGGCGACCTGCGAGTGATCGAAATCCTTTATCTAATAGACTTATCTGTCCGGGGCGCTGTTTTGTCTGTCCGGGACGCTGTTTCAGCAGCCAAACCGTAAGAGATAGAGAAAAAAGTTATTAAAGTTATATATCACGTGATTTCTTGAAAACCGGAAGTGTCACGTGACTGAAATTCGTTTCCTGACCTGACATGACCATTCCAAACATATAACTTTAATAACTTTTTTCTCTATCTCTTACGGTTTGGCTGCTGAAACAGCGTCCCGGACAGACAAAACAGCGTCCCGGACAGACAAGTCTATTAGATAAAGGATTTCGATCACTCGCAGGTCGCCGAGATACGGCATGTAGTACGTATCAGGGTGAGGTTATTTTTCATTCGAATACTTGGAACGAAAACCGAGTTACACAGGTTATTTCAATAACAGGATAAACGGTTATTTTTTCATTCGAATAAGCCCATCACTACTCTGTTGATTTGTGCTTTAACTCAAGAGCTATTCGTTAGAAAAGTAATATCTTGTACATACCTCAAATTTTACTCTTGATGAAAATAAGAATTTTGTGGACCCAAGAAATACTGGGTGAATACATTAAAGGGACAGAAATGTGGAGCGATCGATACGCCAACTCCAGAACGTGATTTCTCGAAAACCGGAAGTGTCAGTACGCTGTTTCAGCAGCCAAACGGAGCTACGACCCTCTGCGCCTTAAAACCTCGATCGGTTAGGCAACCACTTTGACAGCTTACAGAATGTTCCGATGCGGCGTACCACTTTGACACCTTCCAGGTCTGGGTACAGTTTTTATTTAATACGCGTTCTATTTGAAAAACGGTCTTTTTTGTTTTTTTAAATGAGACATTTGTCTCACTGGGTTGCTAGTTCTATAAATAATAAGTCATTCACACTCATAACCATAAGCAAGGCAGATTTTACTCGCTCTACAGTTTTCTCCCTTGCTTCACTGCGTATTTGTGGTCGCTGAGATATGGCAAGTTGACAAGACCTTTTCTACGTATGTACTTAGATTGACCCAAGTGAGGCTCGCGGCTGCTTGTTGATGTTATTAAGACATTTCAGACTCCCAGTCGACGAGTTAAATTTATGGGGTCGTTCCTATTAAAGATAACGCTCTGCTGAGTATGAGATTTGCAGAAGCTGTGTTGGTATTAATTTATAACGGCCCCTCCGTCGTCATATGATATGAACGTGGGACAAGAAGTGGATTTCGATGTTTAAAAATTTAAGTGTGCGTCCTCAGAACCGCGGAAGGCTGAACGTAGATAAATTATGGATTCTAAAATATACCGGTAGGATGTGCAAGCGAAAAGAGAAGGGTGGCTACTAGAGAATTTTAGCAACTAAGAATAGATTCAATAGATACTTTGTATTCGCATATTTATAATTTCTTTATGATTAGTATTGATATAGCTATTCTCAATGGTTTAAACTCCTTAGAAATCAAATAAAAATCATTTATACAATTATTATAATTAACGATTAACTGAGTTCCTCTGCTATCTGCAAGTTACGATGCCGATGCAGAATGCAGATGACGCTGAACCGGCAAATCGGCGAAATCGAAACGAATCGAGAACCAAAATTTATTCGAATGATTATTAAAATAATCATTCGGTTATTAATATCATTCGAATGCAAATAATTCGGTTATGAAAATTGTCCGTTTATGCCCATCACTAAAACAGAGTTTTATTTTTTTATTGTGGTCACTATGTACATATTGTACCGAAAGTAGATTCGGTTTCGAGCAAGGTAGATATCTAATGCTCATGCAAAATATCGTCTTCCTCCACAAATAGTTTTTATCTACTTTGATGTCACAATATAGTTATTATAACACCGAAAACAGTGCTACAATGGAGTCCATTATAGCACGGTTTTTGCATTGTTATTTTCATATGAAAAACATTGAAACAACCTACTTCGTTTCAGATAACTGACAGATTGTCATATTTATGAAATGTCAAAATTTAAAGTTTTTGATTATTTTTTATGCAAATTAGATAAAATAGTATATTATACTCGTTTAATAAGGAGCATTGTAGCACTCGTTCTATTGGAGCACTCCTCGCTACGCTCGTCGTGCCCCAAATTCATTCATGCTATAATAGGCCCGCTTATTAAAGTAGTATAATAATATATTATTGAGCTCCAGTGTCAACAGATAGACAGGCCGACAGACAGCCAGACCGACAAACGAAACTGAAAAAACATGATTTTCTCATCTAGGGACCCTGAAAAGATGAAAACATATTTAATCTAAAATATCACTATCTTACTACAATATGAGAATGCAAGATAAATGAGTCTTGAGCCCAGTATAGATACAAATACAATATTATACTTTTGACGAAGAGAGAAAACGGTGTAATGGCAACGGTGGCCTTATTAGTCGCCATGTTGCCAATTTAGAAATAAGATAAAAGTAATGTATACAAAAAATCATGTCTATTAGAAATAGACATTATAAGTTCACTAAAGGTTACCTGCTGTATAACTACAAATAACCTGAATTATTACAGACAAGGTGCACCTTGATGCTACAAATAATAAATTGCGTTAAGTATTACATTTAATGGCTTACCACATGTTACTACAATCCAAATTCCCATAAAACATCTGTCACTTGGCTGGAAAGATACTTCCTGATCATTTGGAGCCAAGTTAGACCTTTTTCAATAATGTAATATTATCTTGCACAGATGTTTTTACTTTTTCATATTTTTTTATTGCAACACAAAAGTTACAAAAATTTGGAGGGATCTGCACCAGCGAATTAGCAAAGAATTTAACTCAGATGTGATTTACATGGCGTTTTACACCATGTAACTACATGACTACATGATATGTAAATTGTAACAACCATCTGTTATGATGTCGGTTTCTTCAGACGCTGAGTACTAGATACAATTTAGAGCAAAACCTGTCTGCTGCGTCTGATTTGGCACCAGAAAAACTACACTAGTCGCGACGGTTCATTATGTGTGAACCATGAACCCATTCTGACCAATTGCAAGCCAATTCGGAACTATTTTCAGAAGTGACACCTCACGCCGGTCCAGATGTATAATTTTACTGCCACTAGGTATATAAATAACCAATACATAACCACGGTTAACTTGGCCAGACACTCCTTGCAAAATTATATTAATGCTTTGTTTTCATCAGAACTATTAGCTGTTATTTCTTCAACCGTCTATTTCTGGCCGAACTGCTCGTTCGAAATAACCGCAGTTCCGTGTGAACCTCTGCTTTATTAAGACAGTTCTAAACTCTAGGCCGTGCATACGGAAGAAGTTGCTCGAATTTATAAGGCGGTAAATCTTTTAGATGTATGAAACCCGAAAGTGCTTAACGTTGCGACGGACGTCGTAATGTCAGTCGCGCCAGCATGTTACGTGTAATTGAAAATTTGAAACAAGCAAAATGTAAAATTTTACTGCTGGTGCAGTTATTGATGTCGTTAAAGGCGGTAGATGCAATGCAAAACAAGTTATGACGACATTACGAGCGCAGTTCAAAATTCAGATAATCCAGTGAAGGATCCAAAAAGGAAAATCTTTTGTTTGTTGGAAATAGCAATCCCCAAGACAGAAAATGAAGAGGATTTTATTATATGTACAATCGTAAACAATTAAATTTCATTTATATATCATAGACAACACGAAATCAATATTCTTCACCAATTTTGAACAGGTAACTCTTATTATACCCTTACTCTCATCCATATCATATACCTTATAGGAGTCTCTGAACTTCATTTTGATCTATTATACTTACTCCTTTAGAAAAACCTTTCGAACATGACGTTTTCACAACGTATTCAACATACATAGATAAATCTTCGGATCTCAGCCCTTTGTGGGCCTTGACCTATTTAACAATCTTCTTCCATTTCTTCCTGTCCTATGTCTGCTCTCTCCACCCTCGTATTTTCAAGGTTTTTAAGTCTGCAATTACTTCGTCTATGAATCTATTTTTCGGTCTCCCTGCTACCCACCTTCTTTCTCGATTGCTCTTGAATATGTTCTTCGGCGGGGAGTGCTTCATCATTCTAATTACGTGGCCTTTTAATTATATTCGTGCTACCTTGATGATATTGGTTATACTGAGCTCTTTAAAAATGTTCTATAGTTCATGGTTATATCTGAGCCTCCATTCCTCATTTCCTTGCACAGGACCCAATATATCTTGACATTTTTCTGTTCGAATGCTTCCAGGTTGCGTGCGTCTCCGGTTGTTATCGTCCACGTTTCTGCTGCATACAATAGAATAGGTCTTATCAAAGTTTTTTTACAGCTGAATTTCGTTCCCCTCGATATCTGCTCTGCTTGTAGTTGTGACGCTAGCCCATAGTACGCCTTATTAGCCATTGTTATTCTTCTTTGTATTTCAGTGTTGAAATTATTGTTGGTATTGACTAATGCCTCAAGGTAGATGCATTCTTAGGTGGATTGCCACAACGCGGACTGGACACAACACCGACCGTCTGAAATGGTTCAAATATGCTGTCTCGTTCTAAATTGTTTGGGTTAGTTGCAGCCTTTGGTCGTTTGTTTCACTTTAAATGGTCTATGTTATATTCGCGGTCGGCTTACTATCCATAGTAGGCGTTGTGTCCAATTTTTGCACTGTTTCGAAGGAGTATTCATTTATCACTACACTCTATGGATCGAATCCACTGTTTATTTTTAGACCAATTTCCCTTGCCGCTATTTCCAGTATGTGGAAGCTTCTAACTTGTAGTTCTTCCATTTGTATCTATGTCATCGGCATATGCTAGCAAGATTTGTGATGTCTAATGTGCCATACTATAAATAAATAAATATAAATGGTCATTCCTAAACACAACGATGTTTAAGAATGTTTAATCTACTTGCAATCGCTGATTTCTACCCCCATTTACAAGTCAAAAGCTTACATGACGGCTATATTATCTGAAAGACATTTACATTTAAACAATATAAAAAATAACGCCAGAATAACCGTCTTATAGAAGAAACATTAAACTTCATATAAGGTTGGCTTCAGACGTGCAATTCACAGCATTTCTCGTTGTAACCTGATACACCTGCGTTGAATTTACGCTTGACGTCACGGGTTCAAACAGTTGCTTTAAGACGAGCCCGTCTATTATTTTAGCCATGGCAATACACAACGGAAATATAATACTTTCAAAACTGTTCATAGGAAAAAATAATATTTTAAAAAACTCAGTGATCATTTTGAATTTTTTTTACATTAGTTTTTCTGCGCCACGTTTGACAGTTTTTTGGATGCCAAGGGGGTCTTGTAACCACCTAATCTGAGTTGCAGGACCGTAAACCTTGTCATTACTCGCTGAAATACGGAAAATTATAGCAGCCTTTGTAGTTGGATCCAAATATTCCGCTGCTAGAGATAAATTAGAAACCGTACACGTATCACTAGCTCCACAATAGACGCATACAAATGCCATCTGACTTTCCTTACCTGCCGCTACTGGTTGTTCCTTAGCATTGTTTCTAACAGCGAGGTACAGGAATATTCCAATATTTCGCATTGAGACGCAGTATAAGGTTCCCACGAGAGATGTGCTCCATCAGGGGATTTTGCCATTTAAATAGATCTTCTGGGAAACCAAGCAGGCAAATTTTGAATGCTGACATTTCACTTCATTCTTCTCGTCTACGAAATTAATAGTAGCCACTCGAAACTTAAAAAATTAATACAGTCTGAGCTGCTTCTGTATACTTATCAGCGCTAGTATTGGAATCGGGTCCTCATCCTCTCTATAGGAATCCAACAAGGGGTTTTTCGACTCTTCATCCATGTCTACTGTGTAATTTGTAATGCAATTCGCAATTATCACGGTTTTCAAACGGGGAAAAGTACCAAACTTTAATAATTGCGTGTGGATAAGCAAACCCACGTTTTTGTACCTGGGGCAGGCTTCCTCACATTGCGCGAAGTCCACTCTGAAAGTCTTGCAACTCCTGGATTGCAGCCCTTAGCTGGAGATACTGTCAGCTTGCATTCCAAATGACTATTATTCAGGGCCACCAGTATTACTCAGGAATTTGACTCAAAACAATTTCTTAGAGCCGAAACGTTATTTTACCAGCTCACATTGGAATGCACTTTCTTCGGCGTTGTCCCAATTCAGGCGCGTAAATTACCGAAGTGCCCGCTGCAGGTGTTACTCCACAAGTATCGTCCTTAATGTCCCACTTGACAAAAACTCTTGCACATTGGTGGCAGTTTGAAACTTAACTACATTTACTTACAAGGAACTAAAATTACAATACACAATGGTACAAATTAGCTGTATGTCGAAAGGTGATTAATTACTGTCACTGAGCTCAGTTGAAATGAGGTCAAATATCGTTTTAGCCATGGTTTCTATACTTTTTCACTAGTACTATATGTATTCCTATTATCTAATTATTTCGATATTAATAATAAAGTTAAAAAAATATTATCAATGCTTGATTTTACATATCCGCAGAAAATAGGTAGCATTTGAAACTGCCGTTTTTGAAAACAAATAAATAAATTTTAATAACGTTTTTTAAGCTTTTTCAGCTGTCATTTGACGACAGAAAGTTGATGTTTCCCAATAGCAACGAATGGTTATACTTGTAAAATTTAAAAACATGGATGAAAGTGACATTTGTACTCCTCGAGAAATTAATGAGGAAACAAAAAATGTGGACTATAATAAGTTTTTACTCGAGTGACAAATATCAATTGTTTTTATTATTTACTAGTACAGAGAAAAATTTAACATTGCCTTAGGTAAAGAAAATGTATTTCTCAGATTAGAAATAAGATCAACAATGGTACGTTCTAAAGCTAGTATTAAAAAAATATTATCGTGGGATAGTACCACAACGGAATATTTGCTTAAAAGGTGCGTTTAACGTGGCTATTGATTTTGCATTAAAGCTCGGTGCAGTATGCGCCTTAATTTCCTAATGAATATGTGCAGCAGAAGTTACATCGTTTGCAGTCATTGCCAAGTGAATGGCTTTTGAACGGTTTTCATTGGCAAATGGAGCTTTCACTGGGTTTTAGCAAAGCATTATGAATCCTTTTCCATTTGCCGCTTTTTTGTCCGAATTATCTACTATCGTAAATGGATATACTGTTGATGAGTATTTCGCCACACTAAGAACATCGTAACTTCAGAAAATGAACTATTTCCAGCATTTAATTATTTTTTTCATTTAGAAGAATAAATAAAAATTAAATACAGAACTATATTTCGTTGCAGTTCTTTAGTATTAAATATTTTTGTTCGTATTTATTAATTTGTTCATTGCCTACATAACTAAAAAAAATAGGCAATTAACACAGTGTTACATAGTTAAATGTTCTAATCAGATTCGAGCAACAGATCAGATAGACAATAGAAAACACTTTTTTGTAACAACTAAAGGAAATTAAACTAGTGGTTTTTAGAATTTTTAAGCACATATTATGTTATTATATTGTAGAAATACTAACTTATTAATTTTTGTATTTAGAAAAAAAGAATAAAATTGTCTGAATAACGAATCACACACCAGATACGCTCATATTGATTTTCAGAAAGTACTATTATTTCGGTTCCTATTAAATGTGAGACACGCGGTGCTCAGTCGTTAAATTAAATTTTTGCATATCGTTTAAAATCTACAATTTCACAATCAACTTCAAGATGTATAAAAACAAAATCGTGTAAAACTCTTCCTTATTCTAATTTTGTATTCCTTAATACATTTTTCATCTTGTTTGCTGTAAGGAATTTTAGCTCTAAATCTTTGGACATAATATTTCTATGTTTACCTCGAAATATCTACAAGCAGCAATAAATTAGCTCAAATTTCTGTAGAAAACTGGTTGAGTGTCATTATGAAATACAAAACGTCTGGTTCTGTGCAGCAACAATTGAGCAATTCTATCGACTGCTGTCTATTCTTTTATCGTTATTTTTGAAACTCATGTTATTACTAAACGTTCATTATTTTAGGGCAAACACTGAAATTACATACCAAACACGTTTATTGAAATGTTTTATGCAATTAATCCATAACAGTATTTAACTACCAAATTGTTGATCCAGTGAAGCTTCACTCTCGCAATTAAGGATCGACATATTGCAAGTTATTTCCCTTAATGGATGAATTTTCCAAAAAAGACAAATAACCTTTTAGTTTATCATTCCTTTGCCATTACATAGCAACTGCGGATACTCCTTTTATATCATTATGCATTTTAAAAACTACATGTGCATAAAAGTTACTGCTTAGAAAACTTTTCATTTTCTTAGTTGCTTGCCCTGAAATGTGTTCGTGACACAACAACTCTTTTTCTTTTTTACTTAATGCATTCAGAAGTTCGTGATGCATGTAAAATATCTTGTTCAAATCCGTGTTCTATTTTCTCTGGAAATGTCGCAGTTATCTATGTTTGAATGAGAACCTGCGCTAATGTCCATCCGGTTACGATATTAAACGTACTAGGTCAGGTTATTGAGCCAATATAGAACCAATCAAAACAAGAACTGACCTCTTTAATCATTTTTAATCCTATCCATAACACTTAACAGCTCTCTTGTGATCGTTAACTTCAGGCACTGCGAAGTTGGAAAGCTTTTCCCAAATTGCAAATCGATCCGATGTTTCCAATTAACCACCAAGTTTGAAACCCAGTTTTCTTTGAGTGGATTCCATTTAAACATTTTTAAAGCAATGTGAAATTCTACAGAATATTTTCTGTAGTAGTAAAATTTTATTAATTCAGGAAAATAATGAAAAAATAAACCAACCCCAGACAAACTGCAATAGAAGGATCATTTATCGTGTACGAGAAAAGGCGAGTTGAATTAGAAAGTTCGTGTATGCAAAAGCCAATAATATTACTTCGTGGTGGTACTCTCTTTAAGGAACTTATTTGCATTTGAAGTGCATCTTTTGTAAATGTTTCGTTGATGTAGCCATTTCTTCTTTTAATATGTTACAAAAGCATATGATTGTACACAAAGTACCAAAAAATATATATCTTTGATGCTAAACAATTGACCAAGCAAAGCGAGGGCTTTCGAAACGACTGCGCGAAAATTCATTTCTGTCTAGGTATGCTCCTTCCCCACATAGGGTCGAAAGTTACGGAGGATTTGTATGAAATTTTACGGAGATATACTATAAAACTTTAGAACGATGCTACCAAATTTCGGATTCAGTGCGTTTCAGTGTTCGGTATAAACCCCAAATACCCCAAAAATGTCCACAAAGCGACAATAAAAATTTCCTGAAAAATGGCTCTAATGATTTTGATCATTTTCACAGATATTTTCCTTTTACTCGTAAGTCATACTCCGTATCTCCTCAAAAATTCCAGAGAGGGAGATATCTGTGGGGTGAATTTCGTTTCAGTGTTTAACTTATGGAAAATAAAACCTGGAGTTGCGTAAGGCCTACTGCTCGCAAAACTAGCAGTATGATTCCTAAACCATAAATAAGTAACTACTACGATTTTGCAAAACAATAATATTAAGAATGGAATTAGATCGTACATAAGCTTAGCGATTATTACGCCTAGAAGTGTCCTCTATCAACGTCGATCTCGACGTGGCATATGCGAGTATGATTGTAAATTTATAATGCACAAATTCGACATAAAAAGCTCGTAACTATAAGGTCGCATTGTCGTAAACTATAAATAAATGGCGCCTGCACATAACGAACTAATCTAGACATAGAATCTACGAAAGCAATTACCCCATTTACAATACTTACTATCTGGAAATTTATCGCTCCTTTGGCTGATACTATCACGCACCAGGACAATTCGTCTTAATGTCTGGAATAAATCAACTTTCGGACTAAATGTGCATGTTGTCCTTTAAACCCTGCCGGAGTGAGTTATCTCGCCGCCCCATGTCCAGATTAAATAAAACGCACTCCATGGTGCTCGCCTCAAGGATCACTGGGACAGGAGCTCGTTTATCACCTGGGTGCCATCCTGGTAACTGATATGTGTCAGTCTGTCGTTAATAATGTCGTTTAGTTCCACCTAAGCGTTTACGTTTACACCTCTTGGGCGAGTCAAGTTTATAATTAATTCTTAGTGACAGCAGCGAGGTCCTGGCACACGACTGTGTCTGTTGACACAGACACCGCAGCAGCTGTCGCACAAATGGGCCGTGTCCAAAGTAATTTCATACTTCATTGCGCGCCTTATTAGAAATTAGACAGATAATTTAGCGGCTTGTGCGAAAAACGACTTCATCGCCTGGCTTCTCGGCCGACCCTCCAGACTTACGCTGACAGCTGGGGAGGCTCATTATGTCTCTAATGTTCCCAGTGCCTTGAATTATGTTTATCATGAACGATAGAATTTCAAATTCGTTGGAACTTTTGGCAAAATTAAAGTTTTTCGTATCGTTACGCAAATTTAATATAAGTTTGCACCATTTCCTTTATGAGTCGTTTTCTGTGATTCCACAATTGGATTTTAAAATGCAATTTGACATGGACACCGTGAAGTGTATAGCAAATGATCATTTTCCACTTAACCTTTCACAGAACAAAATTTAATTGTATGTTATTAATAAATGCTCATAAACTACTACTGCCAAATAATTTAAGACTATTAAAACGTAGGCTTTCACAGCCGTTTGGAATATTCCAAAATTACTGGCACTACTTCGAATGTTGTCAAAACTGTATGGTGTTTATATTTTCTTAGTTTCTGAGAAAAGCCTATTAAATCGTCGTATGCTTGCGAAAGTGATGTGGACTACGTCCAATTTTCACATTTCATTAAAATCATTTCCATGGTTACTGTAAATAGTACACTGAAATTGGCATTGTTGCGTATACTTATTCCGACTTTGACATATGAAACGACGTAGTACTCTGTCCATCAGCAGCATCTATTATAAAAATTGTAAAACAGATGAACAAGCTTTGCAAGTATTTCTTTAGATAGTTTTTATTAATAATTAAATGCGATATAAAAAAAACCGTTTCAATGATAGATTGGAAGTGTGTAACAAGTTAAAAACAATATAGCGATACTTATTTTTTTAACCTGCAGGCATTGTGATTGTTTTCTTTTATACCTACTAAAGAACTAAAGAGCTGTTCATCTTTTTTGTCCCTCTACAATTTATTTGCGTCTTGCTTCATACCCATTAAATATTCTTCTTCAACAGCCCCTATTCAGTCGTTCTACGTACATAACCTGTTCATATCAAACTGATTTGTAATCGATAAACATTCCTTTCGCATTTACACGAAATGAAAATATTTTAAATAACATTGAAGTTAAATAATAAATAAATACATTTTGCACAGAGGCAAGTTAGGTTTCATCTTTGTGTGTAAGTTGTCTTTACAGAGCTTTTACAACCTCTATATCTCAATGTTGCAAGAAGTCGTTTGGGACATTAAATATAAATTATACGTCTCGTACGCCGCAGTATTTGCATAGATTATTTGCCCTGTTTGTCTAACTACCTAGCTCAGTACGCATGGAACTCTTACTTTAACTCAGTTCGTGGCTAAGAAGTGTCAAAATCTCTTAAAACAGGAAGCTGGCTTACACTTCAAACAACATGCAGGAGAAACCCCAATTTATTTACACAAATGAACATAAATACGTATATTAACCATTAAAACACATATAAACCCCATTCCTTAACACAACAATGTTAACTGAGAATGGATAATTTACCGTGAGAGCTCGTGACTCCTCGTTTAAAAGTAGACTGTAGAAGCATAACTGTCTCTGCAAAATATTCACTCTTAAAAGACATTGAAAGGATACCAAAAAAGGTCTTTAATAAGCGAACATTAACCGGCATGAAATGCCGGTTTCTCGGTTTGGCGCATCAAACTTCTGCTGCGAGTGCGAACGTACTTAATTTTTTATGAAGCGCATTGCTTTGCGCTAACGGAAGCTTCACACCGCCTGAAGCGAAAACTTATCGCTTAACTGCAATAATTTCCTGTATCAGGTTATCACCGTGGGAAGTGCTGTGCCGCGGATTGGGTTCGCTCTGGATTACGTAATTCCTTGAATGACTCATTGGAAATTTCCCCCAAATACTGAAGGAACGTCCTTATCTTCTAGATTTGACGCCGTTCTGCTTCGAAAGCCCATTTGGAAGTGTCCCAATGGCGTACCTACTCAGTATTCGATTATAACGTGTAAACACTGGTTCATGGGGCACAAACACTTATAGGCCACAAACTATTTACTGAATGACTTCCAGATGCTTT
>OW679197.1:121138787-121360875 GCA_940337035.1 Agriotes lineatus | reverse complement strand
ATACTAAAATTGATTTGGTTAAGAGTCTCTAACAACACTGATGAAGATAAGTGTTTAAAAGTTTATTCTTTGAATTTTTCGTTGAAACACCTATTAAATAAATCTTGTGAGGCCTTCGAGTCTTCATCTCGACCACGAACTTCACTGGCGCAGTCGGTAGGATCCCTATATCATCCTAACATCGGGGTACAGAGACCATCCAAGGTATTCAACAAGGACCAACTGGAAGACGATGATCAACTGGAAGAAGAGATCAATCCGAAGATGATGAACATTTTTGTGTGCGTAATCTGACACAGTTATTTATTCTTCTTTTGCTTCCTGGAGTATTTCCACATAATCTTATATTTCTCGATCCTTATAATTTTCTCATTATTATATTTTTGATCCTTATAATCTATTTCCCAAACATAATTTATTAAAATGGCTGATCATTTTACGGAACATTTAAAATTAATCCCAGACTATGATGGGGATTTAAAAACATTGAATGACTTCCTTGAGGCTTGCGATCTAATTATTGAAAGTTACTATGATTTGGGAGATGAGGATCAATAACCTGATGAATTTCGAAATAAATTACTGATTAATATTAAAAATCATCTTAAAGGCAGAACCAAAGTTTTAATTCCAACACGGCAGGTACAGGATTGGCCTACCATTAGGCGTATGTTATTAACATAATTAGGCGAACAACGTGATACCGAGAGTTTAGCTAGGGATTTACATCAATTAGTTCAAAAATATAAAGAAACACCGCGAGAATTTGGACAAAAAGTATTAAATACATTAGCCTCCATCACACAGAGCCTAGAAAGGATGGGGGGGGGGGTGATCAAAAAAAGTCGCATCACAAATAGGATCATATACTAGGCAATCCTTAAAAGTATTTTTGGCTGGACTTCAAGAACCACTAGGAGCATTAATTCGCTCCAGAAATCCCGACAGTATAGGACAGGCGTTAGGTTATATTGTCGACGAAGAAAATATTACATATATGAGGCAAACGTTAAATCAAAATATTTCTAAAGCTAATACTCAATATAATCCTCAACATTTTCAACCCAAGAAATCCGAATTCCAAAAATCGAAATCAAATGGAAAATTTTGTAAATATTGCAAGAAGACGGGACATCTTATAGATTCGTGCTATTAGTTAAAACAGAAGAATTCATTTCATCCATCTTATACTTCACCAACTTCCTTCAACCCAAATAATGTCAATCAAGGATCATTTTCGGGAAGAAATGAAAATTTTGATACTGGTCCAGGATCCAGTAATACGTCAGGATTTTCCCCAAGGAATACATTTTCACCCAGAAATTCGTATTCACCCAGAAACTCCCCTAGAAATTTTCAAAATGCAACCCAAAGACCCGTAAATCATTTAAACCCCAAACGAGGGATACCGACGGACAGGTGGACCCTCGTACAAATCAAATTCAGTCCGAAGAGATTGCAGGGACATCGAGCTTTATCCGTTAGATAGAATTGACCGTGGCTATTTACCGTATTTGTATTTTCCAAAATCAAAATTAAAGTTCTTGGTAGACACTGGTAGTGCAATTTCAATCATTCGCCCTAGTGCTATTCCCAAATCATATGAACATTTAATTAAAGACCATCCTGTAAAAACTAAATCAATAGGTGGACAACAAACATTTGAAAAGCAATAGAATTAAGTTTACCTGATTTTTCAAATGATAAACATTTGTTCTCATTAGCAGCCTTTAGTGATTTCTTTGACGGAATCATAGGAATTGATATTCTTGAAAAACTTGGTGCCGTAATTTCTCTAGATGATAATACAGATTATGGTCAATATACAATGTCAAAATTATATAATGATCCTATACCATTAAAACAGAAGGAAAAAACTCGAAACTGTAATTGTAATAATCCCTTAAGAAATTGAAGATTTTTCAGATTTTCCTGATATTTCTGAGGAAGAATCGGAAAGTAGTAATGATAATGAATTTGATTCCACTATACGATAATGCCTCGTACAGAGACAATTATTGAGATTCCAGTAAACGCTTTTGAAAAAGAAGTAATTATTCCAGGGAAAGTATTTGAAAATCAATTAAGAATTCCAAACGCGTTGGTTTCAGTAGATGATTACGGTATTGCAAAAACGACTATTTTAAATCCAACAGATGAAACATTATATTTAAATATTCAGGAATCTTTTGAATCAGAACCTTGTTACATTAACGAAGAAATGTTTTTAGAATATTTTGATGACGGAAGTGTATTAAAGGCCATTAAAAATCATCCGGAATCTATAACACCCAACTCCCAAAATGAGAAAATTCCCGGGAACTTTCCCTGGGAATTTTCCTCTTTTTTTATTCCGGGAAAATAACCCATCACTAGCCTTCAGTGGTCACCGCCGAAAATACTGCTGTCTGACCATTTTCCTTTTGTTTACACCTTTCCAGATGGATTTGAGAGCAGTAGCGGGTGAACCTATTGCAAATCGCCGATGCGAGTCATTTATAACTGAAAATATCGCCGCTATAGCTGAAAGTGTGGCTGAAAACCCAGGTTTGTCCATTGAGACGGTCACATGAATTGGCGATATAACAAACCAGTTTGCACCGCATTTTGCATAAAGATCTTGGCGTACATGCCTATAAGGTGCAGTTGACCCAAGAACTGAAGCCAGCAGTCCACGCACAACGCCTTACATTCGCTGATTGGGTGCTGGAAATACATGAACAAGATCATAATTTTTAAACAAAATTATTCTGAGTGACGAGGCTCATTTTCGTCTGTCTTGTTATATCCGTACTACTATTTACACCACTCTATTATCGTTATATATATATATATATATTAATTAATCAATGCTTGTAGTATGTAATCTAGTATTAGTAATTGATATTCCTATTTTCCAAATTACTCATATTTGGTCCTTATTCTACTGTTTCATGAATAATTAATTATATTATTATTTAGGCATTAATACGCCTCTCCTTGGATGATCCAATATAAACATGAGTGTGCTGGACTTTTGGTGACATCAAACGGGTTATCAAACCACGGGTTATCCAACCACTCACATCCGCCTAGGAAGTTATTTACATATTTCTAAGTATGCTTATCAGACCTGTATCAAAATCATGTGTTTGTCACTCCTTGTTTTTCCAGTCTTTATCCTAGGAAATGTGACGCAAATACCACAACCACAAACAAACTGTAGAAGGGTATATAAAGTGACAAAACTGATATTGAGAAAAGTCATTCTTGATCAGTCTTCAGAGTAGGTTACGTTGTACGTAGCACTCCCTATTAAATTATATTTTATTGAAACTTATATAAAAATACCTTCGTGTTAAAAATTGTAACTTAAACTTAAAATAAAACAAGTAATAGATATTAGCGATACAAGTTTGATTATGAGCATCTTAACGACACGAGTTTGATTGCCAAAAACGAGGCGGTGAGCAGAGTTTTGCGGCAATCAAACGTGTCTCGTTAAGTGCCATAAGCAAACGTGTATTGTTCAATATTTTATCTTCATCAATAAATTCTGGTTCAATGTATTTCTTTATACAAAAAGAGTGCGGTAATATCTATCCATTACCGCACTGAGTGCGGTAATGAAGTTCTTAACGATACTAAAATTGATTTGGTTAAGAGTCTCTAACAACACTGATGAAGATAAGTGTTTAAAAGTTTATTCTTTGAATTTTTCGTTGAAACACCTATTAAATAAATCTTGTGAGGCCTTCGAGTCTTCATCTCGACCACGAACTTCACTGGCGCAGTCGGTAGGATCCCTATATCATCCTAACATCGGGGTACAGAGACCATCCAAGGTATTCAACAAGGACCAACTGGAAGACGATGATCAACTGGAAGAAGAGATCAATCCGAAGATGATGAACATTTTTGTGTGCGTAATCTGACACAGTTATTTATTCTTCTTTTGCTTCCTGGAGTATTTCCACATAATCTTATATTTCTCGATCCTTATAATTTTCTCATTATTATATTTTTGATCCTTATAATCTATTTCCCAAACATAATTTATTAAAATGGCTGATCATTTTACGGAACATTTAAAATTAATCCCAGACTATGATGGGGATTTAAAAACATTGAATGACTTCCTTGAGGCTTGCGATCTAATTATTGAAAGTTACTATGATTTGGGAGATGAGGATCAATAACCTGATGAATTTCGAAATAAATTACTGATTAATATTAAAAATCATCTTAAAGGCAGAACCAAAGTTTTAATTCCAACACGGCAGGTACAAGATTGGCCTACCATTAGGCGTATGTTATTAACATAATTAGGTGAACAACGTGATACCGAGAGTTTAGCTAGGGATTTACATCAATTAGTTCAAAAATATAAAGAAACACCGCGAGAATTTGGACAAAAAGTATTAAATACATTAGCCTCCATCACACAGAGCCTAGAAAGGATGGGGGGGGGGGGGGGTGATCAAAAAAAGTCGCATCACAAATAGGATCATATACTAGGCAATCCTTAAAAGTATTTTTGGCTGGACTTCAAGAACCACTAGGAGCATTAATTCGCTCCAGAAATCCCGACAGTATAGGACAGGCGTTAGGTTATATTGTCGACGAAGAAAATATTACATATATGAGGCAAACGTTAAATCAAAATATTTCTAAAGCTAATACTCAATATAATCCTCAACATTTTCAACCCAAGAAATCCGAATTCCAAAAATCGAAATCAAATGGAAAATTTTGTAAATATTGCAAGAAGACGGGACATCTTATAGATTCGTGCTATTAGTTAAAACAGAAGAATTCATTTCATCCATCTTATACTTCACCAACTTCCTTCAACCCAAATAATGTCAATCAAGGATCATTTTCGGGAAATGAAAATTTTGATACTGGTCCAGGATCCAGTAATACGTCAGGATTTTCCCCAAGGAATACATTTTCACCCAGAAATTCGTATTCACCCAGAAACTCCCCTAGAAATTTTCAAAATGCAACCCAAAGACCCGTAAATCATTTAAACCCCAAACGAGGGATACCGACGGACAGGTGGACCCTCGTACAAATCAAATTCAGTCCGAAGAGATTGCAGGGACATCGAGCTTTATCCGTTAGATAGAATTGACCGTGGCTATTTACCGTATTTGTATTTTCCAAAATCAAAATTAAAGTTCTTGGTAGACACTGGTAGTGCAATTTCAATCATTCGCCCTAGTGCTATTCCCAAATCATATGAACATTTAATTAAAGACCATCCTGTAAAAACTAAATCAATAGGTGGACAACAAACATTTGAAAAGCAATAGAATTAAGTTTACCTGATTTTTCAAATGATAAACATTTGTTCTCATTAGCAGCCTTTAGTGATTTCTTTGACGGAATCATAGGAATTGATATTCTTGAAAAACTTGGTGCCGTAATTTCTCTAGATGATAATACAGATTATGGTCAATATACAATGTCAAAATTATATAATGATCCTATACCATTAAAACAGAAGGAAAAAACTCGAAACTGTAATTGTAATAATCCCTTAAGAAATTGAAGATTTTTCAGATTTTCCTGATATTTCTGAGGAAGAATCGGAAAGTAGTAATGATAATGAATTTGATTCCACTATACGATAATGCCTCGTACAGAGACAATTATTGAGATTCCAGTAAACGCTTTTGAAAAAGAAGTAATTATTCCAGGGAAAGTATTTGAAAATCAATTAAGAATTCCAAACGCGTTGGTTTCAGTAGATGATTACGGTATTGCAAAAACGACTATTTTAAATCCAACAGATGAAACATTATATTTAAATATTCAGGAATCTTTTGAATCAGAACCTTGTTACATTAACGAAGAAATGTTTTTAGAATATTTTGATGACGGAAGTGTATTAAAGGCCATTAAAAATCATCCGGAATCTATAACACCCAACTCCCAAAATGAGAAAATTCCCGGGAACTTTCCCTGGGAATTTTCCTCTTTTTTTATTCCGGGAAAATAACCCATCACTAGCCTTCAGTGGTCACCGCCGAAAATACTGCTGTCTGACCATTTTCCTTTTGTTTACACCTTTCCAGATGGATTTGAGAGCAGTAGCGGGTGAACCTATTGCAAATCGCCGATGCGAGTCATTTATAACTGAAAATATCGCCGCTATAGCTGAAAGTGTGGCTGAAAACCCAGGTTTGTCCATTGAGACGGTCACATGAATTGGCGATATAACAAACCAGTTTGCACCGCATTTTGCATAAAGATCTTGGCGTACATGCCTATAAGGTGCAGTTGACCCAAGAACTGAAGCCAGCAGTCCACGCACAACGCCTTACATTCGCTGATTGGGTGCTGGAAATACATGAACAAGATCATAATTTTTAAACAAAATTATTCTGAGTGACGAGGCTCATTTTCGTCTGTCTTGTTATATCCGTACTACTATTTACACCACTCTATTATCGTTATATATATATATATATTAATTAATCAATGCTTGTAGTATGTAATCTAGTATTAGTAATTGATATTCCTATTTTCCAAATTACTCATATTTGGTCCTTATTCTACTGTTTCATGAATAATTAATTATATTATTATTTAGGCATTAATACGCCTCTCCTTGGATGATCCAATATAAACATGAGTGTGCTGGACTTTTGGTGACATCAAACGGGTTATCAAACCACGGGTTATCCAACCACTCACATCCGCCTAGGAAGTTATTTACATATTTCTAAGTATGCTTATCAGACCTGTATCAAAATCATGTGTTTGTCACTCCTTGTTTTTCCAGTCTTTATCCTAGGAAATGTGACGCAAATACCACAACCACAAACAAACTGTAGAAGGGTATATAAAGTGACAAAACTGATATTGAGAAAAGTCATTCTTGATCAGTCTTCAGAGTAGGTTACGTTGTACGTAGCACTCCCTATTAAATTATATTTTATTGAAACTTATATAAAAATACCTTCGTGTTAAAAATTGTAACTTAAACTTAAAATAAAACAAGTAATAGATATTAGCGATACAAGTTTGATTATGAGCATCTTAACGACACGAGTTTGATTGCCAAAAACGAGGCGGTGAGCAGAGTTTTGCGGCAATCAAACGTGTCTCGTTAAGTGCCATAAGCAAACGTGTATTGTTCAATATTTTATCTTCATCAATAAATTCTGGTTCAATGTATTTCTTTATACAAAAAGAGTGCGGTAATATCTATCCATTACCGCACTGAGTGCGGTAATGAAGTTCTTAACGATACTAAAATTGATTTGGTTAAGAGTCTCTAACAACACTGATGAAGATAAGTGTTTAAAAGTTTATTCTTTGAATTTTTCGTTGAAACACCTATTAAATAAATCTTGTGAGGCCTTCGAGTCTTCATCTCGACCACGAACTTCACTGGCGCAGTCGGTAGGATCCCTATATCATCCTAACATCGGGGTACAGAGACCATCCAAGGTATTCAACAAGGACCAACTGGAAGACGATGATCAACTGGAAGAAGAGATCAATCCGAAGATGATGAACATTTTTGTGTGCGTAATCTGACACAGTTATTTATTCTTCTTTTGCTTCCTGGAGTATTTCCACATAATCTTATATTTCTCGATCCTTATAATTTTCTCATTATTATATTTTTGATCCTTATAATCTATTTCCCAAACATAATTTATTAAAATGGCTGATCATTTTACGGAACATTTAAAATTAATCCCAGACTATGATGGGGATTTAAAAACATTGAATGACTTCCTTGAGGCTTGCGATCTAATTATTGAAAGTTACTATGATTTGGGAGATGAGGATCAATAACCTGATGAATTTCGAAATAAATTACTGATTAATATTAAAAATCATCTTAAAGGCAGAACCAAAGTTTTAATTCCAACACGGCAGGTACAAGATTGGCCTACCATTAGGCGTATGTTATTAACATAATTAGGTGAACAACGTGATACCGAGAGTTTAGCTAGGGATTTACATCAATTAGTTCAAAAATATAAAGAAACACCGCGAGAATTTGGACAAAAAGTATTAAATACATTAGCCTCCATCACACAGAGCCTAGAAAGGATGGGGGGGGGGGGGTGATCAAAAAAAGTCGCATCACAAATAGGATCATATACTAGGCAATCCTTAAAAGTATTTTTGGCTGGACTTCAAGAACCACTAGGAGCATTAATTCGCTCCAGAAATCCCGACAGTATAGGACAGGCGTTAGGTTATATTGTCGACGAAGAAAATATTACATATATGAGGCAAACGTTAAATCAAAATATTTCTAAAGCTAATACTCAATATAATCCTCAACATTTTCAACCCAAGAAATCCGAATTCCAAAAATCGAAATCAAATGGAAAATTTTGTAAATATTGCAAGAAGACGGGACATCTTATAGATTCGTGCTATTAGTTAAAACAGAAGAATTCATTTCATCCATCTTATACTTCACCAACTTCCTTCAACCCAAATAATGTCAATCAAGGATCATTTTCGGGAAATGAAAATTTTGATACTGGTCCAGGATCCAGTAATACGTCAGGATTTTCCCCAAGGAATACATTTTCACCCAGAAATTCGTATTCACCCAGAAACTCCCCTAGAAATTTTCAAAATGCAACCCAAAGACCCGTAAATCATTTAAACCCCAAACGAGGGATACCGACGGACAGGTGGACCCTCGTACAAATCAAATTCAGTCCGAAGAGATTGCAGGGACATCGAGCTTTATCCGTTAGATAGAATTGACCGTGGCTATTTACCGTATTTGTATTTTCCAAAATCAAAATTAAAGTTCTTGGTAGACACTGGTAGTGCAATTTCAATCATTCGCCCTAGTGCTATTCCCAAATCATATGAACATTTAATTAAAGACCATCCTGTAAAAACTAAATCAATAGGTGGACAACAAACATTTGAAAAGCAATAGAATTAAGTTTACCTGATTTTTCAAATGATAAACATTTGTTCTCATTAGCAGCCTTTAGTGATTTCTTTGACGGAATCATAGGAATTGATATTCTTGAAAAACTTGGTGCCGTAATTTCTCTAGATGATAATACAGATTATGGTCAATATACAATGTCAAAATTATATAATGATCCTATACCATTAAAACAGAAGGAAAAAACTCGAAACTGTAATTGTAATAATCCCTTAAGAAATTGAAGATTTTTCAGATTTTCCTGATATTTCTGAGGAAGAATCGGAAAGTAGTAATGATAATGAATTTGATTCCACTATACGATAATGCCTCGTACAGAGACAATTATTGAGATTCCAGTAAACGCTTTTGAAAAAGAAGTAATTATTCCAGGGAAAGTATTTGAAAATCAATTAAGAATTCCAAACGCGTTGGTTTCAGTAGATGATTACGGTATTGCAAAAACGACTATTTTAAATCCAACAGATGAAACATTATATTTAAATATTCAGGAATCTTTTGAATCAGAACCTTGTTACATTAACGAAGAAATGTTTTTAGAATATTTTGATGACGGAAGTGTATTAAAGGCCATTAAAAATCATCCGGAATCTATAACACCCAACTCCCAAAATGAGAAAATTCCCGGGAACTTTCCCTGGGAATTTTCCTCTTTTTTTATTCCGGGAAAATAACCCATCACTAGCCTTCAGTGGTCACCGCCGAAAATACTGCTGTCTGACCATTTTCCTTTTGTTTACACCTTTCCAGATGGATTTGAGAGCAGTAGCGGGTGAACCTATTGCAAATCGCCGATGCGAGTCATTTATAACTGAAAATATCGCCGCTATAGCTGAAAGTGTGGCTGAAAACCCAGGTTTGTCCATTGAGACGGTCACATGAATTGGCGATATAACAAACCAGTTTGCACCGCATTTTGCATAAAGATCTTGGCGTACATGCCTATAAGGTGCAGTTGACCCAAGAACTGAAGCCAGCAGTCCACGCACAACGCCTTACATTCGCTGATTGGGTGCTGGAAATACATGAACAAGATCATAATTTTTAAACAAAATTATTCTGAGTGACGAGGCTCATTTTCGTCTGTCTTGTTATATCCGTACTACTATTTACACCACTCTATTATCGTTATATATATATATATATTAATTAATCACTGCTTGTAGTATGTAATCTAGTATTAGTAATTGATATTCCTATTTTCCAAATTACTCATATTTGGTCCTTATTCTACTGTTTCATGAATAATTAATTATATTATTATTTAGGCATTAATACGCCTCTCCTTGGATGATCCAATATAAACATGAGTGTGCTGGACTTTTGGTGACATCAAACGGGTTATCAAACCACGGGTTATCCAACCACTCACATCCGCCTAGGAAGTTATTTACATATTTCTAAGTATGCTTATCAGACCTGTATCAAAATCATGTGTTTGTCACTCCTTGTTTTTCCAGTCTTTATCCTAGGAAATGTGACGCAAATACCACAACCACAAACAAACTGTAGAAGGGTATATAAAGTGACAAAACTGATATTGAGAAAAGTCATTCTTGATCAGTCTTCAGAGTAGGTTACGTTGTACGTAGCACTCCCTATTAAATTATATTTTATTGAAACTTATATAAAAATACCTTCGTGTTAAAAATTGTAACTTAAACTTAAAATAAAACAAGTAATAGATATTAGCGATACAAGTTTGATTATGAGCATCTTAACGACACGAGTTTGATTGCCAAAAACGAGGCGGTGAGCAGAGTTTTGCGGCAATCAAACGTGTCTCGTTAAGTGCCATAAGCAAACGTGTATTGTTCAATATTTTATCTTCATCAATAAATTCTGGTTCAATGTATTTCTTTATACAAAAAGAGTGCGGTAATATCTATCCATTACCGCACTGAGTGCGGTAATGAAGTTCTTAACGATACTAAAATTGATTTGGTTAAGAGTCTCTAACAACACTGATGAAGATAAGTGTTTAAAAGTTTATTCTTTGAATTTTTCGTTGAAACACCTATTAAATAAATCTTGTGAGGCCTTCGAGTCTTCATCTCGACCACGAACTTCACTGGCGCAGTCGGTAGGATCCCTATATCATCCTAACATCGGGGTACAGAGACCATCCAAGGTATTCAACAAGGACCAACTGGAAGACGATGATCAACTGGAAGAAGAGATCAATCCGAAGATGATGAACATTTTTGTGTGCGTAATCTGACACAGTTATTTATTCTTCTTTTGCTTCCTGGAGTATTTCCACATAATCTTATATTTCTCGATCCTTATAATTTTCTCATTATTATATTTTTGATCCTTATAATCTATTTCCCAAACATAATTTATTAAAATGGCTGATCATTTTACGGAACATTTAAAATTAATCCCAGACTATGATGGGGATTTAAAAACATTGAATGACTTCCTTGAGGCTTGCGATCTAATTATTGAAAGTTACTATGATTTGGGAGATGAGGATCAATAACCTGATGAATTTCGAAATAAATTACTGATTAATATTAAAAATCATCTTAAAGGCAGAACCAAAGTTTTAATTCCAACACGGCAGGTACAAGATTGGCCTACCATTAGGCGTATGTTATTAACATAATTAGGTGAACAACGTGATACCGAGAGTTTAGCTAGGGATTTACATCAATTAGTTCAAAAATATAAAGAAACACCGCGAGAATTTGGACAAAAAGTATTAAATACATTAGCCTCCATCACACAGAGCCTAGAAAGGATGGGGGGGGGGGGGTGATCAAAAAAAGTCGCATCACAAATAGGATCATATACTAGGCAATCCTTAAAAGTATTTTTGGCTGGACTTCAAGAACCACTAGGAGCATTAATTCGCTCCAGAAATCCCGACAGTATAGGACAGGCGTTAGGTTATATTGTCGACGAAGAAAATATTACATATATGAGGCAAACGTTAAATCAAAATATTTCTAAAGCTAATACTCAATATAATCCTCAACATTTTCAACCCAAGAAATCCGAATTCCAAAAATCGAAATCAAATGGAAAATTTTGTAAATATTGCAAGAAGACGGGACATCTTATAGATTCGTGCTATTAGTTAAAACAGAAGAATTCATTTCATCCATCTTATACTTCACCAACTTCCTTCAACCCAAATAATGTCAATCAAGGATCATTTTCGGGAAGAAATGAAAATTTTGATACTGGTCCAGGATCCAGTAATACGTCAGGATTTTCCCCAAGGAATACATTTTCACCCAGAAATTCGTATTCACCCAGAAACTCCCCTAGAAATTTTCAAAATGCAACCCAAAGACCCGTAAATCATTTAAACCCCAAACGAGGGATACCGACGGACAGGTGGACCCTCGTACAAATCAAATTCAGTCCGAAGAGATTGCAGGGACATCGAGCTTTATCCGTTAGATAGAATTGACCGTGGCTATTTACCGTATTTGTATTTTCCAAAATCAAAATTAAAGTTCTTGGTAGACACTGGTAGTGCAATTTCAATCATTCGCCCTAGTGCTATTCCCAAATCATATGAACATTTAATTAAAGACCATCCTGTAAAAACTAAATCAATAGGTGGACAACAAACATTTGAAAAGCAATAGAATTAAGTTTACCTGATTTTTCAAATGATAAACATTTGTTCTCATTAGCAGCCTTTAGTGATTTCTTTGACGGAATCATAGGAATTGATATTCTTGAAAAACTTGGTGCCGTAATTTCTCTAGATGATAATACAGATTATGGTCAATATACAATGTCAAAATTATATAATGATCCTATACCATTAAAACAGAAGGAAAAAACTCGAAACTGTAATTGTAATAATCCCTTAAGAAATTGAAGATTTTTCAGATTTTCCTGATATTTCTGAGGAAGAATCGGAAAGTAGTAATGATAATGAATTTGATTCCACTATACGATAATGCCTCGTACAGAGACAATTATTGAGATTCCAGTAAACGCTTTTGAAAAAGAAGTAATTATTCCAGGGAAAGTATTTGAAAATCAATTAAGAATTCCAAACGCGTTGGTTTCAGTAGATGATTACGGTATTGCAAAAACGACTATTTTAAATCCAACAGATGAAACATTATATTTAAATATTCAGGAATCTTTTGAATCAGAACCTTGTTACATTAACGAAGAAATGTTTTTAGAATATTTTGATGACGGAAGTGTATTAAAGGCCATTAAAAATCATCCGGAATCTATAACACCCACTAAAAGTTCTCGTAAAGCAGCTGGTTTTGATTTGTACAGTATTGAAAATTGCATAGTCCTTCCAAATAATAAAGAAGTAATAGATACTGGTATTAAAATCGAATTACCTTTAAATTCTTATGGTAGAATTGCCCCTAGATCAGGATTAACAATTAATAAATTTATCGATGTAGGAGCAGGTGTGATAGATGAAGATTATCGTGAAAATATTAAAGTCGTTTTATTCAATTTTTCTAACAAACCAGTTCAAATCTATAAAAGTGACAGAATTGCACAATTGAGTTATGAAAAAATTCATTATCCAAAACTTTTAGAAGTAAATGAATTATCAGATACGCAGAGAAACGAAAAAGGGTTTGGATCTAGTGACGTTAATGCAATGTATAACGATTCGGGAAATACAATTAGCCATTTAAAAGGAGTATAAAATTTAATACGCACCGAACACATGAACCCTGAAGAAAAGAATGAAATACTAAATTTGTGTAAACAATACCATGAAATATTTTATTTTCCATAGATACGTTATCTTTTACCTATCAAATTAATCTACCTGATCAAAAACCAATTTTTACTAAATCATATAGATATCCTTATATACATCAGCAAGAAGTTCAGAAACAAATCGGCTCTATGTTACACCAAGGAATTATCCAACACTCATATTCCCCTTGGAGTTCCCCAGTATGGGTAGTTCCAAAGAAAGTAGATTCGAGCGGAAAACAAGTGGCGAGTGGTAATTGATTATAGAAAATTAAATAAAGTCACAGTAGACGACAAATATCCTTTACCAAACATAAATGATCTTTTGGATAAATTGGGAAATTCTAATTATTTCACATTAGATTTAGCAAGTGGTTTTCACCAAATTGTAATGGATCCAGAAGATATCCCAAAAACAGCATTTAGTGTCGAGTCGGGACATTATGAATTTAATAGAATGCCATTTGGATTAAAAAATGCTGCATCCACATTTCGAGTAATGGACAATATTTTGAGGTATCCAAAATGAAAAATGTCTTGTTTATTTGGACGATATTATCATTTTTTCGACAAGCTTAGAACATATTCAACGTTTAAAAATAATTTTTGAGAGACTAAAAAACACTAATTTAAAATTGCAACCGGATAAATGTGAATTTCAAGAAAAGAAGTAGGGTACTTAGGGCACGTAATTTCTAAAGGAGTTTTACCTAACAAAGAAAAAACTATTGTAGTAAGAAATTTTCCATCACCTAAAACACCTCGCGATATAAAACCATTTTTAGGCTTAGTAGGTTACTATAAAAGATTTATACCTAACTTTGCATATATAGCGAAACCATTAACAAAATTATTACAAAAAAACAAAAAATGGATATTTACAAATGAATGTGATGAAGCGTTTAATAAATTAAAAGATATAATAACATCCGCACCAATTTTACAACATCCTGATTTTGAAAAACCATTTATATCTACTAACCACTGATGCTTCAAATGTAGCATTAGGGGCATTACTTTCACAAGGTCAAATTGAAGAAGATTTACCAATAGCTTTTGCTTCAAGGACCTTAAACAAGTCCGAAAACAATTATTCAACAATAGAAAAAGAACTATTAGCTATTGTTTGGGCTTGTAAACATTTTCGACCTTATTTATTTGGTAGAAAATTTTATATTTACACTGATCATAAACCGCTAACGTATTTGTTTTCTGTAAACGGTGATCATTCCAGATTAATGAGATGGCGTTTAAAACTAATGGAATACGATTTTGAAATTAAGTATAAGAAAGGAAAATTCAATACTAATTCTGACGCATTATCAAGAGCAACTGACCTTGAGTAAATAGGAAAATTACCGAATTGTAATGCTATTACGCGTAGTAAAGCTAGGGAAATTTTGAGTCCCGAGGAAGAATTATACGAAACTGTTTCAAAAACCTCTACTTATGATGTTAAAATTCCCACTATTCCTGACCATATTGATTTTAAACCTCACAAAAGTATATTACTATTATAAGTCAAAACAGGATATTTAAATTAGATAAACAAAATCAATTATTAAACCTTTTGGAAATAAATTTATCGACAAATTCAAATTACTTGCTGGAAAAGAATCATAATGAAATTGTGTATTGGATGATATATCAAATTTAAAAGAATTAACTAAATTACTTTATAACAGAAAAATTTGTTAATCCTCATTATTATGTTCAGGAAGAAAATGAACTTAATTCACTTCCAATCCTATTAGAAAATTTATTCGAATATTATCCACATTTTACGCTTTGTAAAAATGAAATACGATATATATTAGAAGATAACAAAAAGGACATAAACGCAGTAACTAAAAATTACCATAAAACAAAAACAAATTATCATAAAGAAATTAACGAAACCTATAATAGAATTAGAAAAGTATATTATTGGCCTAAAATGCGTGAACACATCACGGCATTTATAAACTTATGTAAATTATGCCAAACAATGAAAACCCATAGGCAAAACTTAGAAACACTTTTGGTAATAACTGAAACTTATTCGAGACCTTTCCAAAGAAAAAATATAGACACAGTCGAATTCAACAAAGTAAAGATATTAACCATCATTGATGAATTTTCTAAATTTTGTCAAGCTTACCCTTTAGAAGTTTTAACAGCAAAAGAAATTCATCACCATTTACTAGTTTATTTTAGACATTACGGAATACCAAAGCATATACACTCTGATCTTGGCACGGAATTTGACAATAATTAATCAATGACCTTTGTAAACTATACAAAATTCAATTTACAAAAAGTTCTTCCAACCATCCCAGATCAAATGGTACAGTTGAAAAATTCCATGCAAAAATAGCAGACACATTAAGAATCCATAAAAAACAATTTCCTTCTGATGACGTACATATCGCTTTACTTGTGGCTATCAATAATTTTAATACGTCCACTTCTAAATCAACTGGTTATACACCATTTGAATTAATATTTGGATTCACTAGTCTAAACACAACTGATAATTATAAACATCAGTCAAAAATGTATAATGAATATACTTTACAATTAAAAACAAATTAGATTTTCTTTATGAAAAAGTTGAAAGTAATTTAAATAAGAATAAAGAGATTTTAAAGGAACGCTTTGATAATGCATCTAAACTAAGAGAATTTATGAAAGACCAATATGTATACTTGTTAAATGACAAAATTAAATCCAAAACGGAACCAAGGTTTACAGGACCATTTCAAATATTAGAAATTTGACCCAATAACACTTGTTTGATTCAACTTGCACAAAACCAAATCAAAGTTCATTATAATCGATTAAAACTCGCTATTGTTACATGCTAGTTGCCTTAACCTCATTTCATGCATCTGATGGATATACCTTTTTGTCCTTACAAAATAACCCAGGATTGTACATTAAGAAAGAAGCAGTTATCTTAAGACAAACTACTACTTGGAAAGTATTAATCCATTACGACGTGGAATTTATAGAAAACCAATTGAAACACAATGAAATTGTTTTAAATCATTTAAATAGAAGTTTGGGATTAAAAGATAATAGATTTAATAATGCCTCTAGCAAATATTTTGGGTCATCATATCAACAAACGGAAGTTGCCTTGTTATAAGAAAATTCAAGAAGCTAAACAAGATCTGGATAGAATAATAACTCTAACACCTTATCAAGAAACAAGAAGAAAACGTGGAGCTATTGATGGGTTAGGAACATTTTTCAAATGAATCACAGGAAACCTAGACGCATCTGACGGACAGTATTTTTCAGAAGCCATAAGCAATTTACAAAATGATGAACAGGAATTACATAATTTATTAGAACAACAAATTTCTGTTGTGACATCAACAGTTGAAACTTTTAACAAAACACTACGACAACTATATGTAAATGAAGAAAGATTAAGAAACACTCTAAATGCCATTTATCAAGTAGTAATTACTCAAGGAGAAGAGGAAGAAGAAACAAATGCCCATGTACAAATATACGGAATACTTGAAGATATTTTCCAATCAGTAGACAATCTGCAAAGGTTAACCACACGAATACAAACGGCAATAGTATTTACTAAAACCAAAACATTAGATCCTAGTATTATTAATCCAGAAAAACTCTTAAGAAGAATTAACCAGAATCGCAGCTCACTCTACGAAAGCCTTATTACCAATGGTGCCTACCAAACAAAATCTACCAACATATACTTCGTTAATTGGAATATCAGCCTTCCAAGTTCAAAATAGAATCTTGTTCGTATTAAGTAAGTGTACCATTAATAGATCCTAAACCATTTACTCTCTATCATTTTTACTCTTTACCAGTTCCTACTTCTGAACCTGATATTTTCTCTGCTATAATTCCTGCATCTAATAACATGGCTGTCAGATGATAACACACATATGTTTTACCCTATAAATTGTGTTACTATCAAGGAAAAGTTGTTGATGTGTTCTTCCCCAAATTTACAAACAATTAATGATATTACACAATGTGAAATTCAACAGTTACTTCATACCGGAAGTTATGGCTCTTGTCAACCACATTGATTGAAGACAATGGAACTAAAATTACAAAGATTGAAACCAGGAAAATGGCTATTATTCGTACCAAAAGAGGTCAATATCATTAAAAAGTGCCCAAATAAACCAACCAAATATTCACAGAAGCCAGTGAGTGGCATCATATTGTAATGGGTACGGTTCATATCGCTACAATATTTTTGTATATTTGTATTATTATTATAGTTTAAATTTAAGTCGTATGTGCGTGCGCATAACGCGGTGAGTTTGAATTCTACGCTGGTCAAGCTTCGGGGGTGCAGAGGACAAGGGTGATAGCGCCAGATGCAAGAGGTCAGAGGGTGAGAAGCTGGCATCCCGTGTGGGGTGTGTACGTTAATTGTGTCACCCGACGTGATACTTTGCTTCGACGCGAAGGCAAACGAAACCAGTGTGAGAAGGTGAACAAATTAGAGCAGTGACGATAGCCCATTTTGGTCCAAGGAATTAATTGGCAGCAAAATCAAAGGGCAACCTGCAAAGACGCCAAGGGTGGACGCCAACGCGCCAAATCCACACATATTCCCGTTCCCGCCATCATCTGCCTAGCCCAGCCTTTGCAATCTTAACAACGGCACCGTAAGCGAGCTAAGTGGACAATACAGTGGTTAGTGCCTATATTTAAGTACTAATATGGCGTAAAAGTAGATCACTAATCCTTAATTAAGTAGATTAGTATGATATTAGCTAACTATTGCGGAATTAGGGTCAATTTAGTTATATGTGTCATAATTGGTACATTTTATAATTTTTTAAGCGTAAAGGCTTTGTATTTATTGCTGTCTCCCATCGCCCCATTGCAGTAACCTGAATCGCCCTGAGTGTGGTCTCAGATGCCGAAAGTGAGCTAGCAGCCGAGGTAATTAATTATCAACAAATTTAAAGTAAATTAAATTAAATAATAAAAGCAGGTAGCTATCAAAAAACACCGCTACAATATCAATGGAAAAGGGATGTGAACTCTATGTTGGAGTAGTCCAACTATTACCTGAAACAATAGACAACTCTACTTTAGATCAAGTTATTACTTTACCTCAACTAAATTTTGATTGTTGTGACGAACATTTTACAGAACATCTGTGAAAAATAGAGCCCTTGAAACTACATCATATATCATTAGATAATCTCAAAGATGCTACAGAACACCTTAATGAAATCAAAGACACTCTTCATAACATGAAGAAACCTTTTGTGCAAAGACATATCTCATGGCTAACATACCTAATATTAAGTGTAGTTATTTTACTAACTTGTCGCTGTTGCAGAAAGTGATAATTTTCCAAAATGCATTGAAATGAATAACTTTTTATCAACATGTGTTAAGAGACCATCTAGGCGTCCTTCAATCCACATTGAAATGGATACTAGACAACCTATCTTGGAAGCACACAACTTCCCATCAGAAAATCAACTCAAGACAAGACGCAGATTACACCCAGGGAGGACCTTTTGAGCTACAGTTCATCTGGATGATATCAAATTACTCATATTTGGTCTTTATTCTATTGTTTCATGATTAATTAATTATATTATTAGGCATTAATACGCCTCTCCTTGGATGGTGCAATATAAACATAAGTGTGCCGGACTTTTGGCGACATCAAACGGGTTATCCAACCACTCACATCCGCCTAGGATGTTATTTACATATTCTAAGTATGCTTATCAGACCTGTATGTGTTTGTCACTCCTTGTTTTCAGTCTTTATCCTAGGAAATGTGACGCAAATACCACAACCACAAACTGTAGACGGGTATATAAAGTGACAAAACTGATATTGAGACAAGGCATTCTTGATCAGTCTTCAGAGTAGGTTACGTTGTACGTACCACTCCCTATTAAATTATATTTTATTGAAACTTATATAAAAATACATTCGTGTTAAAACTTGTAATTTAAACTTAAAATAAAACAAGTGTTTAAAAGTTTATTCTTTGAATTCTTCGTTGAAACTATTAAATAAATCTTGTGAGGCCTTCGAGTCTTCATCTCGACCACGAACTTCACTGTCTGGGTACGTAAATAAGCAAAACTGTCGCATCTGGGGCTCCGAAAACCCAAGAGAAATAGTGGAACAACCTCTCCAAACACGAATGACAGTTTGGTGCAGTTTTTAGGCTGGCAGTGTCATTGGGCCATATTTTTTCGAAAATAGTGCTGGTTCGACCGTTACAATGAATGGATTGCGTTACCGAATGATGTCAGACTTTTTAGCCTGAAATGGATGCTATGGACGTGGACATTTATTTTCAGCAGGATGGTGCCACATTAGAATTGTTATTCGCGAAATACAGTCGCAATTATGCGAAATACAGTCGCAATTATGCGAAAACGTTATGAAAATTTTCATTAAAAAAATAAATCATTTATCAGAGAAGCCGAGGCAGATATTTGGCAGATATTGTGTTCTATTACTAACCTCAAGTTTGTATTTTAGATTAAAATAAAAATATCACTTTTCACAAAAATATTGCGTTTTTCTGTTCATTTAAAAAGACACCTTTTATTGAAATACCCATTACATACAATTCATGTTTTGTAAGTAACCTATTTTTGTATTACTTATACCTTAAATGACGGTAGGGGTCATAATTACCACTACCGTCCCTGCTCCTATATGTAGCTTTTTTCGTTTTACATTAAAATATTGCCTATTAGGATTGGCAAACGTTAAAGCTCTTGTAGAGATAGGGCTGCGAAATAAAATACTTATTTTTTTGCTTTATTTCAGACACAGTTCCAAGTATTGGACGATAAGGCAATTTGTTAGGCGTCGATTAAATAAAAAATACAGCAATGACTGTAGCACCAAAACTTTCAAACATCCTGCGAAAGTGAATAATGGTCTGTCTGTCAGTGGAAGACCTGGGCCGTTTGTATATCGTCGAGGTGACGATGCGACATGACCAATACACAAAGGTCTTGCAAACCACACTTCAATAATTGTAGGAATTAAAAATGGTAGAAAAGTATCCATACAGGATGGAACGAGCACCTCACCATACATAAAAATATAAAAAATAATGGAAGACAATGAAATCCCATTGCTGCTATTGGCGAGCGACTCACCGGACATGAATCCCATTGAAAATCTTTGGATTTAGAAAAAAACTTGCCAAATAAACAATAACTACTAGAGTACACCGCATTGGAAGAATAATCTACCATTGAAACCACAATGAAAAATTCAAGCAAAATGCGTTAGGTTGCATTAATAGTATATGCTAAGGAGCGTTGCTGCACTACCTGGAGCAAGGGGCGGTTTGGCAAAATATTAATTTTTCTAATGGGTATTTAAGTTTTCATAATAAATATTTTGCAACGTAACTAAAAGAGGCTATAGATTATGAATGGATGAATGAATGAATGACTATGATTCAGCATTTACACCAAAATCGTTACTATATAAAAACATATTATTGATGAGATTAGTAATTCGATTATGAACTCTATATTGTCGCTAACCTGTAAAGACATGTCTTCATAATTTCAAGCTCGTCCAGGGATCTTAATTTGCTGCGCATTTCTGAAAATTTCCAGTTAGGTTTTCTGAACAACTACATAATCATTTCAACAGATAGTTCAACTAAGTGCGGTCGTTTGTATTTTTGCTACAAGTCGAAAATGTGGACTGAACGGATGAGCTGCGAAAAGCTTTAAGATTCCGCCGATAAAGCAGATGGTGAGATTTTTCCAAATCCATGCCCAATCAGTAATGATGAATTTGAAAACCACCTAATGGACACAGCCAAAGTAGCGGGTAGTGTCAACCACAGAAGTCACAGAAAGCGCTAAAACGATTAGGATGGTTTCAAGATATGGAACTGAGTAGCACGTAATTGGCGCCAAAGCTTCCCATTCTGGAAGAAAACTGCTGTGGACGTCCTGAAAAAAACAAGAATATCCAAACTCAAAAAAATTTACAAAATATTTCATTGTGTGAACATCTACTGTATGATCAAAAAGTATTTTCATCTAGCATGGCTATGGAATAGTTCCTAATTTATAAATGTAACTACATTTACACTTAAATGTCAAACTTGACATTTGATTTTTAAGCAACTTATAGTTGCATTCATAAATTAGGAACTATTCCATAGCCATACTAGATGTATATAATTCTTAATCCTACTTTATATTGGGCAGTCGGACACTGGGCCCTTTTTATATTCCACATTGGCAGATCAGAATATTACAACTTATCACATCGATTATCTGTAGATAATGGAAAGCGTGCACAAAAGAACGATGATCCAACTTTGAATCAAATATTTCTTCAACGAAAGCATCTTGTGTGTTTAGCAATGAATTTCCATATGATAATCACGCATTAACATACGAGGTTTGTCCGGCAAGTATCTGACCAATATCAATATCTCTCAAACTGATTGTTATTGCACTGGAATTCAGGTAAATATTAGAGAGGATCTTCATAGGCAGGCGGTTACGCCGCGTTATCCTGAAACGTTTCCATAGACTGTGTTACACAGTGGCTAAGTCACTAAACCTGTGATCGTTGCATTTCATAATTGTTCACGATGGAGCTTATATTGAGCAGCGAATTTGCATCAAATGTTTGCAAAATTTCGGACATCCTTATGCAGGCGATGAATCATGGCTATGAGCCTGAGACAAGAGCCCAGTATTCTCAGTTAAAAATTATTGAAGATAGGCCAATTAGCAGACTGTGTTACGCAGTGGCGTAACGTACTGAACCTATGACTGTTGCATTTCAGAATTCTTCACGTCAACGCACAGTGTTGAGCAGTGAATTTAATTTTCAAACATTTCGGCATTCTTGTACATGCGATGAATTATGGCTACGCCTACGAACCTGAGACAAGAGCCCAGTATCCTCAGTGGAAAATTACTAAAGAATGACCAAAGAAAGAGTCGATTGTACTACGCAGTGGCGTAAGGTACTGAAAAATGTGATCGCTGCATTTCAGAATTTTCCACAACGATGAACTGTGTTAAGCAGCGAATTTGCATGAAATGTTTCCAAAACTTTCGGCATTCTTGCGCAGGCGACGAATCATGGCTACGCCTATGAGACTGAGAAAAGAGTCCAGTATTCTCAGTGAAAAATTCCTGAGAAAGTAACAAAGAAAGGTCGGATAATTACCGGACAATCCTCGTAAATATGCTATTGATCATAAGTAATGCGATTATCGGTCAAAATAATCTAGTATTCGATCGAAAATGAACTTTATTGTCTCCATTACCAATTGTAGTAGTAACATCTTCTCCAGTGCCTTCACTAGTTAAATACAAGTGCCATCGCATCGAAGTCGTCGAATAGCTTTTCAAAAAGCTCCTTGCCTTGCCTTATCTCACTATCTTAAATTGTATTGTTCAACGGATCGGTTGACCACGTTACTTTACATAATGTTTAAATGATGAGCTAGCCATACCTTAAAAACTTTAAGAGGTGGGCTATAAATAAAACACCAAAATAAAAATGCTTTATTAAAAATAAGTGACTAAAACTGATAGTTCCATTAGGTACAAGTTGAAAAATCACGTGCATATTATACACCACTATATTAGCGTAAGAGTATACAAGTATGGTTATTAAGCCCCGGGGAAATTAAAACAAAACGTGATGGTAAAATTTAATAAATCAGGTCACGTTATTGTCAACGACACCTATTATGTATAATAACGTTACATGCCCTTCAACATAATATCACAAGAAAAGCAAGTAATTTATATAACTACGAATTTACAAAATTTGATTGCTAAGTAACTTTAATGTTTCAAACGCCGCCACTTTTTTGTAACAGTTGAGCAAACCTATTTGTAATTAAAAGTGAGACGTCAATAAATCGATCTACACAATTTGTCAGGCACGTTTCTGTTTTGCTGTCGAGTTTGCTTCCCGGCTTGTCCACACATTTATCCCAACAGAAATCGTTGAATTCGTGGATCTGCAACAAATGCTTCCATAAGTACATTATATTTCAGACAGTAAAATATACTTTATAAAGAGAAAAGAACAAAAACAGCTCTGTAAAAAGCTATAATAGCTTTTTTTCTTCAAACGTCAGTAAAATGTGACATTATACTGTTTTGACTGATGATGCTACACTGTTACTTCATTGGCATAGCATCTCAAGTTATTATCTCCGTCGGCGGCTTTATCTGGCGCTCGTCAACGACTCCGCTGACGAGATAAAGTAATTCTTTTCGGATTTTGTTCACAACGTTATAAATAATTTGTTATAAACGTTTGAAGAAAAAATACTATATGTTATTCGGAGCAAAAATATCTTTATGTGGCTCGCATGCACTTATCTGCCTCGCAATCCGGCACATAAAGTACAGCTTTTGCTCCTAATAACATAATATACTATTGCCACTATTGTGGGTGATGCAAATGCCTATTACCACACTTTACATAGATAAAAAAAACAAAAATTCGTAGCAATTATAATTACATGACCTATTCTTAATAATTATCGAGGGTAGAAACTTATTACTAGGACCCGCATAAATACGCATTTACATATTTTAATGGGTTTATCGGTTTCAAGATATTAAGCCTTTGTTTGCATATGCAAAAGTAGGCTAGTAACTAACTCATAACTATACCTGTACGGTAATAGTCCTTTACCGTACATTACCATACAGCAACCGATTGAACAAACCACGGATGTTATGAATCATAACAGCCTTAGATGTCTTAAAATCCTCGCTCTACGAGCTCAGATTTCAACACAACATCTGGGGCAGTTATGATACTCCTAACATTTCTAGATATATTAATAGCTATTAATGTATCAATCTTATAATTTAAATAAATTACATATTCTACTCAAAATTCGTATTTCTCATATATTTTCGACACTTCTTACATATTTAATATAAAAGTAATGTTTGATTTCTGGTGAACTATATCAAAACCTTGGAAAAGGCATCGACTTCATTAAACAAAAGCACAAAAGTAATGAATAAAATTACAACAAAAATTAACGAAGTATAAAATTGTGTTGCGTATCTGGTAAAACAAAAACTTGATAAGACCGCTAAAAATAAGAGCTTTAAAAATTTCAATAAATAAATGATATCTTGTCTGAGAAATCCAATAATCAATTATCATATGAATTTGCAGTAGCTGATTAATACAAGTTTAAATAATAATGCACACATAACATCCTGCGACATTAAAAAATCGTTCTAACAGGAAAAAAACTATATTAAGCCAAACTTTACGTTCAAAAACCTGTAAAATATGTCATTATATATTGCAATAATTTGAACTCCCAATAAACATAATATTTTATGTTGGATGCAATGTTTTTTAATAAATAAAATACTTAATTTTATAATCTAAATGTTTCTTTACTCCATATCTATCCACATCTCGAAACAGATTTACACCATATAGAAAAGACTTACATACTGTTTTTTATAGTCAGTATCCCGAATTAACACGTCACCACAACGAATACCAGCGGCGAGTAATTACAGTGAAATCTCCCATAAGCGGACACGCACGGTGCCAACGTTTTTGTCCGGTTATTAGAGGCGTCCGCTTACGAGAAAAATTCATTTTTATGTTTAAAAAAGTTGTATTATGCAAAGGTATACGCGCTAACAATACAGACAAGAATATAAAATAATTGAAACAAAGTTATGTAATAGTTGTTACAAAATCTAAAATACTCATTTGACGTAACGGTTTTTCTGACTGTTTATTATACTTTCCGCATGTATTTCTAAATACTTTGACAGTTTGAATACTTTAAAGTCATTACTTTCTTTAGCAAAGTATTTAAAAATGTTCACTGTTAATGCTTCCGTGTGGGTCTTGATTACATTCTCACAAATTTCTAAGTCGCCATCGTTTTCTAATTCTGCCAACTGCACATCAACGGCAGCTGATTCACCTGAAATTTCGGTTACATCATCTTCTTCGCTTATTTCCTTGTCAATGTTTATAAATTCGTCAGGGTCGACGTCTTCGATTTCTGAGATACTCCTTTACAGTTCAGCCATTACTGATAAGGGTAAATAGTTTTCTGGTTCGAATTGATTACACGGGCGTAACTTGATACTCGCAGACTCCGCGATCGCGACGGCCATGAGCCTAGTTTTCTTATTCTTTCATTCAATAAAAGCAAGCAGGAAAAAATCTTGCTATTTTTATTTTCATCATAATAGGCTGCCCACGCAAAAGGCAAAGTAATTTTGAATTGCAGGTCTCTAAAATCAAGCGACATGGATTGTTTTGTAATAATATCGCGCATAGGGTAATGAAAGTGTCAAATTTCCTGCAGTCGTAACGCTGATTGGAGTTGACTTAATACCGCCGGTAGTGCAAAAGAATTCTATATTTCAACAACATGATCATTAAATGTTGGATTTATGGATTGTTTTGACGCCTCACGACATTAGCTGGGCTTGCATTTTGAAGGGTCCGTACAAGAGAGATTCATAGTCTAAAAATTGTCAAAAAAATGGTGTCCGTGTCCGTTTAAGAGAGTGTCCGTTTAATCGAGAAAATTTTATTAGTAAAGTTAATGCAAGCAAGTTGGTTCCCAACAAAATGTCCGTGTAAGAGAGGTGTCCGCTTATTAGAGGTGTCCGGTAAGGGAGATTTCACTGTACAAAGAATATAATCTCAGAAGCCAACATAAATAAAATTAGGACTGAAGTTCCTGCCCTTAGGAATCAAAATACCCGAATAGAAATTAATGAAGAATGTTAGTATTAGTGTCCTACCAGATACTAATATAGAACAGAAATTAACACAAAAGACATTCTATACCAAGACGGAAGACCTCAAAAAACATATCTTGAATTATGGAAATATTTAACACGAAAATAATACCGAATGATAAAACCAACCAACAGAGCAGTTTCAACCGCCTACATACTAGGGATGTCGGCGGGTACCCGGGTAGACCCGGGTAATAGTCAACCTGGGTATATTTTCAGAACCCGGGTACCCGACTAGTAAATTATGTAATTTCCAGAAAGTCTTGTTTCATATAATAAATTCGCTTCACGGAAATATTCCACCAGTCAATAATACCATTAAATCGCGTCAGTATATGGGATGAAGTAACATAAAGACCCCTGTGTGATGTTGATGCTGCTAGGAATTTCGGATAAAAAGTCAGGTAGGTACTTGAATTTGATAGCACTTGAAGTGTGAAAATATTTACAAATAACAGACGACTTGCAGTTTGAATTGGTGAGTAGGTATTATTTCAATTTAGTTCAGTTTAAAACTCGCGGCATAAAGAAAGAAATTTTGGTTATATATTTCGGGTACCCGAAAGTACCAGGGTACTGATTTCAGGTTTGATTTTAGACCGGGTACGACATCCCTACTACATACAGTAATCTATTGTGCATTAGTAGCTGCTGTCAGAACAAATGGGGAAAAAACGAGACCACAAACCAAAGAAAAATATCAACGGAATCTTCCCCCATGGCAAACCAGACTCCCGACTAGAATAGAAATGCGTAAAAATATAAGAAAACTTCACGCTTACCAAAATGGTGTCGGAACTCAAAGACACAAATAAGAAAAATTGTGAAAGCCCATAAAAAAACAGTAAATACACACATATTAGGCTGAAACAAAAACTAAACGCGTTATCAGCAAGGTTGCGTAGATACATAAATACTACAAAAATTCGTTATTTGGAAGCAATCAGAAACAATTTTACAATCACATTACACTGAAACAAAGACGAAAAACCAAAATTAAAATGTCTACTGTTACAGATTTACACAATTATTGGACTTCGCTCTGGGAAACCGTAACTATACTCAATCAGATATACACTCAACAAGCTCAACAGAAAATAACGCAACCTTACATACCCTTCCAACATAACGTTTACAGTCAAACAAGTGGGAGCCAGCTGATCAACCCAAACTTATATACGTACAATCGTTGATTGAGGTATTTGGGAAGATATCCAACTAACCGGGCTAAAACGTTTGAGGACGAAGTTCTAGCCGCTTGGAGCGCTTAGCTCGATTCCTGGTGCCTAGAACATGAGTTAAACTTAGCCTGGCGAAAAACCATTCTTTCCGAAATTTACAGGGTAGCTTTAAAAATTGTGTTGTGTACTAAGCTGAATTAGTGATCCCGGCTATCCTATGATCGTTTTTATTTATCATAGTTTTAACTTTTAGTGTTGATTATGTAAAGGTTTTATTTTACAGGACGTTTGTAAATTGCGCAACATACTAACTTCATTTGATAATAACATGCAACGCAAAAAGCTTTTGCTAGCCCTGGCTACTGTTGCGAAACGTGAATTCGCGGCGCATCGGTAAAAAATTCGTATCAAAAACAAAGTATGGCATATTTTTTTGGTTTAAAATATTTTCAAAAGTTTATCTAGAAATAAAAAAGTTTATCGCTTACCGAAGATTTGACTACATAAAAAGCAAAGTATCACATTGAATATTTGTTCAGAAAAAGAGTTATATATTTTCGAAAACTAAAATGATCTCACGAACAGCGCTCATGCATCTGATTTTAAATCTAAAAAAAATGAATCCGATATTCGAAGTAATTCTCGAGATATCGCGTTATACTTGTAAAAAAGAAAACGTCACGTTGTTAAATCAAATTCGCTCCACTATTAATGTTAGTATGTAATACGAATTTTGTAGCGAATAAGTCGCTGTTGGTAATTTAATATTTTATTAGGTTTTTCTTAGCACTAATTACAATAAATGGTCGCCTTTCCTTAAAAATACAAGACAACATCACAACGTAGACTAATTGACTAATAAGAATGTAAGTATGTTTACATGTTTACGTCATTTAAAGCATTTATTTTAATGGCATTTCAGGGAGTCCTAAACAAGTTTGTGAATTCAGTTTTTTGATAATAAAAAGTCCCTCATGTGATGTTTCCCCTAGAAAATGCATTTTCTGTCATTCGAAACAGAGGCGGATATAATCCACAGTCTACCGTGAAACAATTTCGAAGTCCTCATGTGATGTTTCTACTAGAAAATGCATTTTCTGTCATTCGAAACAGAGGCGGATATAATCCACAGTCTACCGTGAAACAATTTCGAATCGCTTTGCAGCATAATATGCAAATTCGTTTGCAAATGTCGGTCGAAGAGGCTAATTGTGAAATAGATGACGACGAAGTGTTGGCGATGATACCCAAAACTACAGATATATTAACAGAAGACGAAAATGAAACTGAATTTGACGAAGATCATATGAATATTCTAGAAGACGAAGATCATATTATGAATATTCCGGAAGACGTAGAAAAAGTCGAAAGACTACAAGATCAAACAATCGATTTAAACCAGCAGGACAATAATAAGGCCACTTTAGAAACCTGTACAAATACTTATGTAGCAGGTTATTTGATTCACTACTTTTTAAAAAAAGTAAATTGTAATCATTGAAGTGTTATTAAACAGCAGAGAATTATTATTATTAAATAAGGACTATGGTCATGGCGATGACACTATAAAACATCTAATCAGGGCTGAAGATAAATTTGCAAATATTGTAGATTCTTTGTTACGCTGCTTTAATCATTGGTTTAGTCTTTACAAATTAGAAAAAAAAATTATAAAAAGTATTAGAGTTCAATTAATAGATTTCGTAAATAAAAATTATAATAACTGGTTTGAACTTGATACTTGCCAAGATCATAAGTTAATTATTTTAGATCAGTTACTAAAAATTAAATTGTTTAGAAATTTAAAATGGGAGACTGAGAATATTCCCACAAAAAAATCTAGAACTGTATTACATGCTAAACCCCCTAAACCCCACAGAAAAATTAGAATTCTTGCTTCATAAATACATTTTTTAATTAAAAAGCATGTTTTTTTTTATAGGTTGCGTCTAGTATTTAAACGTGGTTTACTATTGATAAACGAAAGTTTGCGTAAGTTTACACGTTACACTACAGTACTAAACGTAAATTCTAACTTTTTTTAATTTTCATTTCGACAGTTCTGACTGTGCTAACTTAAATAGCGAGTTCTGTTTGAAATTCTAACTTTTTTAATTTATTTTTTTAATTTTCATTTCGACAGGTACTTTAAGGTAATTAACAATAATTATAAGAATTAGTTATTATAAATACCAATTAAAAACATAAAAATTTTAAAAAAAACTAAAAAATATTTCAAAAAACACCCTGTAGGCTCTCCTTGTATATTTTATGAATTATGTCCACGGTTGGAGCCGAAGAGGCGATGCAGTAGAGGTCAACGCTAGAGAGTGCAAACCCCGCGGTAAGTTATAACAGGCGAAAGACCGATTAATCGCTAATATGATTTTATGTCTCTTTTCATGTTCTTCTTGTTGTGGGTCGCGTGAAACGTATCAATACGGTCCTGAACGAGTTTGTGGCAGCTGAAGCCGTTCCTGCATTCTTACTTAATCATGAAATGTAATAAAAGCGTAATAAAATATCTTCAAGTTTCAAACAAATAAAACTTCACTCCTTCAATTTATTTATTTATTTTAAATTTAAATTGTATAATACGGATGTAGGTTTGTAAATCCGTAAATTATATGACCCTTAACAGCGCTATGCCAGTGGCTGTAGGCGCTGTCGCAACGGACCGCACCGCATAGATACGAAATAAGCAAATTTCTAAACCTTAACATTGGACTATGATTTTGTAATATGAGGCAGCACTTGCCGAGAGCGTCAGCAGGGTGGGACGAACGAGGGGTAAAAATACCTGACCGTCGTTTTAAGACACGGAGGTGAGATATCTTCCCAAATACCTCAATCAACGGTACAATGCTCAATCCCAACCCACTTTGTTTCAACATACCTAAACACAAATTTCAAATCCTACACCCTACCTAGAATATCCACAACAACCCCAAACGCAAACATTTATGCATCCAATACCAACACCACAAATAAAGAAAACACACAACCTCACATAAACTACAATACACGAAAAAAACAATGGGAAAAAACAACGTCAATTATGTCTAATATCTCAGAACTTCACAAAAACACAAATTGGCATGACGATAAGAACATGCAGCCAATTATAAGCGACGAATCTGAAGTCATACACCCAAACGATATCCAGGTCAAACCAAGGAAAAAAAACTAACAACAGTATCCTGAAAGACGGCCCACCTGTAAACCAAAATGTCAGAACAAAACAGCTTTCTACCGTTCATAACTACAAACGATGATGAAGAAAACAACTCAGGAGAACAACACAAAAAAAAGGTACCGCTCTTTATCCTACATTTAATCGAAAAAATAACACCACTAATCAATCTAATGAATTTTACTGCCAAAAGCAACAAATATTACTACGAAATACTAAGGTAATAAAGTAAAACTGCAAAGAAATAATATTGAAAATTAAAAAAAAATATAGAAAAAATACTCGACGATAACAAAGTAATTAGACATACGTATACACTTGAAGAAAACTAAAAGTACAGAGTAGTACTTCATAACCTGCACTACACTAGAGAACACCAAGAAATGAAGAGAGCATTACAAACTCTTGGTCACATAGTAGAGAATACAAGTGGCGGATTTATAAAGAATAAGCAAGGTATAACAAAAAAATCTCCTCTTCATAGACCTTAAGAAGAAAGATAATGCAGCAATATTCAAAACCAAACTATTGTTAAACGCTGTTGTAAAATTCGAAGAACCCAGAAAGAAATCAAACCTAATCCAATGCATAAGATGCTGCTGTCATGGACACACAAAGAGTAACTCCACACGTCCAATGCAGTGCTACAAATGTGCAGGAGAACACAACTACAAAACATGTAACAAAAAAAAAGGCTGACGGTAAGGATCCGCAGTGTATAGTTTGTGGCGGAACTAACCCGGTTATTGCAAAAATATGCAAAGTATACCAAGAAATAGTCATCAGAAGATTCCCATCCCAAAAACCTGCAACACCAATGAATCTGGTAAGAGAGAGAGCAAAGCTTCAACAAAATAGCTCCCAAGAACAAGAACAACCCAATACAGCAAAACCCCAAAATCAATACAGCACACAGTGTAGCATAAATTTCTTACAAGAAAAGCCAAACATGACCAAACCTCAAAATCGATACAGCGCACAGAACACTATAAACTAACCACGACAATAAGAACAATCCAATACGGCAAAATCGCAAAATCAATACATCACTCAGCATATCCCAAATTTACCAGCATATGCTCAAGTAACTAATGGTAGTAACATTATCACCTTTCTACAAGCAACTATAACAAACCATGAACGAAATGGCAGCAGAAATAAAAGTTTAAGAGAACACCTCCCACAATTAACCAACCTCATAATTACAAATGGCAGAGCTGTATAAGATCTCACTATGGATTGCCGATGGCCTAGTTAAGGCTGGGATTTGAAAAGAAGAAAATGCACCAATCGTCCCTCTCTCTTTATTGTGCTGCAGTGTGCTGCCACCTGGAAATTTATAGTCAAACTAGTTTTCAAATATAAACATTTCTACTTTAGCTAGGTATACGACTAAGGTGGTGTTCTCTGCTGAACAGGTGTCAGGTGTTTGTTTTGTGACGTGCATGCCCAGATAGCAGGTGCAAATAGATTATAAAAATGACCAGACTTAAAAAGTTATCTGGTAGCTAATATTTTTAACTCCAATCTTTGACCTGGCTACATCGTGCATGTGCGATATCAATAAATACGAAGAATTTGATGTTAGTTATACAAATATAACAATGGTTAAACATAATTCCGGACGTAGAAAGAGAAGACACAATAGAGCAACTGCTTCAAGGAGGGGTACGCAGACACGATTTATAAGAAAGGTGGTGGAAATTCTTTTTAACAGCATTATTGAGAAAATACCTTTGCTGACACGTATGTTCTCATTCAATAATGAAATGATGCAACCTTCTGTTTTTCTTTCATAGAAACCGACAATTTTGTAGGGGTATTTGAGACGAAATTGTTGAAGATTGTAGCCGTAGTGAATTTCCAGGTGCAAGTATACAAGAAACGTCTCATATTGCAGAAATCATGAAGAAAATGAGTATGACTTCACGTGGGGGTCTGTGGAAGAATAGGAAGAGTAAGTCAAATAATTCAGGATACTAGATACTATCAAATTATTTTTGAAATTGTTATATTTACACTCTTGAACACTGGCCTTTCAAAACGGTTTCTTATTAGAAAACTGTTTTGGGTAATCCTACTGTTTACGGCCACAGAATAATACCCTAAATCAGAATGGCCTCTCTGTGTCGGCGCTTTTGATGTCAGCATACTCAATTTTTGTGACCTTGAAATTGTCCGCCATGATCCTAGTGGTGTGCAGAGGCGGTCAATTCAAAATTATGCGCCTAAATTTTAAACTGAACAGAAATAATCTGTACGTTTAAATTCCATGCAATTTATATAGAAATGCGCTGTACACCATGTGCCACCAATAGATGTTTTCTGTGCACTCATATTAAATTAATATTTTAAAACCACTTGCACAAAAAACATAAGGGGTCATTGACGACCACACGTACACGTGTAAAATATGGAAAACAGCTGACTGCACACCACCAGAACTCGCGCATGCGCAAAGAAATGACAAACTGAATTTGATGTTGCCCATGTCACTGTCTGATGACTCCTATGAATCGCTAACGTAACTTGATTCGTCGATCAGCTCAACAGTTTCAGAGCTGGGTCCAACTTAAAACAACTTCCAACAGTGGGAGTGGGGCGGAGGTGCTCGCATAGACGCATGCATACGCTTTGCGGTTCTGAGAGTATACGTAATATGAGTAGGCAGTAGGTATAAAATGTTACTTTTGTTTATTAAACATTTGTCTAGTCTGCGCTGTAGTTTTCTTGAACTTTAAAGTGCATGTAATATCAAAATACGTTTAAATTTTGTAGTTTGCTTACCTGCCGCCAGCCATACCTACCAGAACGAATTACAAAAATGAATAAAAAACAAAAACAAAAAATTTTTTTTTGTTCTTTTAGGTTTTTTATTCCAGTTAAAAAACGCGTTTTTACATAACTAAGACTAATACAACTTTTCAATTTTCGCTATTTATTTTTATACTACTGGCATACAGTAAAATTATTTAAAAATTGCAGTAATAACCCCCAGTATAATTGAAATAAAATTAAATTTGTCAGAAAATGAGTAAGAATGATACAGGGGTGTGTAGAGAAGAAATGAAATATCGTGTATTGTTTATTGAAGATAAAAAAGAACTACCTACGAAAAATAAATTCAATTGTTTGTAAAAAGTACACATATACTTATAAAAAATACACTAAATTGTTAATAAAGTAGTGCATATATATTTAACAAAAATAAACTAAATTATTTATAAAAAGTAAACTAAATTGTTAATAAAAAAGTGTATATGTATTTAAAAAACTAATTAAATTATTTATAAAAAAGTACAAATGTATTTACAAAAAATAAACTAAACTGTTATTAAAAAATCTTTGGTAAATATGTATGCACTTTTTTATTAACAATTCAGTTTATTTTTTGTAAATACATGTGTACTCTTATATAAAAAACTAATTTATCTTCGGAAAATTTGTCTGCACTTTTTATTAACTGTTCAATTTATGTTTGGTAAATACATGTGTACTTTTTTTATAAACAATTGAATCTAATTTTAATAAATTTTTATGCACTTCTTTATTAACACTTTAGTTTATGTTTGGTAAATACATGTGTAATTTTTTCGACACAATTTAATTGAATTTAAGGTAAATTTGTATGCACTTGTTTAATAACAACTCAGTTTACTTTTTGTAAATACATGGGTACCTTTTCATAAACAACTTAATTTTTTTTTGTAGTTACAATGTTTTGCACTTTTCTATATTTAATAAACTTAGCACTGTTTGAAGTTTTAGTTACAAATAGAGTATATTTTATTTCTCCCCTACACAGTTCTGTATCTTCCTCATCCATTTTCCAATGGATTTAATTTTATATCAATTATACTAGGGGTTATTATCGTAATTTTTAAATAATTTTACTGCAAATTATTAATTACTGCTATCAAATATAACTTCAGGAAATTCAATAATTGTAGTAAACTTAGTTTTATTGAAAAAGATTATTAAAGAAGTTGCTTCACAAAAATAGTCGAATACCAATTGTGATAGAAACAGTTTTATTGCTAATAATTTATTTATAATATAATATAAGTGAATTAAAATTTAATTGCATTGATAAATTTGCATTTTTCTAGTTTTCGCAATTTCTTTATCGAAATAAGCTGCTTCTAAAGGGTGGTATAATCAACCCACCGGGTTGCACCATCCCTCCTATATAACTAGCTCTAGAAGCGGTAGTTCAAAATGGGAGCCTGTTACCGTTACGGCGACTAAAAAGAAGCAAGCAAAGGCCAACGGCTTCTCAGCCGGAGCTGGTCGTGGGTAAAAACAAAAGACTGACAAGCTTTAGCTGAAAAATAAAATATGGGCGCCAAGTAGCTAATAACACAGCGCTTTGCTAAACAAAAGATACAATACGGAAGGCGCTACTAACCAAACCTGAAAAAGTAAAAGTAACGGCAAGGCACAAATCATAAACGCAGAATAGGTCAAGGTAGTATAATTGCGGCAAACAGAAATACAATACACAATTAAAATATAAACACAAAATATACGACAAACCAAATCATATCACAAAATCTCGATAGGGAGATCATATCACAACAACGACAGTTATCACAAACCAGATTTCATATAATATAATATCGTAAAATTTATCACAGATCAAACTCACCAGATTAAATAAATAATGTCGTAGATCGTAGCAATTCGCATGTATGACCAAACGCGTCTCAAATTTAAGCGGTAGTTAAGGTTTTGTTTTGCTTGTCAAGTTGAAATCAACGCTAAACCCTCAGTTGCAAAAATACATAACTGTACTAGTAATCAAATGTACACAAAACCCATTATTACCCAAGATCTTGGTTTATAGGGGCGCAAAATTACCCGAAACACGCTAAATAAATCTCGCCCTAAAGGGGCGTAATTGCTCAAACAAAGATCGGACTGATTTCGCTGATTTCTTGCAAAATGGGGCCGCACTAAGCCAAATTCAACCGACTGACGGATCTCTCCACTGAGATCGAGTCTAAAATCGTTCAAATGGGCGTATGCAAGAATTGCTATTACAAAATTTACATAAGGGAAACCTTATCGTCCCTAAGCATCTACATTAGACACAGCCTGAAGGCTAATGGAGGCTTAAAAATGTCAAGTTACAAATATAAAGATGTAAACAACAAAATAGGTTTACTTGTAGACTGCAGGTGAGTTATCACAACATTAAAGTAAGTTATCACAACATTAAAGTAAGTTAATTAGCTTATCAAAATCTGGCCGTAGCACAAAGCGCTACAATGAATAATTAAACACACATTAAAATCATGCCTATAACACAGGTTAAGTTGGTCGAGCTCAAAACTGCACAAGAACGCTTAAGGAAATTGCAAAGACAGACCTTGGCTGCACCAGGTGACGAACGTGCTAAATCGGAGGCCTACTGCACGATGTCGAGAAAGCCAGGTGATCCAACGGGCTTCATCGCAGGTAACGCAGAGATCTCGGGCCAGTAAATCTGCTAGCCTGTTTTAGGGGCTGGAAATCTCCCAAACTCACAGCCAGCCGACTGCAGCAACTGCCTGGAGAAAGTGCTCTCCAAGAGGGGCCAAATCCATCAACCAAACGCCTCGAAAAGCTCTGCGCCAACATGTACAAAGCTCGCAGCACACCAACAGAGATGCGTTAGTTCATACTATAGGACTGCTTCCTAATCTGAGTGCGTTCACCGCCCGTACCAAAAGGGAAGCTGAGTGCGTTCACCGCCCGTACCAAAAGGGAAGCTAAAAGGGACAACATTCTGCCTTAGAAATATAACCAGTAATTGTCAAAATAGCATACCGTGAGATGTTATGCTCCAAATCGCCCAAGTAGTTACATGTGTTTGTCAGATGAATTCCGGACAAAAATCCGTGCTTGAAATGTATCACAACAAAAACGTCGGGGACGTCTCCCGGACCAATTTCACACCAAGATATACATTTTCATGCTAGGATGAGCGTGACAAAACCGAATTACAAATATTCGTGCATCGATCAACCAAAGATGCCTTTCACCACATCCATCTTCTGACAACTCAAAATGGCCAATGATAATTTGACAGCTAGGCCCAGAAAATTCCAAATTTGCAGAAAAATCGCATCTGCAACCAACATAGCACGCGTACAACGTGAGGCCTAATCTGCAGTGACTTTACTCGAGGAAATGGGTAACTAAAACTAGGCTATTATAGGGTAAATAGTTAGAGCGAAATGTGCAAAGTGCCTTGAATTAGGCAGGAATAAGGCAAATCGTTAAATTAATACGAAAAGTGACTTTTGGCCCATAACAAGCCGTAAACAACAGGATTACCACAGTTTTGTGTTGAACGTAATAATTAAACTATTTCGGCGGTTCTTATAAAACATCTATAAAGTAATTTATATTGCAGCAGTTATTTTTCCGTCACAGAAAAAATTGTGTATTATCTGTGGGGAAAAAAGTAAGATTTTATCTCTTAGTGTTTGCCTTCCTCCGCTTCGCGTCGGGAGACAAACCACATCTCGAGCTAAAATCTATTACTTTTTTCCCATGTATAATAAATAACTATTTTTTCAATTCTAATAAAATAGCATTTTAGAAACAATAAAGTAATAGCAACAAACTAAAATATTCATATAATATCTAATAAAATAAATTTGCTGGTTGGGTAGATTCAGGATGTTTAAATGTTTTTTATTTTTCAGGATTTTGACGCAGGAGGTAGCAGTTGAAGCTGAAGAACAAAAACCAATAGCCCAATAGCAACTGGATAACGAATGGTGGAGATTGATTATTTTTTGAAAGGTGTGATGTATCTCCAAATTCCTCCACTTCGGCCCAGGGCAGTGGCCTCCTCAATCACACTGTATTTACTATCAATCTTGTATTGAAAATAACTTTACTTTTTTTGTCAATAAAATCTCCCTTACCGGACACCTCTAATAAGCGGACACCTCTCTTACATGGACATTTTGTTGGGAACCAACTTGCTTGCATCAACTTTACTAATAAAGTTTTCTCTAATAAACGGACACTCTCTTAAACGGACACGGACACCATTTTTCAACAATTTTTAGACTGTGAATCTCTCTTGTACGGACACTTCAAAATGCAGGCCCAGCTAATGGCATCAAAACAATCCATAAATCCAACATTTAATGATTATGTTATTAAAATATAGATTTCTTTTGCAACACGGGCGGTATTAAGTCAACTTAAATCAGCATTATGACCGCAGGAAATTCGACACTTTCATTACCCTATGCACGATATTACAAAACAGTCCATGTTGCCCAATTTTAGAGGCCTGCAATTCAAAACTACTTTGCCTTTTGCGTGGGCAGCCTATTATGATAAAAATAAAAATAGCAAGAATTTTTCCTGCTTGCTTTCATTGTATGAAAGAATAAGAAAACTAGGCTCAGGGCCCCCCGCGACCGCGGAGTCTGCGGGTATCAAGTTACGCCAGTGCAATCAATTCGAACCAGAGGACGATTTACCCTTATCAGTAACGGCTGAACTGTATGAGTATCCCAGAAATCGAAGACGTCGACCCTGACGAATTTGTAAACATTGACAAGGAAATAAGCGAGGAAGATGATGTAACCTAAATTTCAGGTGAATCAGCTGCCGTTGATGTGCAGTTGGCAGAATTAGAAAACGATAGCGACTTAGAAATTTGTAAGAATGTAATCAAGACCCACACGGAAGCATTAACAGTGAAAAATTTTAAATGCTTTGCTAAAGAAAGTAATGACTTTAAAGTATTCAAACTGTCAAAATATTTAGAAATACATGCGGAAAGTATAATAAGCAGTCAGAAAAAACCCTTACGTCAAATGAGTATTTTACATTTTGTAACAACTATTACATAACTTTGTTTCAATTATTTTATATTCTTGTCTGTATTGTTAGCGCGTATACCTTTGCATAACACAACTTTTTTAAACATAAAAATGGATTTTTCTCTTAAGCGGACGCCTCTAATAACCGGACAAAAACGTTGGCACCGTGCGTGTCCGCTTATGGGAGATTTCACTGTATTTCAATTTTTTTATATATGTTTAGGAAAATATAATATTATAGGAAGTATATATTGAGTTGTAAATGTTATTACATTGACAAATCTATCGCAGAAAAATTTGGTAACCGTATCTGTTTTCTTGTAAGGTGTTGATTTAACAAAGTGATCCCGATGTGCTGTTGAATGGCAGAAAGGTTTTGAAGTTAAATATCGATTGATATTTGAAATATATTATCAAGTTAATTAAACTTATTAATAAAAAAAGCAGTTACGTACCTAGTTGTTATCAAAAACTATATACTTGTAGATAAATTATTGTACTTGACTTGCATGTAATGGCTATAATACACTTTGATCATTTCGTTATCGTGTACTATATCGTACATTAGATGCTTGTTAAATAAAATACTATTTTCCGTAAGCAAAAGTAATTACTTTTACAGCCAGTCTTATAAAGGCCACTAATCTGAGGTTAACTATAATTTGTAGTTAAAATCAACAAAAACGCATCACAATTTGTTTACTAATGAATAAATATCATAACAACGAATTAAAGTTAAACATCAGATTAGTGGCCCTTATAAGACCGACCATTAATGTATTGATATACCAAAATCTGTCATTTAAGTTGATGTTTTTCTTACTGACACAAAACGTGTTTGTTGCTATGTAACACTTTTAGTTCCTAGGATTAAAAGTACTTTTACTTCCATGGAACTAAAAGTAACTTCCATTTGGTCGGCTATGAATGTAGTTGTCACAATGATTTTTAAATGAGAAATATCAAACGTAATCAATCATCTAAAATTTCGAAAAATTTGTACTTTTCTAGGTTTCGGTAAAAATAGTATGTATTATTCGGATTAAAAGCGACTTTGTTTGACTCGCCATTTTTGCGTTTGCTCGGCTACGGTACACTTCGCCTTGCAAATGCAAAGATAATTGCTCATCAAACAAAGTGCCACTGTTAATCCTAATAAAACCATGTACTATTAATCCTAGGAACTAAGTGTTGCATAGCAAAATACACTTTTTGGGTTAGTAAGAGAAACGTCTACTTCAATGACAGATTTTGTAGTAACGACTAGTGATGGGCATAACCGGACAATTTTCATAACCGAATTATTTGCATTCGAATGATATTAATAACCAATGATTATTTGAATAATCATTCGAATAAATTTTGGCTCTCGATTCGTTTCGATTTCGCCGGTTTGCCGGTTACGTGGTTCAGCGTCATCTGCATCGGCGTCGTAACTTGCAGATAGCAGAGGAACTCAGTTAATCGTTAATTATAATAATTGTATAAATGATTTTTATTTGATTTCTAAGGAGTTTAAACCATTGAGAATAGCTATATCAATAGTAATCATAAAGAAATTATAAATATGTTAATACAAAGTATCTATTGAATCTATTCTTAGTTCCTAAAATTCTCTAGTAGCCACCCTTCCCTTTTCGCTTGCACATCCTACCGGTATATTTTAGAATCCATAATTTATCTACGTTCAGCCTTCCGCGGTTCTAAGGACGCACACTTAAAATTTTAAACATCGAAATCCACTTCTTGTCACGTTCATATCATATGACGACGGATGGGCATCGACTGCTTCGTTATTAAAAAGTAAATATACATAAATCTGTTAATATATTGGAAAATCTTATTTCGCTTTCTGTTCATCCCTTATTAGGCATAATCAACCGCGTTTCGAAGCAAAAATTTAGGCCGTTGTAAATTAATACCAACACAGCTTCGGCAAATCTCATACTCAGCAGAGCGTTATCTTTAATAGGAACGGCCCCATAAATTTAACTGGTCGACTGGGAGTCTCAAATGTCTTAATAACATCAACAAGCAGCCGTGAGCCTCACTTGGGTCAATCAGTACAATCTGCCTTGCTTATGGTTATGAATGACGTATTATTTACAGAATTTCGAACACTCGCAGGTCGCTGAGATACAGCACGTAGTACGTATAAGGATGAGGTAATTTTTCATTCGAATACTTGGAACAAAAACCGAGTTACAAAGGTTATTTCAATAACCGGATAACCGGTTATTTTTCATTCGAATAAGCCCATAACTAGTAACGACTTTTAAGACGGTTGCCAAAAAACATTCTTTTTCAACCTAAAAATAATCAATATTTATGCATTAAGAGAGATATATGTTTTTCCCTGAGGTTGACATGTAAGGCAACCGAAGATAATGAACATGAATATCTCCCGTGGTGCACAAAGTATTTTAGCTACGACCACTACTAAAAGTAGGCTTTTTAGCGCTAGCTTGATTCACTAAAAGTGACGTTTTATAGTTTACCGTGGTTAAAGAAATCAGCTGTTTACTTTTAGCCCATGTGCTAAAAGTGTTGCGAGGTTATAAAACTACAATTTCGAACTGGAAGTGAAGTTGTAAAGTTATTCTAGTTGCTTCTTGCGTTACAGGTAAAGTGTTTTTGAAATATTTAAAGCGTTATGTACTGAATACAGTCAGATGTGGAGTATTAATAATTACAGTTCATAACTGACCTTGATTACTGTCATTCGCAAACATTCGCCCGTGGCGCATGGCCTAGTGTTTATTATGACATAAATTAGAAGTGTCGTAGATGCAAACCTTTGTTAAATCGATATTTATGAATTAATAACAGTAAAATTAAGGTCGTAGATAAAATATTGTATGCAACGCGTGCTAAAAGTCGTTTATGCACGAGACATGTTATGAAACTCAGCCTTCGGCTTCGTTTCATGATTTTCATGTCTCGTGCATAAACGTCGACTTTTAGCACTTGTTGCATAAATAGCTATTATCTTACAGTAGCGCCTATTACCATACATTATACAACTGTTTTCAGTGACTAAAATGAAGTTTTATTCACAAGTGAGTTTTCATTATTTATACTACTGCATTGTTGGTAGCACTGTCAAGCTATGTCAAATTCGTAATTTTCAGGTTAAGTTTTGCGTCAGTCTGTGTCAAATAACAATCAAAACCTAACCTACGAACCTCGAATTTGACATAGACTGACAATACACTTCAGTACTGCCAATACACTTCAGTACTGTCAAACGTATATCACAAATCATAGGCGACTAATTATAAATTTATTTCGCGACATATTCTGACTGCGTAAACTAGTTACGCACAAGAATTGCTACTGTAAGATAAAACGTCGTATATCACACGTGAGCGAAATGCCATTATAAGCTCGTGAGAAATTGTATCGCTCGTGCTGGGGCACTCGCGATTCAAAATTCTCACTCGCATATAATTATGCATTTCTCTGATTTATAATATAATCTACTATTATTTACTAGGATATTAGTAAAAATAGTATCAAATGTAAAATGTCATGATGACATTTAAAATTAGAATATGTAAGTAACATCAAGGATTGATTGAATGTATAGTAGCTAAGACTTTGTTTGTAGTTGCATGGTTACCTTGAGTTTGAGGAAGAAATAATTTGAAAAATTCTTTAGGAGTTATGAGTAGCTTTTCATATTTGGTACGAGCCCAGAATCATATCATTTGGCCCAGGTAATAGTTTTACAATATTTCATACACTATAATAGGATAATTGCAATTGTTTGGAAATGTTGCCACAGGAATTACCAGAATTAAACAAATTGACAATAGCTTAACCACGTACTTACCATTTTAGCAAAAGACACCAGACCTGCAATGTATTATTAAATAACAAACAGCTTGTTTTACTTCAACCAAAACATGCTACAGTGAACGAAATGATATTTTGATCATATGGGCCAAATAAAATGAATCCGTAATTTATTTTTAAGTTACTGTTTTCAGACTATTTTTTGTAATTTCTTATTGCTAAAGCTGTTTAAAATATAGCTAAAAACTCCTACAATTACGATGAAAGAATATTTGCCAAAAAGAATTTCTTGTGTGTACAAAATAAAGATACCTGAAAAATCTGAACTGGACCAAATGATGTGATTCTGGCCTCGTATCTATGGAAAATGTACAATATCACGTTACTAGTAGATAATACATAGTTATTTACTATACAAGTGGGATAAGAGCATCTATTATTTACACGATTGGCACCGTACATTGAATCCAACAAGCTTCTCCCACACCACCAGTTTGGGTTCAGGCAGCAACACAGTACTATCGAACAAGTACACCGAGCGGTTAACAATATCAATCAGGCAGCATTTAAAGACAGAAACTACTGTGCAGCAGCATTTCCCAGGCCTTTGATAAGGTCTGGCAACACGGTCTAATCTACAAACTAAGAACCCACTTCCTACACACAACTTTATGGTAAAGTACAGACAAGAAACAACTGAACTCTTCTCAGTGCAATCAGGAGTTCCGCAGGGTAGCCCATCATCTACCTCTTGTTTACAGCTGACCTACCAACCAGCAAACCACCACAGTCTCGTTCGCTGACAATAAAGCTATGACGGCAAACCACCCGGACCCTAACGTAGCAGCAAATCCCCTACAACACCTCAGTAAAATCCAAGACTGGACAAGAATATGGAGAATAAAAATAAAAGAATTGAAATCGACACAGGTAAGATTCAGAAAATTTAGAGGCAACACCCTTCCCATAACTCTAAATGGGTAAATTCTAACTCAATCTAATAGCGTGAACTACCTAAATATACACCTAGATAGAGGATTTACCTGGAAAACGCATATCCACAATAAACGGAAACAGCTTGGACGTCAAGCTTGGACTACTGGCTTCTAATAAAACAATCTAAACTCACGTTAACAATAAATTATTGATATATAAAGTTGCCCTCAAGCCCATATGGACATATGCAGTGCAGCTATGGGGAACAACAGTCAAATCACACCTGGAGATTGTGGACAGACTCCACTCAAAAGTTCTACGGACTAGAACAAACGCACCGTGGTACATACCAAACAGTGAAATTGGAAGTAAACGTAAAGCAAGAGATCAGTGAATACAGTGGACGTTATTTAAAAAGATTCGTAACGTTACTTATAAGATTAGTTAACATATAACAAACTACAGTTACTTAATAGCTAAGTACGATAACCTTCAATTACTACAGACAACATCGTTAGACACTTTGAACTTAGCCTACTGCCACAATTTTCATTTAACTTTCATAAAAAAATAATTACATACTGAATTTGTAGATACGATACGGCTTATTGCAAAATGGGTGCATTCGGACTCACCTGGGCGTTAAACTGCGCCTTTTGCTTTTCCACCAACAAAAATTCTTGCAATTCCTTGTCCCCCCCTTTATCGGGGTTAAGAGAACTAAAGCTGTCCAAGTCCGTCATTTTTACACTAAGATATTAATTTTCTAAACACTGCACGTGGTAATGCACCTACCCTCTCTAACAGAAGAATAGAACCGATGTTTACCAAAATGGTGGGCGCTGGGCGGCGCATGGATATTCTGCTAAAGCATTGATGACGCAATGATTCTGGGCACTTGGGCAGTGGAACCATAGTGATAGTGTCTATATAATCACCAGAGTGAATTATAAAAAATTTCATATTTCATTAATCCAATTCCGTTTTATTCAAAAATTTTAAGCTCTTTATTTTTACAATGTTAATAATTTCATAAATTGTAAGAAACGTTGGTAATTGGTAAAATATATTTCACGTAACGTCTTATTTACGTTAGAAAAGTAACCCATCTATCCAAAAAACTCGGGAAGTGCCAAATTGCTGTCAGGTTGGCATCAATCTGTTTAAAATATTTTTGCAACTTCCATTTTCTGATTTTGGCAGTAATAAATTCAAAAATTTTAATTCGTATTTTTTATTGACTATGAAAGCTGCTTAAGTCAAAGTGCAGTTGTCATTTTAATAATTTTATATTTAATTTTAATGCTACTTACAATGGATAAAATCAGTACACGGATTTTATTGCCAGAGAGTGAAAGAACTGCTAATAAACACGCCATCAATGACAACGTGCAAAAACACGTAATTCGGGCGATAATATTAATTAATACTATATTAAAACACACTCTGCCGTAAATTTGAATGTCAACATAACCTAAAATGTCTAACACAATGTGACGGAAAAAATGTCACCGAACTAAGTTGCACAATATATGATTTTGTTCTTTGAAATTTAATTTTTATCAAGCAATTATAACATTTTCCCGAAAAACGGAAAAAAGCATAAGAGCAAAATACCACTTCCCGTTACCGATTTTAACCAAAAAGCACTGGAGTCTCGGAATTTATATTACAAACGATTGAGGCCGATCGATTAAACCGTCTGAGCTGTAGAGAGGACACAGATAGACTCACAGACTGACAAACTCACAGACTGACAACTGACATACAAACATCACTTCCAAAACCACTTTTTCTGAATCAGTAGACACGAAAGCGAATATTTCAGCAAAAATCTCACAATCGAAAAAAATCACGAAGCAAAATAAAGTAAAATACCCATGAAAAAATTAAAACGTGTAAACTGTATGAGGATATCGAAAGAAAAGAAATAAAATGCTTAGAATCAAATGTAAAAGAAAAGAAATCTGTAAATAAATTATCAATACTGTCACAGTAGAATCTATTAAAGAAGAGCAATAATGCATATGCACCAAAGAAAAAATTGAAATAAAGGTTTAGTGCTGTTAGGTAGTCATTTTACTTTCTTTTGCGAAGTAAAAAGAAGTATAGTCAGTAGTCACAAAAATTTTCTAACTCGAGATCTTTGCAGAAATATCCATTTTCTTGTTTTCTGATTCGGAAACAGTGGTTTTGAAAGTGATGTCTGTCAGTCTGTGAGTCTGTCTGCCTGTGTGCTCTCTACATCCAAAGCGGTTTAATACCTATATAATCCATTCAGAAAACTCCCGTGACGTAAAAGTCGCTATCAGCTGGTTAATATGAAAATCGCTAGTAGGGTGTTAGTAATTTGGGCATTTTATGTTGGCGTCATTTTCAATTTCAAGTTTTTGTGTTTTACTTTCACTTTGACATTTGCATTACTAAAGTACATTTTGATTACTTTGGTTGCATATATTGCAATGGTTTTAAGCCCTGAATCCTACCTCTGTGAGCACTGCAAAGTAATGAATAATTCATAAAAGCTCAGAATGGGAGATGGTATCTAATTGCAATAAGTAAAATAAATTAGACTTGAAGTAGTAATCATATTTGCAAAGCAATGCCAGTTGTTTAATCTTGTCTTTAACAGATTAACCAGATATAAATTTATAATTATTCATTTAAATTTTACGAAACATTCTAAAAGTTAAAAGCCACCAAAAACGCAATATTGCATTATGCAAGCGCGGCGACCTACTCACAGTCAAGTTTAAACACCTCGCAGTCGCCGCTCAGCATTTTTACACGGCTTCGCGTACACAATTACGCAAGGCCGTGACAAGGTTTAAAAGCCTACAATCGCAGCTCAGCATAAAAGACGCTCGAGTTCATGGAGTCCATATTATATCACGGAAGCAAAACCGCTGAGTATTGTTTTGCAAGACTAGTAAATTAACCTACTGAATATAATACATTGCACCTGTTATTAGAAATGAACTTTGTATATTACTATGATCTAAGCAAATTTGTTTGTATATATAGAACAATTATTTTTGTAATAAACCAGTCTGCATTTACTTGTTAGATTCACTTACTGCGTCGCTGTGGGTCCAAGCCTATAAATAATTAAGGGATGTGAGGCTGCATCTCACACAGTGACGAATTATCATCCCGTTAAGTAGCATGACTAAGCTGTCTTAAAGCGGAAACTGCTGTCTCAGTTCTGCGCTTAACATAAGGGATGGAACCAGCAAAATAACGCAACGGACGCCTGATTTCTACAGCCTCCAGGCGAATCTGTTCATGGTCCTTCGAGCCGGATCTGTCTACAACTAAGAAGAGGTACATCCCGAGAAGAAAACAACATCTACCAACCCACCCGGTTCCCCGAAAATGGCAAACAATATGGAGGAATTCAATCAGCTAGCTGTCGCCCAAGAAGAACTCGGCCAGAAGATCACGCAGGTATTTTCCAACAGCAAAAAGGACCCTGCCAGCCGAAAAACAGAAGCTTACATCGCCAGCCGAAACAAGACGCTGGACGAAACTTGGAACGCCGTGACCAAAAATCACGCCAAAATGGTGCAGCTAAGTATTCCTACACATAATTATTTTACCACAGGGTATTACGAACAAATTAAAGCCATCTACTGCGAAGCAAAAAGTTATTTGCAGAGCTGTTTAAAGGCAACTGAAAATCCCGACCCCTCTGAAACTAGGAGGCGAGAGGAAACAGTTGTAAATCCCGAGCAAAAGGTTCGTATCCGAAAACTGCAGATTCGGATGCAGAATTTTAAGCAATCTTTGGACGACGCCGAACTGGAACAAGCACTCGGAAGGCCCGCCATCACAAAGAGGGAATTAAAGGAAGAATGGGACCGGGTGATCGAGATGGACGAAGAAGTCATGTCTAACGAGATGGATTCAAACCAGACGCACTTCAGTCCTGAATTTACTACGTTGAAAGACAGGTACCGAAATTTAATTAATTTGTTACAAGCACCAACAAGGAACGAGCAAGCATCAGCCATCTCGCTTCCTCAAGTTAAAATCCCCATATACGAGGGAAATTATGAGGAATGGGCCACTTTTAAGGACCTATTCACCAAATTAGTAGATGACAACCAAAACATGGATGATGTCATCAAAATGCAGTATTTAAAAACGCATGTCAAGGGAGAGCCCAGCCGACTAATCCAGCATCTCGCAGTGACTCAAGCCAACTACAACACCGCTTGGAATTTGCTGCAACAAAGGTATCAAAATAATCGCCTTATTCTAACCAAATTGCTAGACACCATCTTCGATCAGCCGGTCCTCTCCAAGGAATCAGCCCAAGGGTTGAAAAGATTGCATGACTCCACTAAGGAATGTGTGGAAGCAATCAAAAATTTGGGCATTTCCACCGACAGCTGGGGTCCGTGGATTAACCGAGTTATTACTCGAAAATGGGATCCTGAAACTAACAAATTATATGAGCAATCGCTTCAGTGCCCAAATGAAGTTCAGGATCACCAAACTCTAATGGCCTTCTTACAAATGCGGTTCCAATCCTTGGAATCCATTGATGGAGCTCGAAAACCAACTCAGGACAAGCCACAGAAAAATTACGCTGCCGGATATCTCAACTGCAAGATGTGCAATGGGGACCATTACATCGATAACTGTGGTCAATTCCAGAGGCTCTCCACCCACGAAAAGCAAGAAGTGGTAAGAACCTACCGATTGTGCTTTCGATGTTTGCGACACGATTCTAATATACAATGTCGTTCGTATTATAACTGCAAAATCTGCCGCTTTCCACACCATACTCTGCTTCACAAGGCACAGCCGCCATCAAAGCCGATACCTGCTCCGAAGATGAAGACGTTTTCTCACGCAGCAGCCATGCAGACCTCCAACGCTCCAGAGAAGAAGCCAAAACCCACAATCATTGCCGCCAACCTAGGCGCAAAGAAGAGCCAAGTGCTACTGGCCACAGCAACGGTTCAAGTTAAGGCAGCATCCGGGATGACTCATCTCTTGAGGGTCTTGATAGATCCAGGGTCTCAAGGTTCCTTCATCACCGAAGCCGCAGCCGAATTATTAGCGTTACCCAGGACCAAGGTTCGAGCAGAAATCTCCGGAATTGGGAACAGCGAAACAAAAGTCGCAAAATGGAAAATCACAGGTTTGATTACGCCAAGATTTCCAAGTAAATTTTCCTTACCTGTTACTTTACTGGTACTTCCCAAACTTACAAAAACCATGCCTTCATCACCCATTCCGAACATAAAAATGGATGCCTGGAAACATGTCTTCATCGCCGATCCAACCTTCAACCGACCTGGCCCCATAGATATACTTCTAGGCGCTGAAGAATATTCCCAAATAATTCTCGAAGGAATCAAGAAATCCAAAGATGGCATCCTAGGACAGAATACCGAATTGGGATGGATCTTATCAGGAACCATGGGAAGACGACCTCCCACCAGCCTTAAGGTCAACACCATGGTTGCCAAAATTGAAGAGGATGAGCAGTTGCAGAAATTCTGGAACATTGAAGAGGCTTCTCCTCAAAGGAAACTTTCCCCAGATGATCAGGTATGTGAAAATAAATTCACAGACACAGTCCAGCGAGACGTAGATGGAAGATACGTAGTAAGGATTCCATTCAAACAAACTCCAGTACACATGGGAAGGTCCAAACCCTCAGCATTGGCACGATTCATACATCTGGAGAAGAAATTAGGACAAGATCAAGATCTAGCAGTCCAATACAAGAAATTCATGCAAGAATACTTGGATTTAGGACATATGGAAAAGGTGGCAAGGGAAGATGAGAATAACGGCAAGTATTACATTCCCCACCATGGCGTCATCCGAGAAGCAAGTTCATCAACCAGGCTTCGTGTCGTTTTCGATGCCTCTAGCAAGGCCTCTCACGGAAAATCCTTAAATGAGATGATGTACGCTGGACCTAAACTTCAGCAAGAACTGGTCGACATTCTACTTCGATGGAGGACACACAGGATTGTTTTTTCTGCAGACATTGAAAAAATGTACCGACAAATCAGAATGAACAACCAAGACCAGGAGTACCAAAGAGTCCTATGGAGATTCGACAAATCACAGCCAATCAGGGAATATAAGCTGTGCACCGTCACTTATGGAACCGCATCAGCTCCCTATCTTGCCATTCGAACCTTGCATCAACTCGCACAGGACGAAAAGGTCTCATTTCCATTAGCTTCAGAAGCAGTGAAGAAAGATTTCTACGTGGACGACGTGCTTTCTGGGGCCGACACTGTGGAAGAAGCGATCCAACAACAAGGTCAGCTCATTTCCTTACTAAAGCGTGGAGGCTTTACTCTACATAAATGGTGCAGTAATGAGTCAGCCATCATTCAAGAACTCCCAGAAGAGTTAAAGGAACAAACATACCTCGAAATAAGTGAAGACGGCGTAAAAAAGTCCTTGGGCATTCACTGGTCTCCATATGAAGATGTTTTCTGTTTTAAGGTAGACGTTAAGCAACAGGAATCCACCAAACGCACCATACTATCCGAAGTTGCCAAAATTTTCGACCCATTGGGATGGTTAGCACCCGTCATCATCACTGCCAAGCTACTCATCCAAGAACTATGGCTCGAAAATATTAAATGGGATGACCCAGTGTCTGAAAATATCCAAGGCAAATGGGAGACGCTCAGGTCTCAACTCAAGGCAGTGGAAGAAATTACCTTACCAAGGTGGTTGTTTATCAAAAGGGAATCTCTAGTAGAGCTGCATGGATTCTGTGACGCCTCCGAAAGAGCTTTCGGGGCCGCGATTTATACCAGAGTCACCACATCATCCGGCCAAGTCAAGGTATCCTTATTAATAGCCAAATCCAAGGTGGCACCAGCCCGAGCCAAGACGACATTACCAAGACTGGAACTCTGCGCAGCAGTACTCCTTTCCAATCTACTTCAAAGGGTAATTGCAGCATTAGACCTTCCTAAGGTGTCTATCTTCGCCTGGACCGACTCCATGGTTACATTAGGATGGATAAAAGGAGACCCGGTACGATGGAAGACGTTCGTCGCGAATCGAGTAGCCGAAATCAACAATCTAATTCCGGCTCAACATTGGAACCACGTCAAATCCGAAGAGAATCCTGCAGACGTCATCTCCCGAGGCACTAGTCCAGAAAAACTAAAGAATCATCTCTTATGGTGGGACGGACCGAGCTGGCTAGTTAACAAGAGTTCATGGCCGTGTCAACCAGACACCGCAACCACCGAGGAAGAAGCAAGAAGTTACACTGTGCATCAAACTACCATTCATCAAGACGAGAACGAAGTCGTTCATCGTTTTTCTTCTCTAACAAGAATGGTACGAGTCATGTCACACTGCCGAAGATTCATCAACAAGTGTAAGCGACTTCCCACTCAATCAGGATGCCTATCAGTGAAGGAAATGGACGACACCATCCTCCTACTCGTTAAGGTCATCCAAGGAAGTGATCCTATTTTGAGGGCAACAGGATCTCAACTCCGGCAGAACAAATATGTGAGTTCCAGTAACAAGCTTGCCAACCTCAATCCCTTCATCGATCAGCATGGAATAATCCGTGTTGGAGGAAGATTAGAAAATTCCACCTTGTCCTTCAATGAAAAACACCCAATCATACTCCCGTACTCCAGTCATATTTCCAAACTAATAATCCAAGAGGCGCATCTACGCACGCTGCACGGTGGCACCCAACTCACTCTCTCAAATATCCGAAGAAAATATTGGATCATCAACGCGAAGAAAGCAGTCAGCTCCAGCATCCAGAAGTGTTTCCGATGTCTACGATACAAAGCAGAGGCAGCACAGCAACTGATGGGAAATCTTCCATCAACCAGAGTGAATTCAACTCCTCCATTCTTCCATTCCGGAGTGGACTACGCCGGCCCAATACAGATCCGAACATCCAAGGGAAGAGGGCATTCTTCGCACAAAGGGTACATTGCTGTTTTTGTCTGTCTATCAACCAAGGCAATCCACCTAGAGGCCGTCAGCGACATGACAACCAACAGCTTCCTAGCAGTCTTCAGGAGGTTTACTGCCCGAAGAGGACGCTGTGCACACCTATACAGCGACAACGGAACAAACTTCGTTGGCGCAAGAAAAGTGTTGGACAAGGAAACCCGCCAAACAATTGAAGGCCCAGTTGTCCAAGAAACCTTAGCAACCGGTGGTACCCAATGGCACTTCATCCCTCCAATAGCCCCTCACTTCGGAGGGATATGGGAAGCAGGGGTAAAATCAATGAAGCATCATCTGAAGAGAACTATTGGCCACGCTACTCTCACCTTTGAAGAGTTAACAACTCTTCTCTGCCAAATTGAGGCCTGCCTAAACTCACGTCCTCTATGTCCACAAGGCAACGATATTGAGGACACAACTGCTCTGACGCCAGGCCATTTCCTAATAGGGAGGGAAATCATATCGCCACCAGACCCAATCAACACTCCAATCTCTTCAAATCTATCGAATCGTTGGAGGATAATCCAAAAGATCAAGCAAGATTTTTGGAAATCATGGAGCTCGGACTACCTTCATGGATTACAGCAACGAAACAAATGGAAGAAACCATTGGAGAACACTAAAGTTGGAGATTTAGTGTTAATCAAAGAAGATAGTATCAATCCTAGTAAGTGGCCTTTAGCAAGAGTCACTGCAACTCATCCAGCAGCCGATGGATCAGTACGAGTAGTGACGCTCCAAAAATCAGGAGGACATCAGCTAAAACGATCCATAGGCAGCATCATTCCATTACCAGCAACTACCGAGGAATCGCAGGAACCAGAGGCAGAAGATAAAATTTCAACTAACATTATCCAGACACGATCATCCCCAGCACCAAGGAAATCTGTCGCGTCCAAATGGAAACTGCTGTTACTCATCTTTACCCTTCTTACCACCAATACATTAAGTAAAGCAGAATTTAATATCCAAAAACCAGACAGCGGGTACTATGTAGAACACATTGGACACGGGAAGATTGAGAGAGGAACATTCCGGATCGAAATCCAGTTCGAGAGGGGGAAGATCGAAGAAGACTTCGAAACAGTCACAGACATGGTAGACAAATTCGACAATCTCTGCGACTCTGCAAAAGAACTGTCCGAAGACACATTATGCAAGACACTGGTGCATCATCTTCTGGAACAGAAAAAGCAAATGGAATGGATTAGAGATAGTATGGAAGAAATAATAACAAGACGAGAAAAAAGAGGAGTCCTTGGCACAGTATTAACATCAATTTTTGGAGTCAACGATGAAGTCTATCAAGATATAGACAGGCTAGACAAGAATCAACAGGAACTAATAAAAATGGACAGTCAACAATCCAAATTCTTGCTATCAGCACTTTCCAGGTTTAATGAAACCGAAGAACGAATCGACAAGAAGCTGGAACATTTCCAAGAAAAATTAAACCAAGGAATCCGGGCCATTAACAACATGGACAAATGGTATAAAGCAACCGACTCCAACCGACTAAATATTCACATCATCAGTGTGTACCAAGTCGCCACAAATGTAATTAGTGAACTGTGCAACTACCATATTCACATCTTAAACGTTCACTTTCAGCAAGGTAATCTGTACGAGCTAATAACACCTGCTCAAATTAAACAGATCCTCGCTAATGCAACCAGTAAACTTTCACCAAATTTGGAGATATTACCAACGCTAATTCTAAAGGTTGACATTGGGCATGACGACATCTACATCAACGTCCAAGGGTATTTCATCATAGTGGAAAAAACGGAATACTCCTTAATTAAAGTGACACCAATTCCTCTCCAAATCAGCAATGGATCCTACTGGATGATCGATGTGCCGAAAGGAATCTTCGCTGTGGATTACAACCTACAAATGTACTTCCACGAAACAGATGAAGAATTCAAAGAAGAGCTACAAATTTCTCCCACTACCTATGTTTGCAGTCCAACGGTAGTTAAAGGAATTGAAAACAACCCAAACTGCATCATTGACGATATATATCACCGAGTAGAAACCAGTCAATGTCTCCTACGAAGACATCGCATCCAGTCCATTATTTGGAAACAATTGTACATGGAAAACACCTGGCTATTTGTAGTCAGTAAACCAACCCGCATAGCAATCACCTGTAGTGGAAACAGGGAAGAAGTCACCGTCAACACTACAGGTGTCATTCAAATTTCATCGGATTGCATCATCCAAACTGCGAGGAATACATTAACCCCAAGGCACAACAGAAAATACAAGATCCTGGCTGGATACTCCAAGGCTATCAGTATCAATATTACCAACCCAATCACAACAAACTCATTTTCAGAAATCGCAGAGGAACCTGTACTAACTCAGTCAGACCACTTCGAAGACCTACAAGCATCGCAGTTAGATTTCCAGGAGCATATAAAAAACTTCACCTGGAAAGCCATCCGACATCATTCTCACCTGTCTATTGGGGTCACAGGCAGCCTTTTGGGAACCGCTGCCCTACTAGGAGCTATCTACTACATTCGGCAACGAATAACACGAAGGAAGCCACCACCCGCACAACCCCAGGCAGAAGAATATCCTCTCAAAACGCTCAATCTCGAAGAAACAATATAATTTATCGGTTTGCTTTTTTGTGGCTTAAAATTGGCAATATGTTTAATCTTGTCTTTAACAGATTAACCAGATATAAATTTATAATTATTCATTTAAATTTTACGAAACATTCTAAAAGTTAAAAGCCACCAAAAACGCAATATTGCATTATGCAAGCGCGGCGACCTACTCACAGTCAAGTTTAAACACCTCGCAGTCGCCGCTCAGCATTTTTACACGGCTTCGCGTACACAATTACGCAAGGCCGTGACAAGGTTTAAAAGCCTACAATCGCAGCTCAGCATAAAAGACGCTCGAGTTCATGGAGTCCATATTATATCACGGAAGCAAAACCGCTGAGTATTGTTTTGCAAGACTAGTAAATTAACCTACTGAATATAATACATTGCACCTGTTATTAGAAATGAACTTTGTATATTACTATGATCTAAGCAAATTTGTTTGTATATATAGAACAATTATTTTTGTAATAAACCAGTCTGCATTTACTTGTTAGATTCACTTACTGCGTCGCTGTGGGTCCAAGACTATAAATAATTAAGGGATGTGAGGCTGCATCTCACACAGTGACGAATTATCATCCCGTTAAGTAGCATGACTAAGCTGTCTTAAAGCGGAAACTGCTGTCTCAGTTCTGCGCTTAACATAAGGGATGGAACCAGCAAAATAACGCAACGGACGCCTGATTTCTACAGCCTCCAGGCGAATCTGTTCACAGTAATAAGTAAATTAATTTCATAACATAAGGAAAAAGGCAGAGCTCAAAACCGTAGAGAATGGGTTCACACAATATTTAATTAATTTAAAATAATAAAGGGGATAGTGAAATGTTGAAGCCAATCCAATTAAGAATGAATCGATTATGAAAATAATTATTACATGCTTGTCGAGTGTAGTTGCAAGTCATAAGTCATTAATAAAAATTATCTTTGAGCGTATTATAATATGGTAATAAAGCAGAATGCTAAGAGAAACGTGCAACGAGCACAAATTATAACAGATCTAAGGCAATTAAATTAATAGAAGAATGGATCATCGATATTCAAGATTAGTTGGAATCCAAACAGTGAATTGACTTAAAAGTGAAAAATGGAATGGACATTTATTTGAACACTAAAGTTATTAAAAAAGGAAGTGCGCGAAATGAATAATTAATCAGTGCAACTGATATGCGAAACGACTGTTAAAAGAGTGCAGTGCGAGAAATATTGAAAGACATTAACTGTAAAATTATGGGACAATTTTGTAAAAATGTTATTATAATAAAAGTTGTTAGATTTAAACATTTTTTATTGTAAAAAGGACCTAATTTGACTAAGTTCGAATATCTGTTTAAGAAATTGATGTGCATTTGTTTATAACGAACTTGAAAAAGAGACAACAATTGAATAAATTAATTACTGACAGCTTGGTGTTTGCCTCTCCAATTAATTTTAGTTTTTCAATATTAAATAACAGAATACATAAAAATAATAGCACCAGAGTGACGAGTGAAATTCAGTGCATCCGGGGAAATGACGACAGAATTTTCCCTGAGTTTTGAGAAATTTTCTTCTTCGACTGCCGAGCGACCATCACACCAGAGAGATCTAGCTTCGTACCAGCAACTACAGGCATCGTAAAGGAATCCTAGGTACGAGACCACATCACAGACGCCCCCGCAGAAGATTTGGCCCAGTTCGACACTTCCGAGCATCAAGGCGCTGCCTGCGTCAAGTTATAGGGTTAGTTTATGAAGCCAATTTAAACGCTGCGGACGTGAAACTTACCGGACACATAAAGGAAGCTGTACCGAAGCTGATTCCAGGCATTGCAAACCTTCAGTTAGCCTAGATCTGATATTGGAAAATGTAGAAGTGAGGTTAGGATTCAGCCTCGATTTGAGAAACAACGAAGTTGCGGTTTTCGCATATAAAATTACCTGTTAGATCTGCTCATTGAGTTGTTGTAATCAATATCAAAAATCACAGAAGGACCAGCAATTGATAAATTCTCATAACGTAAAATTGTGACAGTTTAGCTCGAGTGAAGCATTTTTAGTCTGCATTTGACCTACGCTCCAGTGGCGTACAAATAAATTTTAAAAACTAACTGTGACCCATACTCTGTATAAGAGCTCATGTCTGCGTTGAGTTTAGCCAACAAAATTTAAAATTGCAGGTAGATTAAATCACAAGTAGGGGCTTACGGTCATTTATTTAAATTTGAGTTATTATACAGCTCATTTTTAATGATCCCTGAGAGACTTAGGTAATTCATTAGCGTTTTGACGAACCAAAACTAAAAATATTTGCTGTGGTAGCTCTAGTTTTATTTATTTAAAATTAGCTAGTAGTAAAGAAAGGGCTAGACCCACTACAATATAATACAAGATTACTTATTAGAGTTATTAATAAATTATGTTTTTTACTTTGTTTCACTAAAACTACGATTACTATTTTCAGTTTAGCAAAATAACAAATAATTTGTTATAACCTTACTTACAAGTTTGACGCTACTGATCGTTAAGTACAATTAGCTTAAATAGTAGGTACTTAGTACTATCAAGTACACTAAAAATTTGCATTTGACACTGTTAACGTCACGGGAGTTTCCTAAATGGATTATAGGTATAGGTCTGAAAATACAGACCACATCGGTCAGTTGTTTTATCTACTTAGACTTTATAGTATATTCGTTTTTAGTACAACATGTTCATTAAAAAAGTCCATAACGGGCGGCTGTGTAAATTTAAACGTATGAATAATATGTTGGTGGCACTGTAAGTCTATGTCAAATTCGAGGTTAGCAGGTTAGGTTTTGCGTCAGTCTGTGTCAAAACTGACGGCACACCTAAACTGATAACCTTGAATTTGGCATACACTTACAGTGCCACCAACATATTATTCATACGTTTGATACTCCGCAGCCGCCCCTTATGGACTTTTTTAATGAACATGTGGTATAAAACCGGCCAACCAGTTACTTTTATATTGTTTTCCGGTTTTCAGGAATTTATTGTATTTTAAATTAAATTAAAAATTAACAACTATCGCCCCATCAGTTTACTTCCCCATCCATATAAGCTTTTAACCAAGATCATTACAAACAGACTCAAACAGACAAATTGAACGCATATCAACCACCAGAGCAAGCCGGATTTCGTAAGGGCTATAGCACGATTGAGCACATACAATCCATCCGCACACTGATTGAAAAATGCCACGAATACAACGAACCATTACACCTTGCATTCGTCGACTACAACAAAGCGTTCGACTCATTAGAACTGTGGGTTATTTTCAAAGCTATGGACGCATCAAGAATTGATTCCAGATATAAGAATTTTTTACGTTTCGGGCTATTAAAAATTATACGACGCTTCTTGTATTAAACATTTATTTACAACGATTTATCTTAACTATTTACAAAGCAACTATTAAACGCGAAACACACATTATTTATAAATACAGGAAGTAATTCTAACAACAGATATACCTTATTTATTTATTTACGACTTAACATTAATGATTTATATGGTTATATTTATTTGCTATTCACGTGTCATTTATTTCACTAGAGTTATGTACACACGGGTTCATTTATATTGCAATTTACGCGCTTCGAGTTTGGATGAGAACTGTCCGCTATTCCTGCGGGCGTATATTTATATTGCCGGATAATTCCTTCTGGAAAACGTCTCGAGTTCGCTCGACCTTTCTAGCAACTCTGACCCTCACGCGCAAGGTCGTTTCTGGAATGTTCTGGAAGGCTGACTCACGCCGTCTCATGCAGCCGGCTCCAAGGTCGTTCTGCAATGCTATCGCACGGGACGCTGAGTCATATATCTGGGGCGACGGCCTGGCCCCAGGATCGTTACACTACTCAAACACATATACAGTAATGCAACACTCGACGTAAATATCACGGAAAATTCCAGTGGGAAGGGGAGTAAGGCAAGGGGATACCATCTCCCCTAAACTATCTACTCTGGCGTTGGAAGGAGTGTTTAAGGAGTTAGAGTGGGACCATAAAGGCATTAAGATCGACAGAAGATATTTGAGCCACCTCCGCTTTGCGGACGACATTGTTTTAGTCAGCCAGAACCTAGATGAATTACAGGATATGCTGGAAGAACTGCAAAACAAATCGTCAAGTATTGGACTAACTATAAATTTCAGCAAAACAAAGGTTATGACAACAGACAATGTGGATATATTTATGGGCGACCAACTCATAAAGAAAGTTGATGAATACGTCTACCTGGGACATAACATCAAGCTAGGTAAAGAAAACCAAACCACGGAATTAAAAAGACGAGTTCTACTGACTTGGGCATCTACAGGCAAGCTGTCACACATCTTGAAAAACCAAAACATTCCAATCAATCTTAAACGAAAGGTATTCAACACCTGTGTCCTGCCTGTACTGACATACGGAATGGAAACGATGACTCTTACTATAAGATCAGCTAACAAGATCCGGAACAACTCAATGGGCTATCGAAAGGATAACGCTGGGTGTCAGTCTCAGAGACCATATTACAAACGAAATTATCAGGCAAACAACTAAAGTCGATGATGCCGTAGCACGTATAGCTCAATTGAAGTGGAACTGGGCGGGGCATATTGCTCGCCAGGATGACTCCAGGTGGACAAGACGCATTTTGCAATGGAGGCCCTGACTACATAGAAGAAGCGTTGGCAGACCTCAAATGCGCTGGCTTGATGATATCAAGGTTAAAGTGGGTAGAAACTGGCATCAATTAGCACAGCAAAAGGAACCATGGAAAAGGACAGGAGAGGCCTATGTCCAGGAGTGGACTGTGAAGGGCTGCTAAAAGAAGAAGAAGATTGTATTTGTTTGATAAAAATAATTTATTTTAAGATAAGGTCATATATTACACTATTATCCACAACTTTTGTTCTTTTGGGAGGTGTAGTTTTTGAAAAAATCGTAAAATCAAATTTGTACAAGTAAGTTGGGCAGTAAAACAAAAGTCGTGCAGCTGCGACACCTCACTTTTTTAATGTTATTATGCCCGTAAGTATATTATTTATGTCTTTGTATCTTTGTACTAGTAGTAGAGGTATATAGCTTAGAAGTATCGAGAGATCCAAAAAAACTGTTCCTCAGCGGGCTGTGGAAATTCAACGTATGAGTAATATGTTGGTGACACTGTACGTCAATGTCAAATTCGAGGTTATCAGGTTAGGTTTTCCGTCAGTTATGACACAAAATGACGCAAATCCTAACATGCTAACCTCGAATTTGACATTGACGTACAGTGTCAACAACATATTATTCATACGTTGAATTTCCACAGCCCGCTGAGGAACAGCTTTTTTTGGATCTCTTGATACGTACGAGCTACAAATCATATATATAGTTTACTAAGAGTTGCAAACGGCCTGAATTGACATACATTTTTGATCCAAATTATACGTTTGACGTATGTCGAACAAAGAGGTTATGAAAATCAATTTTGCTATTTTGCTTATGATGGGCAAGTTTTCAATTCGAAAAATGCAAAAAATATTTCAATTTGCTAGTGTAGTAATAGTATGCTTAATTGTAGAACGACACCCTAGACAATCGAAATGATGTGTCCCCTTAGCTTAATATGCGAAATTTGTAATAACTATATTTTCTATCTAGTTGAAACAAGTTCTCGTTAGTGCTAGTTTTCTTGCGTCGATCATATTTTAAAAAATGGCGTGAACATACCGATTAAATGTGCAATACTTAATAAATCAGCAGTATTCGATCAGAATAAAAAGTAGACGTGTATGTAGAAAAACCCTCAACCAAGTTAATCTTACTCGGTGACGGATTGTTAACCACTTCCAAATCCAGTTGTATTCACTTCGTTGCCTGGTAACCATTCCTTTCAGTTCACAATAATTTTCTTTTGACAGTTATGATTGTATGGTAGTGATTTTATGTTTATATTAGGTATTGTTCTGTGATGTTTATTCACAAAAATTAACACAGGGGTAGCAGTGCTAAAATTGTTTTGAAAAACAAACTGGTGGGGAGGGTTTTTTATGGGTTGCGGGGTTATATTGTTAAATTCTTTTTAGCAAATATCCATTTTAATTTAAGGTTGCAGTTAATTTATGTAATTTTGTCGTTTAACCAATTACTTCAAGTGTTTGAAAGTATGGAATTTTCATACAAGAGGATTGATTCCTTATTATCACTGTAAGTAATCATTTGGTAACTACCCACTCGCTGTCATTTACAAACCGAACTTCCAGGTGTATCGACTATGTTGTGAAGAATCTCCCGAAGCATTTAGATGACAAGGACTCCTTGAAGCTTCTACCACCACACATAAAAGATCGCATGTTGCATAAATTCACAGCGTCTTCGTTCTTCTGGGCAAAATTAAATTTCAACGACGCTTTACGTGCACTGGTTCATCCCATGACAGAGCGCATTGATTTGACGTTAGCAACTGTAGATGATGATGTTCTGAATATTGTGGGTGAATCTGATAATTTCAGATATGTTAATTTGACGATGGATACAAATAATCAGCTGACTAGCAAAGGTAAAGAAGCAGTAAATTTTTTTTATCAATTTAACTAGTGGCTCTGATAATATAGAACTGCTGAGTTAGCATTGTATAACATTGATTTTGGGAAAAGCGCAGAAGCTGGGGCCAGTTCCCCTGCTACTGTTAATAACAGTTATATAAACACTCCAACTGTTGTTTTTAAAAGGACGCCTTGCTATAATTGTCAGTTTTAGACTTTCCAGGTTATTTTACAACCAAATTTGTATAAAGTATGACTGATCTAATAGTGGAAACTAACCTAAAATAATATCAATAAAAAAATAATCATGCAATTATGTATATCTGATATTTTAATATCCAAGACCAACTACTGAGTTCACTGCAGCCATGACCTTTGGATATTTTTGTGTTTTATTTTATAGCTTCTATTATGCTATCTATCGTTGTCGCCCCTTTTGTAGGTTTTTTACAGCTTGATTTTTTGCTATAATACTTTCGTCCTGACTTATCCACTTAATAGTTATTGCTAAGATCATATCCCAAAAGTTTCAAATATTTGTCTTTCACATGGTAGTAAATTCTTCTTTTCAACAATATCAGCTTGGAGGTTAGAAGGTTATTAAGTATAGTTGCTCTGCTTTGGAAAATAACATTGTATATATCAGCGGGCATTTTGGGTTGAGATAATTTTGTATCACTCTGTACTTCATCCTTCTATCTGCTTGAAGTCAAAGGACAAAATTTATGATCTCTCGATCATTGTTGAAAGATGTTATAATATTTACTATTTGTTTACAAAAGTAATATTTTACAATACAGCAACACCTTTGCGATTTAAGGTAGTATAAAAATTAAACTTTTTGTATATTTTTTATTTAATTATATTTCTAGTTTACCTTAATTGTACCTATGGGAAAATCTAGACGATATAGTTGCCCGATATTATATTCTATTTTTAATTTTGTATCACCCTCTTCATTTAGAAATGTAGATTTAAACACTTTTTTATTACAGGATTAATTAATTTTGTATCTCCCCTTAAACATCTACAGTTACTGCAACTTTCACACTGTAGTGGAGTTGATGATGAAGTTTTGACGACTGTTGCTGAAAAGTGTCCCTTACTCTTTGGCTTGGATGTGAATGGATGCACAAATGTGACGGATGCTTCCTTGAAAGCAATGTCTAACTTGAAGCATCTCAGGTTGCTGACATTTTCGTCAACCCAGGTAAGAACAATAAAAATTTCAAAATGTTCAAGGTCTGCTCCGTAGCTTTCCTCAAATTTCAATCGCCCACACAAAACAGTATTAATTCGTTTTATTTAAGGTCACCAATAAGGGAATAGAAATGCTCACTAGTGGACCTAGTGGATTGAACATCAAAGAATTAAGACTTGCCAATTGTCAGAATATTACCAGTGATATCTTACATACACTCGTTCAGTATTGTCCGAACATAGAAGTTCTTGTCTTTTATAATGTGCAGTCCACTGACCCTGGTAAGTAATTTTATGGAACCGTACTGCACAACTGTTTATGATATAATTTGCAGCTTGTCATACATGCTTTCCTCATGAAGGAAGTCTGAAGAGTCTGAAGCAGCTGACATGGACTGTGCAGTGGTGATAAACTACTGATTATTATAGTTTTACGTTTAAATAATTAATATTGTAACTGCATGCTGTGAGTAGTTAAAAATTAAATATCACAGAGTATTTGTTTCTTTATGATTTAAACCAAATAACAGAGTTTCTATATGATTTAAACCAAATATTAACCTTAGGAAAGAAGATTGTAGTTAAATTGTAATATTAATATATTTTTAATAAATTAAATGATTTAAAATTTTAAAATTTATTAAAAGAAGCCACGTAGCGCAGTTGGGAAAGGGCTAGGGTTGCATTAAGCAAGTCCTCAGTTCGAATCCCGCGGGGGCAGGAATTTTTCCGCAGCCTTGGCGATTGGAATCGGGCTCGGTGAGACCATTCACAGTTGGGCACCAAATTAACTGTGCCGTACTCAGAACCACAGAACTAAGAGATAGACCTATTTTTACAAAACAGAAGGTCTTTAATATTATTACCATCTGTAAACCGTACATAGCATATCAAATGGGCATACTTATTATTATCTGTAGCCTCATCTATCTGCAGTCCAAATTCGACTCCTTTAATTTTTTCAATTAAGTGATCGTTGATATCCTCCGCTATATCTTGTATTCTCCGACTAATTGTGTTATTGGACAAAGGCACTTTTAAAAGCAGACTCACCAATCATGATGTTCACCATATCTACAGCAGCCGGTAGAATAAGTTCTTCTGCGATAGTATGAGGCTTCTTACATTTTGAAATTCTGTAAGTCACCTTCTAAGATGCTAGCAAAGCGTTGTTTGGTATTGATGCAGTTTTAAAAAATTTATTTTGTTTCGGTTCCTTTTAACTTCCTTCCAACAAAATCACGAGGTTTGCCAACCATGCTGTTGTGATTAGCTTCTAAATGGCACTTCAATTTACTTGGAAGCATACTCTATTGACAAAACTTTCATACACAATATCACTGCCTCCTACACTTACAATCCATGCTGTTGGAGATTTGGCAACGCTGATCGTAGACCAATTTTTGTACTGTTTATTTATAAAAATGTCTGTTCAAATGTGGCGTATGAGTAAATATTAATATGTTGGACTGCTCTAAGTTTGAAGAAATACATTTATGTATATTGCTGTACTGTTCGTGATAAGTGAAAGTAAAATTGCTGCTAGAATTTATGGGTTTTTATTGAGTATTTCACTGAGATAAGTAACAATCTAACCTCATTTTTAGGGCATTTCTTGTAACTTTTAAGGTCTGTTCGTTTGACTGCTCTAAACTGTTCCGAACAGTTTAGAGCAGGAAAACGGCGTTCATTTGAGATCGAGCAGCTACTCTGAACTGCTTGAACTGCGTTCGTTTGATAAGGTGCAAGTTGCTCGGAACTGCTTGGAACAGCTTTTCTTACTCCTGGTCTTTAGGAGGAGTAAAAAGTAGCAGACTTGCGCAGTCTTGTAAAACAGGTGAAAGTCAGCTGTTTTGCGCTTCTTCCGTCATGCCATTTCATTTCCTAATTCTAGCGTTCGAATTTGTGTTTGGTTGTGTTTAGCATTGTTTAGAATTGTTTAAAAATTAGTCTACGTCATCCTCCACTAGCATCATTTTCACAATTTTATCCATAACTACGCAGACTAATGATAATATAAACCCGTACAAGCGCGCCTCGCCAGAGCTTAATTAATTTTTTCGTTGACCGCTTGTTAATTTCAATATTAATAAATTATTTTTCCTAAAAAAGGATGGATTAATAGACGTCATTAATACACTGTTTTTGATTAATACACTCTTTTTCATTAATTAACTGTTTTTTTTTTTAAAGGATGGATTAATAGATCTATTAATACACTGTTTTTGATTAATGCACTCTTTTTCATTAATTAACTGTTTTTGTGATTTTGACGTTTTGATGATATTTTGCATGGAGGTTAGTTGTATTAATCAAATTTTTTGCTCGTTCGTGCCTTAAACAGTTTCGATTATTAATCGCCTTCATTAACACACTTGTTGGTTAAATAACTAATATTTAAGGTTTTGTTATTTGTTTTGTCAACAACTTTAAACTGCTCCAAACTGCTCTAAAACCGTTCGTTTCTGCTCGATTCTGCGCAATTCGTTTGCTCGAACCTGCACTAAACTGTTCTGGTGACGTCACGCTAAAGTGTTCAGAGCAGTTTAGAGCAGGACAAACGAACATACCTTTAATGTTATATTTAGAATGCCACGAAGACGCTGTGTACCAACTAGAACAGTACCTTACAAGAAAATCGTATGCAAACTATAACAACATTTTCTTTTCCAATGGAGGAGATCCGAAAGAAAGCATGGCTTCGTGCAACAACACGAGAACGTTGGACCCCAAGAACAAGTGCTGCCGTGTGTGAAATACATTTTAATGGAAAAGACATTTGAAAACGTTAGAAATGAGAGTGCGGATCTGCAGAACTGTTGCTGCATTACCCTTGATTAGCTGACAATGCTGTCCCAAGCGTATTTCCAAAGTTACCGACATATTTGTCGTCGAAAGCACCTCAAGAAAGGACAAATCCTGAATGTAGAAGTAGACAAGTATTGGAAAGACATGCACAAAAGGTGAAAGTGTTTTTAAATGATGACATCAGCAGTTTTTAGAAGTTTATGGAACAATTTACGTCACACAAATTTAGATGTTACCGAGCAGATAAGTTTATTATGTTCAAATAAGATTATTTACAGCAGTAGCACCATAGTTTTTGCATATATGTTGTACTCTCAATCAGCAGTGGTGTATAGAAAGTTACAAACTTTAAAATAATTACAGAAATGTTCTTTTATCTATGGGTTACACAGGTTAAGTTGTTTTATTTTTATAAATATACTGTTACATGTTTGTATTACTCGAGTATGTAAATAAATTCACAATTATAGAAGCTATGTTTAGTTAATTACAGAGTAAAATATGATAAATAGTAAAACTGTGCTCTTTAAAGCAAAATTATTTCAAATTGAAGTATTGTAATTTAGGACCACCAACTACCAGAGATGCAATGTTGTCAAGTCTAACAGCATGGCTTGTAAGTGTAGGAGGCAGTGACAATATACATTGTGGACTCTCTTCACCATTAATTTCTGTTGATGTAAAACCAAACTCATAACTGTCATCATATTTATGATATTTTCGTTTCTTCACACTAGTGCCACTGGTTGAAGGCATACTTTCTTTATCTGTGCTATTACGTTTATTACTGTTCAAAAATCGGTCCATTATCAAAGATACAAGAGCCAAAAGCGCTGAGTTTAACTTCACTAGACTCAAATTATATGTCGACTGACTGGATCGAGCCGGCAACGCTTGCTTATATACTTTCTGCAAGATCTTCCAGAACATTCCAAATCTGTCGCGAAGGTTCTACGAATCTCGACGTGTTTAGTTGGTTTGAGAAGTTAGTTGCCGGCGCGATCCAGTATAATATACTAGGTTAAATTAATTCTAAAGCTTTTACAATATTTTGTGGTGCCCCTGTGAAGAGGCCGCGGGGCGCCATCGCGCACAGTTTGGGAATCACTGTAATAGACTATTCTAATAACTGTTTTATCACTGTTACAACTTTATACGCAGTTCTCAATTTTTATGTATCTACAAGCTGCCCCAAAAAGGAGTGGTAACTCTTCCGAATTGTCTCAACAGATGTCGCTTTATCTAGAGTACAGCTAAGGTCACTATATCAATAAGGTAACGCCATTCCATTCCTCGCTTGATAATGTGAGAAAATTGTGAGATAAGGATAACAAATATAAATTTCCCAAGTGCAATAGGGAGGACACTAGTTTTTGGGGATATTCTTATTGGTGTAATGGCACTTGTAAAGTGAGGAATCTGTTATGTTATGTGTTTTTATCCCCAGTTGGAGAAAATTGTGCGACAAGGATAGATATAAAAAATCACTAATGGCGGTACCTTATTGATATAGTGACCTTAAGTACAGCTAGAGTCCCTGTATATAGTAAACTATATACAGGATCTCTAAGTACAGCGACCAAATACTTATAATTTTTAAATTAAGTGATACCAACTCAATTTAAAAATTATAAGTATTTGGTCGCTGTACTCATAGATATATTAAACAAGATACAGCCATGCGCGGTAAACGTATGTTCGTGCTTAAAAAACATATCAAAGAATTCGGTACATCTCTCCATTTCATTCTGCCACGCATTTAATGTATTTGTTATTTCTTTTTACTAGTTAGCCGTAAGTCGCACGAATTTCGAGTGCTTTGTTTTGAAGTGTCATTCAAATTTAAAATTACGCCAAACTCGTAATTTACGTAGTTTATTGAAATAATAAAGAGCTCAATTAATATTTATAATGAAAATAAGGACTTGTATTCTGTATTCTATTTCTTATAGTCCTTTTTATGAAGATTTATCCTTCCATCGGTGCGTAAACTCTTTTATTCGTTCCTCACTTGTAAACATCAATTTATCAAGTCACTGTATTCACCTTGAAAATGTTTCTTAACTGGCTAGCCAGTAAATTTTTTACTGGCTAGCCAGTTATATTTTACACGCGTGCTCATAGATAAATGATAGCGTGCAAAGCCAGAGTTGTCTTCCTTAGTATGTGTCATATTGATTAATTTAGTTGCTTGTCAGTTTGACATTTTGAATAAATGGTGAATTTCTAGTTATTTACAAGTAAGGAACAAATAAAACATTCAACAATACACGCCAGGTAACCATTTTTACTGGCTCAAGGATATGACAGGCTCGCCTGACGGCTCGCCAGTCATCCCAATCCTATCGCCAGTAAAACCTGTTTTACCTGGCTTGCAATGTTAAATACTATTAAAATACCTAAATAATACCTACTTACTACCTGTACTTATTATTCTTTGGCACCTCAACCCTGACAGGTTATGGATGCCGTTAATTAGTTTCTAGATTGCTTTCTGTCTTGTTTCAAAACTGCGGGTGTGTCCTGGCCTTTCCTATTATTTTTCCAGGCTTTTCAACCTCAGGTTTTCCTTAAGTTGTACCATGGTTTTTAGGTCTTACAATATGCTGTCCTCTCATTGTAACTAATATCAAACATAATGCACAATCAAATAAACACGACTATTTATTTAATACCCACTGTTTTGGGCTAAAATGCAGAATCCGAGGCCAATTACAATCCTTTTACATATTTTCCTTATAATTTTGAACATGCAGATTTACCAGTCAAACTGCTGTTTTCGTGGTTTTGATTGCTATATTGAGACAACAAAGACTATTTCTGGCACCATGTAACACAAGTATTTGTGTATGTATTTTGTCCGAATTTCTCTCAATATCGCATCAAAGTACCATTGCTTGCATAGAAAAGTGGGACAGTAAAAAATTCTATTTTGAAAAATGTGTTGGTGGCACTGTAAGTCTATGTCAAATTCGATGTTAGCAGGTTAGGGTTTGCGTCAGTTTTGACACAAACTGACGCAAAACCTAACCTGGTAACCTCGAATTTGACATAGACTTACAGTGCCACCAACACATTTTTCTATGCAAGCAATGGTACCTCTCTAAAGGATAGCGCTATACGTAATTCAAGCACTGAGAGTGACAGCAATAGAAGGTACGTAATTTTGAACTATGTCGCCGCATGGTTGTATCTTGTTTAATATATCTATGGCTGTACTTTAAATAAAGCGACATCTGTTGAGACAATTCGGAACAGTTACCACTCCTTTTTGGGGCACCTGGTATTTAAGTAGACATTTTTTTTTCAAATTTTACTAAGATTTGGTACTTACTAAAATATGTAAAGCATTTGTGCTGTAATTTGTTAAAAACCAGTCACAAGCAAACAATATAGTGCACCGTGTGTGCATTATGGATGCACATAACTTCTGCCTGTTGTATGACAGCACTCAATTTTAGTTTTGTGTCTAAATACCTAGGCACAATTTCTGTTTATTTTTGTGACATTTTGGAAAGCCCTGGCTTAATATTGCTGACATAAAAATAGCCTTCCTTAAATTTTTGTTTGCATTCAAATTTCATAAATGTTTATATTAATATTAAAATATCAAGTATTTTATTTCAATTTGCAACTATAATCTTGTTTATTGTGAAACAATAAAGAAGCCGACCAGCGATTAATTAATAAAATTGATCAATGATAGTAAAAATCGCAGATCAACCCCCCTACAGTTTATACACCACGGCAGCTCTGAAAACTCTTTACTTACCACGATGGCCCTAGCTAACTCAAATTTCGGCGGCCTTGGGTCGTAGGTTCAATTCATCAGCTGTGTACCCTGGAATGTCTACAAAAAAGGAAAAGGAAATGGGCGCCAGAAATCAAAAGATTTCAAATAATAAGAGGAAATAAACTGCAAGTGCCTAACGTTTAATTAGTAATCAATAAAATAGTCTTGTAGTGTCAGTAGTAAATTATCAGAATAATTAAAATGCAAATAATGTTATAACAAAATTGTGTACGTAAACTGAAGGTTGCGACACGCATAAAATTAAAAACCCCTTGCGGGTTATTTTAATAACTTTAACAACAAACTATTCGTGGGACAAGCTTATCACAGTCATTTAATAAATCCTTCTGTTTAGGATATTGAAATAAAAAAGCGTGACTGTACCTTTTACAGAGGGTCGAAATACATCAAAATAGCAACTTTCAATACTGAGCATAATTAAATATAAGCATAAAAATTTAAATATTAAAACAAGAGCATGTATGAAATTCAACATTACATGTTAATAATTGCGGAACGTGTAAATTTAAATTTCAAATAATTACGGGTTTAAAATGTATAAACGTAAAAACCAGGTATTGAAGATAAGATAAATCCCGGAATATCACAAACTAACCCAGCTTCTCCAACGCTCACAAACTGCTAACAGGCAAACGCCGGCTGGGGGTTGCTACACCCTTTAGTTCAACATAAGGTGGTCGTGAACTGCATATAATGGACGAAGTCGCCGTGGATGCCCGGTGATTACAGCGGCAGCACCCACAACTTGCAGCAAAAACGAAAAACGCCAGCAAGTGTCGAAAATGAGATTAAACTAGCCATAGCTTCCGAGATGAATTCGTGGATGAAACTGGTAATTACGAGCTAAGAAAAAATGTAATTACTATGGGGATAATAAAACAGAAAAGCGCCATCGTACCTGATCATAATCAGCCCTTAGAAACACAATGCTCATTAGATTAATTGAGCGCACGTAATTTGACTTGAACAAACATTATTTAACTACGCCGGTGACGGCGGGCCAAAAATAGCAAGTGCCAGGTACGAACAATTTGTTCCCAAAGGAAAGCTCGCACTCTGATAAGAGATAGCGCGGGTCGAGAGTTCATCGCGCGAAAGAAAGAACTCGATCCAGGTACAAAATGCGCTGGTTTGGAAAATTTAAGAATTCGAAATGTAAAGGATTTATAATTTAAATAAAAATATACAGGTTAAGCCTGAAATAATTGGGTAACTGGCGAAATAATTAGACGAAGCCAAAAATTTGTTTCACTTGGTCCTCGATAGCAGGTTTAATATGGCTTTTATGGCCCGTGGGCCTATAAAGTTGCTCAGCAGTATAACAAACACCAACAATCTGCATAGTAACCATAGTACACCAAAAATCTACAGTGCCAGCACAACGATGATGCAATAGCCAAAATTGTGACAATTTATGTGACTTGACGGACTAGGTAAATGCGTTACTTTTATGCCCAGGCATAAAAGTGATTACCGACGAGTAAAAATTCAGTATAAGGTCCGGTCGTATTTTTTCTCGTAACTAACCTAAACCGCTAACCTGAACCGCCGAGAGCGCAACAACATTACTTTAAACATTAGGAGGCGCATGCGCAATAGACAGAACCGTATACTGAATTTCACCCCACCGGCAGAATAAAAGTACTTCAAAACTTGATTAGCTTTTGAATATTTTTGACATTGGCTTTCTTATAGTCCAGGCAAAGTGCCTAAAATAAACAAACAAAAGTACGACTCTTGAAAATGTACAAAATTGTAGAAAAATATATAACATTCAAGATTTCAATGAGTCCCGAGCAGCACAAGTTGTGCTCGACCCTAAAAGTCAGATATAAAGTCCCTACGCGCTCCCCTGCCGCGTAGGTCCAAAAACATCTGCTAGGATCAGTTTTGTCGTAGACAGTGTACATGTAGAACCCCTGTTGTATAATTTGTATTTTAGTTTTTCTTCAAAGTATAAAAAATTGATAATCAGCGTCGTAACTGTGGAAAAGTGTATATAAATAATTTGCATAGTGCTTTACGAGTGTAAAATTTTGTTTTTCTCCAAACGTCAGTGAAATGTGACATTATACTGCTTGATTAAACTAAACTAAACTGTCACTTCATTGCCATGGTAACTAAACATTTTATCTGCCTCTAGTCAGCGCCAGATAAAGTTATTATCTCCGCTGACGAGATAAAGTAGTTTATTCGAATTTTGTTCACAACGTTGTAAATCATTGTTTTTTCTACAATCATGCCAAAATGACAATTTTTTCACAGTTTCCAGTGTCAAAAGTGGTGAAGAGCTGCGCGAAAAATTATAACATGTTGAGAAACTTTTTTTTATATTGTTACGTTTTTACGCTCGGGCTATTTGAAAATTATACGAAGCTTCTTGTATTAAACATTTATTTACAAGGAGTAGATATTACGATTACCAGAATTGTGAAGGCAGAACACAAATTACTTATAAACTACAGGCACTATTTCTAACAATGATACACTCATTAATAATTATTTATATACGGCTTAACAGTAATGATTTATATGGTTATACACTCTATTTATTTACACTGGATTAAACATCAATTATTCATGTTGCTATTTATTTTATACGCGTCTATTTATGTAGCAGCTTACGCCTTTCGAGCTGAATGAGAACTGCCCGCCTTCCCGCTGCATGAGCTTATATATTCGATGAATTTCCGTCTAGAACATTCCAGATTTCGCTCGTATATTCCGGCAAATGCATGACGCATATTCGAGAGTGTTTGACCTCCAGCGCGTTCCCGAAAGCTCCGGAACAATGACTCATTCGTCCGCAGCTGGCCCCAAGGCTGTCTGCCGGCGGTGGCTTAGGCGTTTGCAGCTCCCAAGCACAAGCTCGTTACAATATAATAAATTCACCAAAAATAATTTATTCTTGATAAATATTTAATTTTACTTTACTTTTTCGTACTTTTATGAAAATAAAAACCCGCCTACGATTTAAGTCTAAAAATTTCCAAAATTTTAAGTTATCATACAATTTAATCGGTCCAGTATCTTCGAAGGAGATGGCGAACAAAGATACACACATACATACAGAGAAAGAGACCACCGATTTTATGGTTATGATTTGTACCTTTTGAGTTTTACTTATGCAGTTTTTCATGATTCTGTGTACATATAATAATAAGGCCTTTATTTATCACACATTATATAATCAAAATACATAATACAATAAATTAATTTATTTATTAACCCCGGCGAGATTCTGATTTGCAAAGCTGCCAACCTTTTCTTCCACCTAACCCTAAATTCTGCTTTTACCAAGAGATACAATAAATGAAACACAACTGAATTATAAAATTATATTCATTGCAAAATGTATATTTATCTAGAAATTTGTGTAGTATCACTCTCAACACAAACTATCACAGTTTATCGTTTGAAGTTAAAAGAGATTATTATCACAGGTATGTAATTAATTTTAGACCGCCATAAATTTGGAAATAAATACTTTTTTATATTTCTGAAATATCTTTTTTTTTTCTTTTTTTTTCCGGCATCAGCTGCTGAGGCTATTAGCCGTTAGTAACTGGATAATTTATTTTTTTCAGATTAGATTTGTTCCATCAGTCCAATTTGTCTTGTGAATTCCAAAATTGCGCTGTGCCCCAATTCTTCTAACGATGTCCCTTCTCGAAAGGTACGTGCTGCTCTGTATCTAGCGCATTCCATTAAAATGTGATGTACTGTTAATGGTACGTTACAAGTAGTACATGACGGTTGATTTTCACCACACAGTAAATACTTGCACGTTAGTTGAGTATGTCCGGTTCGCAGTCTCGTCAAGATAACTTGTTCCCTTCTGGAGATATTAGTGGGGTATTGAAATTTACCCACTTCTGGAAGGAACCTCCTCAGATACGTATTCTGATTGTTCCATACTTCTTGAAACTTGGCTCTGATTTGTTTTCCAACAAATATTTTAATGTCTTTGAGACTGGTAACTTCATATGTGGACGGAATTTGTAGGGTTGCATCCTTCGCAGCTCTATCAGCCTTTTCATTACCAGTTATGCCAACATGACTAGGGATCCATATGAGTGATAATTGTTTTCCCATTAATCCTATCGTGTTACAAAGAGACCTAATGTCTGTGATTAATGGGTCATGTATAGTTCGATTGTTTATAGCTTCGAGAACAGACAGAGAGTCAGTACATATCGCAAAAGCCATCTGGCTCGCGTCCCGACACAGCCGCAACGCGACATGGATCGCAAACGCTTCACAGAAAAAAATACTGACAATCTGTGGAAGCGAATGCTTCACAATTGCTTCCCCATATATGACTGCAAACCCAGCCCCTGTGTCCGTTTTTGACCCATCCGTAAATATTAAAATGTGATTGCTATAATTCTCAAGTAAGTCGAAATAGCACTGCCTGATAGCAGCTGCATTTATTTCTTTCTTAGTGACTTTTATCAGGTCCGTCCGAGTTTCTGGGAGGTTCACAATCCAGGGTTCGTAGACCTGTTCCTCGGCCATGTATAATGACTGTTCAGGTATTGCAAGTTCAGTAATGATATTCGCTGATCTCACCGATGACGATTTGCGCCGAGTATTTTCCGTCGAATAACGAGCAGAGAATGCATTTCCCTTGAACAGGGACAGTATTCTATGGTTTGATTGCCTGCTTAAATTTAATCGGTAGCTAGCTATATGTTTTTGACGCCTTAAGCTTAAAGGTTCCAGACCAGAGTCTCGTACATGCTTTTTACTGGGCATGTGCCTCCTATGGCATATCGTATACCCCGATTATGTACGACATCTAATGGAATTAACCGGCTCGGCTTTGCCGAGGAGTACGCCACGCACCCATAGTCGATCTTTGACAGCACTAAACTTTTATGAAGCATCAGTAACGTCTTTCTGTCCGCTCCCCATTTTGTGTGAGCTAATCCTTTGATTATGTTCAAGTTCCTTTTGCATGAAGAGGCGAGGTTGTCAATGTGTGCCTTTCACGTAAGTTTCTTATCAAACAGGACTCCCAAATATCTGAAAGAGTCGACGTTTTCAATGGGATGACCTTCTAGAGTAAACTTTGGTGTTGTAAGGCAGGTAGATCGTTTTCTGCAGAAGTGTATTGATTTTGTTTTGTCTATGGATATTGAAAAGTTGCGATCCTTTAAGACATTTGAGATATTTGTTAGGCCTGATTGCAAGGCTTCTTTAATTACATCTGTAGAACTACTTATTCTGAGAAGGACAATGTCGTCTGCGTATGCGCAGTAACATAGGGAAGAATCGATTGATGACAATACTGAGTTGATAGCGATTAAAAATAGGGTGGCACTGAGGGGCGAGCCTTGAGGTGTGCTGTTTTTAAGTTGGTATGTATCTGACAGTACATTACCGATTCTAACATTCATAGTACGGTTGTCTAGGAATCGTTGCACAAATATCGGTAAGTTTCCTCTGAATCCCCACTCATACAGCTGGCGAAGTATGTCGGCATGTCGCACCGTGTTAAAAGCATTCTTTATATCGATGAATATAGCCGAAGCATGTAAATTATACAGAAAACAATTGTTAAGTGCATTTTCGATTAAGACTATTGCATCTGTAGTTGAGTGGTTCTTTCTAAAGCCAAATTGGTAAGATGCTAATAAATCCTTCTGTTCCAGAACCCAACTCAGTCTATTGTTAACCATGCTTTCTAATAGTTTACCAATACAGCTCGATAGTGAGACTGGTCTGTAGTGCGACGGCTCAGAGGGGTTTTGTATCTTTGGAAGTGGGATAACAATCGCAGTCTTCCATGAGTCCGGAAATCTACCACCCTTCCAAACCTCGTTTAGACTTTCCAGAAGACGTATTTTGACTTCCTGAGGTAAATGTTTTATAAAATCAATGGCCAAATCATCAGGACCTGGGGTGCCACTTTTGCTTTTGTTAATTGCATAGTCAAACTCATCTAGGGTAAAAGAGACATTATAAGGAAGGCTATCAAATGTTTCGAACGTTATATGGTCTATAGAGACTGCTGTACTGATTTCTGAGTTGCACGATTCCGCAAACGAAGTACCTAATGCATCTGCAATGTCTTTGTGGTTCGTTACCATTCTGTCACCTATAGATAGTAACGGAGCAGAAAGCGGTAGAGAGATTCCTCTGATAGCTCTCACTTTCGTCCAAATTTCATTCACAGGAGTGGCCGAACTAATTGATGATACGTATTTTTTCCATGAGTCTTTTTTGGCGTTTATAATGATTCTGCGACAGATCGCTCTTTTCCGTTTGAATGTAATCAATTTTCAAGAGTAGGATGCCGTTTAAATACTTGTAGCGCGTGTTTCTTTTCTTTTACTGCCACTTTTACTTCGTTATTCCACCATGGAACTGGCCGTTTGCACATATATCCTGACGGTCGTTTTGGAACACATTCCTTTGCTACATCATGAATTAAGGTTGTAATATCGCTTATTGGAGTATGGTGAGCACACTGAAGTGAACCCAATAATAGTTCCTAAAATCGGTTCCAGTCAGCATCCCAAATCAACCATTTTTCAGGCAGATAAAAATTGCTAACCTGAGGCTGAGGAATCCTTAATACAAGAGGGAAGTGGTCGCTATGGTGTAGATCAGAGTCTACACTCCAAACTACGTTGGATAATAATGATGATGAACAAAGTGATAGATCTATCGCCGAGAACGTGCTATGTGCGGAGGAGAAATGCGTGTGGGAGCCATTATTTAAAAGCCCTATGTCATCGGTTTCCAAGAGCCCTTCCACAATACGACCTGCAGCATCAGTATGTGTAGAGCCCCATAAGGTGTTTGCTGCATTGAAATCGCCTAAGAATAGGAATGGACGTGGAAGTTCCGCTATTAGAGCTTGCAGATCTTCAATCGTATAATCCATCGTTGGCAAATATAGAGAACATATAGCTATTTTGATAGGAAATTCCATTTTCACTGCTACAGCCTGCAGGCTGGTGGCAAGGGGAAGTTTGGAAACACGACTGTTGTTTCGGGTGAGTATGGCCACTCCGCCGTGAGCTATTCTACCACCCTCAGCATTTTTGTGGTAGACATTATAGTTTTTAATAGTGGCACTTTTTGGACCGTAGAATCGCGATTCTTGAATACACAGGCAAAGCGGTGCATATTGATTGATTAGAAGACTAACATCTGCAAGTTTGTTGAAGAAGCCATTACAGTTCCATTGCAAAATGTTGCAGTATTGATCCTGGTTGTATGTCAATCCATTACTAGACGTTACGTTGTTTCTATTTTCTCGAGATGTGGACGCAATATTATCATTGTTAGTATGCTGTATTGGGTGATCCATTATTGTTGTAGTTATTAAAGTTAAGTGAAAAATAAATTTATATGAATGTAAGTCTAGTGAAAGAATTATTTAGATTACTGTATTTTATTGGGCAGCCATCGTGGATTATTCACAGTATATAGAAGTTTTTATTATTTAGGAATTGGCTTTCGGGGCTTCCCTTTAGGCCATCCTTTTTTTTTCTTATTTTTGATTTCTTTTATTACCATTTGGTCAATAGATTTGAGGCTAGTTTGATTGCCTTCAACATCATTGCCCGCTGTAGTATGGGCGTCGACGTTGGCTGATGTAGATAAACTTCGTTTACGTTTTTCAACTATAACCTCTGCATCCATGGCAATATTGGAAGGTGAAGTTGTGCCTATAGGCGAATTCAATTTGGTTTCTACACTAGAGGAATCACCAGAGTTTGTGGTAGTTATTATTAAAGTCTCTACATTATTTGACGTCTGAGAGACGGATGGAGTAGGATTTGACACAGGTCTATCCCTGTCGCTCTTATCAGTACCCGTTCCCACTATAGTGCTTACGGGTCTCAGAATAGTTGAGGAAGCAGGCGTTTGTTCAAATATACATGTTTTTAATGCACTGACTAAAAGTGGAATTAATTCATTTGTGAGGGCCTTGATGTCAATTTTTGTTGACTGTGATGACGACGCAACTTTACTATATGAGATATTCGGGGATGGTGTGGTGCCAACTATTTTCTTTCTTGCTTCAAAGTAGGTTATCTTTTCTCTAATTTTTAATTCCTGTATAGCAACTTCTTGTTTGTATATATTGCATTCTGAAGATCTAGCGGAGTGCGGGCCTTCGCAGTTTACGCATGTCGCGGGATCGACGCAAGATGACCCTGGATGTGGAGGCTTTCCGCAATCACATACTTGCGTTCGGGAACATCTCAATGACGTGTGTCCATACCTCTGACAACGAAAGCAGCGCATTGGAGGTGGAGTATACTGTCGAACGGGTAGCGAGTAGAAAGCAATGTATATTCGTTTCGGCAATGTTGGCGAATCAAAAGTGAAGATGTGATTAGCAGTTTCCTGCAACTTCCCATCCCTTCTTGCTAGAATACGCTTCACTTCAATAACTCCTTGACTCTTCACTTCCGTCAATATTTCATCAACTGAACAGTTTAAAAGGTCCCTGCAGTTTATTACTCCCTTTGAATAATTTAACGTTCGATGTGCTAAAACTTCTACCTCGAAATTACACATGCGTTTGGTTGCTAATAACTTCCGTGCTTGAGAAGCCGAAACTGTCTCAATCAAAAGTCCTTCTCTCGTTTTATTTATGGATTTACATTGACCAACTAAACCAGACAACGTTTTTGCTATAAGGAAAGGATTAACTTTTTCGAAGTCTCCTTCCAGCCTTTTCACGACCAAGAACCGGGGGATAACCGCCTTTTCCTGGTTCGGTGATGAGTTTTGAAGTGTAGGAAGTCCCATATCTCCGCCCATGTTTTGAGAGGTGGACGCCTCTACTGGATGTGAGTTATCCATGAAAACTGAATAAAATGATATCTTTGTGATGTCTATTATTGTCAACGTATTATATCATTTACATATATTATATAAGAATGCCCGTTTAAACAGTTCGCTTGTGTGTGCGGGGGGAGTAAGTATATCTTAAATTTAAGATATGGACTTCAGTTCTGAATTTAAGTTTTCGCCATAGATATGAAGGTTGTTTATTAATAAATATTTTGTAGCAAAGGCAAGCAGCGTGTGCAGTTCGCCGGTTCTGAATATTAAGCCATTTTAGATCTAATAACTTATGGTTTACCCTTTCATATTTTCTAATGCCATAAATCAAGCGTATACACGAATTTTGTAATTTTGGATTCTGTTACTGTCAAGTTTAGTTATACACATATTATATACAGTATCTGCATGATCAAAATAAGATAATACCAATATGTTGCACATTAAAAATTGAATCTTAACGCTAAAAGAGTGTCTATGTTGATATATTGCTCTGAGATTGCAATATGAAATGTGTTGGGTAAATTTAAGGTCAGAATCTAAGTAAAGCCCTAAGTCCCGCACTGTATCTTTTAATGGTATAAGTTTTTGCCTTATGTTTATTGCAATATTGTTATTAATTTTGCTTCTATCGGTTTTCTTGCCAAACAGAATAGCAACTATTTTATTTGCATTAAATTGTAGACAATGTTGTTGTAAAAAATCAACTATATTCCCTAGTTCGTACTTTAAAACAGTGACAGATTGACTAATTTCAGACGGACTAAATGACAAGTATAACTGTTTGTATTTGTGATATATAGATACAGAACAAGAGCGGTCCAAGCACTGACCCCTGTGGGATTCCAGAAGTTAACATTTGATATGGAGAAACGTGGCCCTGATATCTGACAGCTTGTGCTTCTGCCAGTTAAGTAACTAGCAAACATTTGTACAGCACTTTCAGAAATACCGATAAAATTCAATATAGATATGAGAAGGTCGTGATTTAGCATATCAAATTCTTTTGAGAGGTCTAACAAAACTAGTAATGTGAGCTTATTGCAATCCGACGCCGTCAAAATGTCGTCTGTTATGTACAGAATCGCTGTACTACAGCTATAATTTGGTCTAAATCCGGACTGTATTTTGGATAAAGTTGTTAAAATACTGATTGGTCGGATATCTTTCAAGCTGTAACTACAGAGGTTTTTGGTATGGGCGTTACTAGTGCCATTTTCCAAGATGAGGGGTAAATATCATTAGCTAGACAGTAATTTATAATGTGTGAGATATGGTATAAGGAATGGAATAGACAGACGAATTGTATGTATGTTTATACCATCGCCTCCCGAGGCTTTACTTTTTATTTGCATAATAGTTTTAAAAACAGTTTCTTCATTCACCTGAATAAAGCTAAATTATGTATTTACAGGGGCCCATACATTACTCCTATAGTAAGCTATAAGCGTGTCGTTAGGAGCAACTTTTGGCACTGTATCGATAAAGAAATTGTTAATTGTTTCTGCATTATTCATTTCTTCAGGTAAATTCAAAGATTTACTTTAAGATTTAATATTTAATTTGGTTAACTCGTTCCAAATATCCTTTGAACTATGGTTTTAAATTTATAATTATAATATGTCTTTTTTTTTCTTTTTTAATTGCGCTATTTACAATATTCCTCAACCTTTTATAAGTTCGCCAATCAACCGAAGAACTACTTCTTTAGAAAATTACAAAATGTTTCACAACTTATGGTTGCTTCATCAGTTCTTATAAAAATCGTTTGTTTAAAATATCTGAAAGAAAAAAATTAGATTAGCGAATACATACACCTCAATAAAACCAATGTGGCCAAATAATAAAGGTCGACGATACCTTTTTTATTTAGCCAGATGGTAAAAACACGTTACCCGTCTTCTTAAATCATCTCAATAGTCAACATCCAGACATTAACTTTACCATTGAGATAGAAAGTAACGGCCCCCCCCTTCCTTTCTTAGATGCACAGGTCTCTCGCCAACCCAGTGGCAAACTTGGTCATTCTGTATATCGCAAACCCACTCACACTGATCGCTATCTACATGTCGATTCCCACCATCATCCTGCACAAAAAGTTTCCGCGATCAATTTGCTTGTACACCGAGCTGTTTCTATATCCCAACCCGATAATGTACATGCTGAATTAAATCACATTAGGAAAGTTCTTAGGAGCAACGGTTACCGTGCTAGGAATATACAGTCTGCCATCAATCGCCATCTTCATCCACGGCCACCCAAACCTCCAAAAACCGATCCTCCTGCAGCAATAGTCTTTCTTCCCTATATTCACCAAGTCACCGATTGCGCTGGAAAGTTTCTTCGAAAACAAAACATTAAAACAGTATTCAAACCCCCGAGCAAAATCTCACAGGTTCTTCCTTCACTTAAAGATAAATTAAACACTATGTCCTCTAAAGGTGTTTATTACGGCTACCTTTAGGTAGCCAGAGGTTTCCCAGATGGTATAGGTAGAACCGTAACTCGCCTATAATGTATCACTCGTTGCAACGAGACCAATAGGGTTTAATGTTTCTAAAACGAAATGAGGACAAGAAGAAGTGTTTGTGTGATTTTGTTTAAAGGTTATGTGGTAAAGTAGTCGACTTTTTTGAGTTTAAACTAAACTTCATCCTTAACATTTATTTTGTATGTATTTCCTATTCTATCTACTTAAAATAAAGGCAATTTATTATCATAATGACGCTAATTTGGTGTAATTTGGCATATTTTCCCAATTTTTTATGCTGGCTAAGATGATATTGAAAAAATTTTGTACACCTATGGTTCAGAAGGGGTAATTTATGCATGGGTGGAAGGAAGTTTTATGACCTAAATTTTTAGAGTCAAAATAGTATGCGATTCTAGTTAGATAATCGAAAAGGTTACACTTTTTTACATACAAAAAGTACTACTTTCGTTTGGAATCTTTGAGTTTTCAGAAAAGCAAACCTAAAGATTGGAATTCACTACTGTAAGTCATATCAATGTGTGTTTGTATTACCCTGTTCAGTGCTGTAGCTCCCTTAAAATGCACTTCTGAAAGAAAAAGTTTATATGCAAAAGTTTTATATTTCAACATCCTCTATAACCCCCAGAAGTTTATCGGTAGAATTACATGACATCCTGTATAATTTAAAATGGTTATACAAGTTAAATTATAAAAATAAATACAGTAAATATAATACTTCTACTTGAAACGCAATATTTATTAGGAATATCTACACTGTAAATGTGCAAAAAACGACTATAAATATTTTAACCTTCTGTAGATATGACAGACCATGACCTGAATTCATTTATAATGATGTACGTATATACAATAATTTGAAAATAAACAAATAAACTTACACGACTGTTTATTTTGAGAATACAGTCTAACTACAAATTGTAATAATTAGTACACTTAATTTATAGTGGATAGTATATATTAGGTATATTGCAAAAATAATAAAAATATTAAATTAATTTAAAAATATTCCTGATTTCAATAAAACATCCATGAATTCGTACTATTTTACACTTAAAAAGCCACTACCACTCTTTATAAACATTTGTTTTTATATAATACCAACAAAGTTCAACTGCTCAAACAATATAATTCTGTAAAATATTGACAACAATGGAATTACATACAAACGAAATCTTATACATGATGTTATCTGTTATTAAACCAATACTCTAAACAGAACAGAAACCTAAGCCTTATTAACAGCAAGGGGCGTTTGTTTTAGCTGCAGAATTATGGAACGCATACGTGATACATCCTTGCTTCCTTTACTGGCCTTCGGGTTGAAGTCGCAGAGCTTTGCGATTCTTTCCCATTCTGTACCAGGTTCAATTTCATTGTCTTCAGCTACAAATTGTTTCTCGGCATTTCTGCAGAAAACGATACGCTGTTAATCATTGTTAAATACATCAACATTAAGATAAATGGTAAAATGTAAAACAATCTTTTAAAGTAAAAAACGAATGAAAACAAAATACAAATAATTAAAATATAAACATCAATTGTTTATGGATTTTCATATAACACTCTTTACTTACTTGGCGGATTCTCTAAGAAAGCATAGAACAAACAGTAAATTAGTATCATGTACTTATGTAATCGCAGATGACAAGGGTGAAATATGTAAACTAAATGAAGAACTTTGTTGCATTGAACTGTTTATTTTTAATTTATTAACTTTTGTCACAAAACCTTGTTAACCAAATATAGGGCATTCTGTTTAAAAAAAAGTAAGTTTGACGTGCCCATATTCTATTGAGCCATCCTATATAACCACAGATATTTTACCAATGTGTACCATGTTAGTACCTACAGCTTTTATACAAGCCAATTTTATGTAACCTCTTACTTTTACAAATATCTTCCATTCCTTTATCGTTGCTGAATCCTGTATGTGCAATATGACAAAATAAAAACATTGTAGTGTGTGTGGAGAGCTAAATTAAATCATAGATGAAACTGCAATGCTCTATTGATGAAAAATTAAACTAATCGCTACAAAAATACGTCCTGCAGAATTTAAGCACTATTACGGTTTTCTTTTTGATTTTTTGAACATACTTATATTTTTAGAAACTGGAAAAGTAAATAGGGCGCATAATTCTGTTAGAAATTTAACAATTGCAACCTACCTGTTTGCTGCTTTTGTTTTGGCTATCTGTTCTTCGTGATGTTTGTACCAATCTTCTAATTCTTTTTTTGCAATTTCACGTAGTTCATCTTTTTTAATCTCCTCCTCTTGGTCTGAAATATTGCATTTTTATATTTGAAAAAGTAACTGAATATAAATTATACTACAACTATAAAACAATGCATAATGCTAAAACTATAATAATTATTATTTGTTGCAACTATTAAACACACCTTTCTCTTCCAGTCGTGTTTTTTGTTCTTCACGCCATTTCTTTATCTTCTCAGGTTCTTCTCTATTTTCAAACCTTGGCGGTGATGGAGAAACTACAAAAATCATTTAGGAATAAGTGATCAGGTTCAATACACTATATGGATATATGTTTAAATGACGACAGTCAATAAACATCTATTAATGAAAGAGAGAATTGACTTGGAATTTGGTGAATGTTCATTCTACATTTTAGCTATTAAAAATACAAAATGCCTTATATGCTCACATGTGAATATTTTATGTTTGCTTAGTATATTAGAAAGATCATAAAACGGGAGCCAAATTGCACTTACAAAGTTCAATGTTTTATTTTAATCGAACAGGTGTTTTTAATGTTGTTTATTGGGTATTTTGCCACCCTACAAAATTAAAAATACAGTGCAACCTCCATAATCCATACACACGATAATCCGAATCATTGTATCACATTTCTGCTTAAATAAATGTAACCTTGTTTATAATATATTAAAATGCTGCTTTAGAAATACCGCGTGATCGCTTTCAAAACCGAACATAGCAAAAGCATAATATATCACAGGTTATTAGAACTATTTATTTTAAAAAGCAAGGTTGCCGCCATCAGTACTTTAAATTATAGGGGGGAGGAGGGCTGAAAGTCCTTAGACATCAATTACGTTGGATATATCATTTGTTTATTAATAATTAAAAACTTGCTATGTTCAGTTTTGAAACCGGTGGACCGGTAGAAAAATAATTAAAATTAGTTATAATCAGATTATATGCACCAAAAAGATGGTTATACAGTGAATTTATTATAACGCAGTTTTGACACAGATTGACGCAAAACCTAACCTGCTAACCTCGAATTTGACATAGACTTACAGTGCCACCAACACAAACAAATATTTCAAAGCCAAGCTTGATTTCATTTTCGTTTGCTCACATGTTATTTGATATAGGCAGAATCTAAATTGTTAAATTATTGCTATTAAAACGGATATATTTTTTTAAAATTATCTATATAGTGCGATGGATAGCTGTCTCTAATTAAATTAAATATTAAATTGTTAGAGCATCCACACAATATTTTGTTTGAACTAAAATTCTCAGGCAGATTAAAAGTAAGCTGTATTTATTTAAATGCCTAAATTAATGGTTATATGCCCGTTTTTATATTTTATCTACCTGCAAATAATGATAAATAAACGCTAGCTCATAAGTAAAGCAATCACTCTATTATCTTGGTTAGGTTCCTTAGTTGATTGTGTAATTTTACAAATTATTTGAGTACGGTTCTGTTGACCGCTTAAGTTCCACTACGCAGAAGCAAAATATTGGAAAGTAGGTCAAATGTTACACAAAATGGATTCCGTATGCAACATTGCGTTATATGACGATTAAAACAAAGTAAAATTATCAAAGTTCGTACAGGTATTTATTTGAATTTTCACGCTTTGGCGGCATTAATTATCTTTTGTTTTCAGGCAATTGACTGTCGATGACGTCAAAGGGACGCTGCTGGCGAAAATTAGCAATTGTTTCAGACGCGTCCGGTTTCACCCTCGTATAACCTCAAATAATGGAATCCGCTTGTTTTGCGAGCTGCACCTCCTCTATAGCCGCGGAAATGCTTGGATCTCCTTTATCATGCACGTAATTTTCACGAGCCTAACGTTTATAATTTATAAATATTTCTAGAGAAATTTTTCGGCAGGGTTGTTGGATTCTCTGACACAGTTCCTGTATGTTTTGAGGTCTACATGCATACACAATATTTTTAATAGTTCCCCAAAGAAAAAAATCGAGTGGTGTAATGTCAGGCGATCTCAAAGCCCACTCTATTGAAGGGCCATTACGACCTATCCATCTTTACGGAAAATTCTCATTAACCATGCTTGCACTATTCTTGCGTTATGAACTGGGGATATATCTAGCCGGAAGTGCAAATCTCGCCTCACATCCAGTGGTAAATCATCAAGCACATCCATTAATTCAGTATTTAAAAAATTTAACTGCATTTAGCGTATCAAAAAATAAAACGGGCCAATGATTCCTGTGTTTAAAATTCCGCAATACACATTAACTTTCTGTGAATATTGTGTTTTACAGTTGATAACCCAATTTGGGTTTGCCCAGTATCTACAATTCTGGGATGAAACTACACCGTTAGTAGTGTAGGTAGCTTCATCACTGAGCATTATTTTTTTCAATAATCTGTCATTTAGAAAATTACTTTGAGCCCATAGACAATACTCCATTCTCCTATGGAAATCTCCTTCTTCAAGAATGTGTAAATATTTTGGTCTATACGGTTTAAATTTGGACGACGAAGACATCTCCAAATTTTAGAGTAAGAGATATCCATATCTAGCCATATCTTGTAAATTCGTGTGAGGATTATTACGATACGCTGCTAATATTACTGCATCTAAATGGTGTTCTTGATTGTTCAATTGAAAGTATATACAGGCAGACCTTGCAGTTCGCGGATATGCGTTTCGTTCGCCAATGTTAACTGTTTCAACTTTCACACACTAAGTAAATAAAGCAGACGTATGCGGTTTATGTCATAAACACCTAAATATCATTATTTATCACGAACTAGTAAACACACTTATCGAGCCTATTCCTTTGAATCTCTTATTACCAAATCGGTCCAGAAACAAATTATAAAATTATAACTTGAATAAACAAATGCTCTAGCTCTAGATTCAAGTGGCAGACTTATGTTACGTATGGAATTTTAGTTCAAGACTTACTGTCTTCTCGAACGTTTCTGCCGAAATTTTTTGAGGTTACAGAATATAAATAAATCCAGTTTATGGAACCTAACCCCGTTTTTATCATTTGTGTTTACTTGCGCATCGCCGTTTTGCGCTTCGCGGCATTCTTCTGGAATGCCGCAAAGCCCCGCGAACGGCGAGGTCTGCCTGTACTCCATTTGTGATTCTAGGCAGACTTTGCGTGTGCATTTTTTAACAGTGTAGGGCACAGATGGTAACAACACACTTACCACTTTTTGTAACTAAATATTTTGTGGTAAAAATATTCATATTCCAGGCCTGCCCAGAATGACAAACAGAGCAAATGGAGTATATGTATATCCACACGCATTAACGTCCGCAGCAATCCGTGTAAATAGTCACGTAGGCAAACAATAACTAATCCTTGAAAAAGTGCAACCTGCAGCTAGATCTGTGCATTTGAATTGATAATTCGAATAATATATGGAATAATTCGATATATCGAATAACGATATTAAAATAAAAGTTATTCGAATTATCGAATATATAATTATTCGAATAAATTTATTGGAATTATCGAATAAATAATTATTCGGGTAAAAATTTATTCGGTTAAAAATTTATTCGAATAAAAATGTATTCGAATAAAAATTTATTAGAAAAAATTTTTATTCGAATAAATTCATACCAAGAATTATTTATTGGATAATTCGAATAAGTTTATTTTTAATAAATTTTTGCGAAAATCGAATAAAGAATTTTAGGAATATATACTTATTTATTCAAATAAAACTTATTAGAATGCAAAGGCACATAAATATCAAACTGTAAACATTTTAATTACTTAAAATTAAAACTATCAGAGCAATTTTATTTTTTATCAGCGGGATATGACATACCGTGTGTCCACAGGAGGACGCACCATAGGGATAACCTAATAGAATAGAAAGATCGGCTAATGCTGTGATCGCCGGCACTCTAAAACGTCGTTTTCTGGCTTCTGACTCGTCACTGTATGACACAATATTGTTATAAATGGTACAAGAAAAGGGACGGTGATCACAGCACTGGTTGATATTTATATTCTATTAGCATTATCTTATCTCTATGGTGCGTACTCCTGTGGAACACGGTATAAATGATGTGTATTAGGGTTCCTAGATGTGCGTGATTTATTTTGATTATTATCATTGCTTGAAAAGTTCTTTAGGTGATCTTATTGGTTACCATTAATCATTAGTGTTGTTAGTCCTTTTCAATTTCCTTACAATAATACCAAAACAATTGCCTGCCTAATAATTACTATTTGTATTTAGCAAATGGCCATTAATCATCATTAGTCAGAAAACTTGTATCAGATATCAGATAGAATAAGTTAAACAGAAGATTATTCTTTCTAGAAAATTGTTAATTGATTTTACACAACTTATTCTAGTAATGATGCATATTGCCTATTGGTCAGAATCGTAAATCGGGAATGTGGGTAAGTCTGTGCATTTGCATTGATAATTCGAATAATATATGGAATAATTCGATATATCGAATTAACGATATTAAAATAAAAGTTATTCGAATTATCGAATAAATAATTATTCGAATAAATTGATTGCAATTATCGAATAAATAATTATTCGGATAAAAATTTATTCGGTTAAAAATGTATTCGAATAAAAATGTATTCGAATAAAAATTTATTAGAATACATTTTTATTCGAATAAATTTATTTTTAATAAATTTATGCGAAAATCGAATAAAGAATTTTTGGAATATATACTAATTATTTATTCCAATAAAACTTATTAGAATGCAAAGCCACATTATAAATATCAAACTGTAAACAATTTAATTACTTAAAACTATCAGAGCAATTTTATTTTTTATCAGCGGGATATGACATATAAATGATGTGTATTAGGTTTCCTAGATGTGCGTGATTTATTTTGATTGTTATCATTGCTTGAAAAGTTCTTTAGATGATCTTATCGGTTATCATTAATCATAAGTATTGTTAGTCCTTTTCAATTTCCTTACAATACCAAAACAAATGCCTGCCTAATAATTACTATTTGTATTTAGCAAATGGCCATTAATCTTCATTAGTCAGAAAACTTGTAGCAGATATCAGATAGAATAAGTTAAACAGAAGATTACTCTTTTTAGAAAATTGTTAATTGATTTTACACAACTTATTCTAGCAATGATACATATTGCCTATTGGTCGGAATCATAAATCGGGGATGTGGGGAAGTAGGGATCCCCCTTTAGCGATAATTTAAAATATCATTGCAATAAATCAATGCCCAATTCTGTTAAAGCATTACAGTTTACGTTTGTCTTCGAAGGTGAACACTAAATTATTTTCTGCATTTGTACTTTCTTCTTCTTTTCCTTTCCCTTTTGCCCTTAGAGCATCGGCAAAGGAGAAAAATACGGTTTAGTGCTGTTACCATTTGTTGTGCTTCAAAGCTACTCACATTTAGAATTCAATGTTCAGAATCAGGAAAGGTAAATACTACTATTGTTATATATACATATTACATGGTCAACCCGATTTAAATCATGATTAAAATTACGTCAAAAAGTGCAAATATACCATGAACCTTTATTATTTTAACATTGTCCTACTTTTAAGTATCACGATTTGCTTACTTTTATTGCTCAAAATTTTTTTTTTGTTTTGTTCATTAGTTTTGAGAATGTTCAATAATTTATTTAACACTAAAATCCAATAGAATGGGGTGTAGAGCAATAGTTGATAAATTTTGAATAATTGAATAATTATTCCGATAAATTAATTATTCGCATAAGTTAGTTATTCGAATAAACTGGTTATTCAAATAAGTTATTGCAATAAATTATTCCCATAAATTAGTTATCCGAATAAATTAGTTAACCGAATAAGTTATTCGAATAAATTAATTATTCGATACCTAGTTTGTGATATCGAACACCCCTACCTGCAGCATGCAAAATTGTGCTTTTTTTTAATATGGAATTCTAGGAATAACCATTGGCAACAAGCATTATGACTAAAGGCCGGATTTATATGCATTTGCATATTTTTTGCTAGTCAATTGCGTATTAATTTAAAGTTTCCTTTGCGTTTTAGATGGTTTTAAATAATATATCATTTTTATTGTGCAGATAGTTGCATATGTTGCAATAAATATTTTACAATATGTGCATATTTGCTTGCATATAATATGTATAGTACTTTTTGCGATTTTTTACTATATATTAATATGGAACTCTAGGAATAACCATTGGCAACAAGCATTATGACTAAAGGCCGGATTTATATGCATTTGCATATTTTTTGCTAGTCAATTGCGTATTAATTTAAAGTTTCCTTTGCGTTTTAGATGGTTTTAAATAATATATCATTTTTATTGTGCATATAGTTGCATATGTTGCAATAAATATTTTACAATATGTGCATATTTGCATGCATATAATATGTATAGTACTTTTTGCGATTTTTTACTATATATCGTTATGAAAATGTTAACATTTTAAAGCTTGTTCGGGGTTTTCAAGAAATTTAAATTGTACTTTTTCTTAGAAATGCTAATGCTGTACATGTTTTACCTGATTTTGCTCAGTACTTAAAAGGGCAGAAATGCTGGATATAGAAATACAGTGGAACCTGCCTATGTTGACCACTTGCGGGATCAAAAAAAAATTGATCAACTTACAAGATATTTGTTAAATTTTAGAACCTGCTTATAACTTTGCACTAGATAAACTAAACAAATTCAACAAGAGATGCAGTTTTAGAAGGGTAGTCGAAACCATGTTGATGTAACCATTACAGCTCCATAATATCAAATAGCACTTGACCTTCAGCACATGTTCTGAATGTAAGTGGTCAATATGCAGGATAGAAGTAAATTTCAAAGTAGTAAAAAATCAGTGATCATTGTCAGGTACTGAGAAAACTTGGTCATCTTAGTCACGTTTTGTTGTATCAACTCTAAATACCGGCAGTAAAGTGAACCTTATCTTTGGTTAGAATAAAAGGCGCAGATTTATGGAATATATTAATAATGCAAACCGGTCTTTAGTTTCCAACAGTCGCGGTTATGGGTTGAAACTGTAGTAAAATTGTTATTTTAAAAATGCGTAAAGAGAAAGCCATTTTTTGACAAATCTGTTTTAAACATGTAAGTAAATTTTAAGTTCAATATCTTTGCAAGATTATTAAATTCTTATTTATTTTTTTTTAAAATAATAGTGATTAAACCATAATTGTATTTGTTTTTAATCTTATAAACTTATTTTATCAGTATTAGAAACACGTTTAATTTAGTGCTCTTGGTCTAGTATTTCTTGTTTTTCATATTAATATTAAATTGAAAATTTTGCGTGCCTATTTTGATTTTTAATGCATATTTAAATGCGTATTTATAGTGCATATAAATCCGGCTTTTATGTAGGATGCATTTCTGGACTTATTTTTGAATTTTTTTCATCACATTAAAGCCACTTTCTGTTGCCAAAGTTTGAAAAAAAAACTAGTGAATCACCCTGTACAGTTTTTTTCAGTAGTAATGTATTATGAGCAGGCTTAGGATAAATATGCATTAAAAATTGGAATATATGCATGCCAATATGCACGTAAAATACCGAAAATATGAACTTAAATATGCTCCTCTCTAATTTGGTTCAATGTAGCACTGTGCAAGTCAGGAACGTAAATTTTTATTAGTGTTGATTCGTGAGGTATATCTTGCTTCATGTACTTCTCTAGAAATGCTGTGAGTGTTGGTTTTTGTAACTTGGATAAAGATATATCGGCAGAAATAAGGACTTTACATAAATCATAATTAAACTCAGAATGGTGTGGTCCTGGTTTTGGAATTGTTGTTTATTAGCAGGTTTTTTTTAATTTTCTTACTCAGATGTTTTTCTGTTTGCATATGCCGAGTAACTTGAAATTTTTTTGAAGCTACAATTGCAACTTCACAATATTACAAAATAGCACAATACCATTAAAGTATTCAAAATCAAGCTCAAACTGGTTTAGAACTACACTTGAAGATATTTCCTCTTAATCTTAAAAATTACCAATATTCAACCAAAAATGTAAACAAATGCGTTTTTCATCCTGTTCTGCTGTGAAAGTACTTAAAACTTTCAAGATAATTACATTTTATGCAACTAGAAATTAAAGAAATGTGCAGCATTAATTAGAAACCTTCAAAACATGCATGTATTGTATAAAACAGTCAAAATATGCATTTGCATATGCAAATATGCAAATGCATAATTATCCTAAGCCTGATTATGAGCAAATGATTTTGCCGATAAAAATGTTTATGAAAGTTTTGTTGTGGCACAGTCACAAGACAAACTAACTTTGTTTGCTATGGATACAAGTGATAAAAAACTGATGAAATTCCAGGGGAAAATTTTGATTTTTTTACCACTATAAAAACACGTGATTGGTTGAATTTTGAAAAAGATTGCATTTGATTAGATAATAAGAGATGCGGGAAATAGTCTTATGGAAATGCTAACTAGTGATGTGGGTCGGGTAAATACCCAGTGGGTAGGGTATTTATAAATGGGTATTTACCCCTGCCTCGGGTAAATACCTAAAAACTGGGTATTTATCAAATTTGTAATATTTAAAAAGCTAACTAAATTTTACGCACATAATAATGTTATCTTAATAAATAAACTATGCACAGCGTGAGTACTAAAAAGTGGAGAAAGAGCAGGAAATTTTGAATTAAATCCTAGTAATTTTTTGCTCTTATGTATCTCGCATGTGTATCACTCCAACTTTCTGGTTACATGTCATTGGTGGCACTGTAAATCTATGTAAAATTCGATGTTAGCAGGTTAGTTTTTGTGTCAGTTTTGACATAGACCGACGCAAAACCTAACCTGCCAACCTCGAATTTGACATATCCATTTACTGACATCCACACTGTCGAACTGACAGTATGTTGGCACCACTGCTGTTTCTCACATTTTAACAATTAAATTAATGTACAGTCTAATAAAAACATATTATTTTGAGGGTATAGTCAGACATTTTTAAACATTTGGCACTGACAGTGCGGATGTCAAGTAAATGGATAATACACTTACAGTGCCACCAATGACATGTAAACAGAAAGTTGGGGTGATACACCTGCGAGAAACATAAAAGCAAACAATTATTAGGATTTAAATAACATTTCCCGCTCTTTCCCACCTTTTAGTACTCACACTGTATATATAAATGCACTGGAATATTTATGTAAAATAACAATTTAAATGTAAGACAGAATAAACTGGTTATTCAAATAAGTTATTGCAATAAATTATTTGCATAAATTAGTTATCCGAATAAATTATTCGAATAAATTAGTTAACCGAATAAGTTATTCGAATAAATTAATTATTCGATACCTAGTTTGTGATATCGAACACCCCTACCTGCAGCATGCAAAATTGTGCTTTTTTTTTATATGGAATTCTAGGAATAACCATTGGCAACAAGCATTATCACTAAATTGAATTGTGTTGGTACTTACAGTCTGTTCAGTAAACATAAAAACGCAAAGTGGCATTTATTAATAGGTATTTTTATTACATTCTTTTTAAAGTTCAAGCAAGAATTTCTCGACAAATATCTACTTTGACATTGAAATAATGTGGAGAAATATTGTGTCATTTTTAAATTCAAACCCACTTTTATGCAGGTGTAGAAACCTTTGCAAAACAAAATACAGAATCCCTAGTACAAAGATTATAATTTATGCATATGCTAACTTGGAAAAAATTAAATGTTTTGCTGTTTACTAACTTTTTTTGTATCATATGACTTGTGGTAGGAAACCTGGTGTAAGAGTTCTCAGGTTGCGCGAACGCCTCTGATGTAACCTAGCAACTGTCACTAAAATGACAACCGGGACCAACGGCTTAACATGCTCTACGAGACACGGCTGGCTGCAATTTTACTACCACTATAGGTCGGACACGCGTGCGAGTGCCGACTGCCTTGAACGTTTCTTAACTCTCACGGCTGTTTGACCAGTCCTTGGAGCAAGCGGCTATGCAACCAACATATTTTTGCAGGGAGGTTAGGTTTCATGTTGATATCTTAATTATTTTGAATTACAGTTCAGGCTATTATAAACTTGAAATGCGATTTTATAATTTGATTTTAACTAGGTAGTTTTGAACTGAGGACAATTTCAGCCAGAACTACAACTTAAAATAATTAAAATATTAACCAGTCAATATGAAATCTTGCCCACTGTAAAAATTATAACCAGAACCCTAGGTAAAAACACTATTTAATCTGGTGACAATGCTTGTTGCCAATGGTTTCGCTAGTTAGCAATTTAGTGATGTAAATTACCCGGGTATTTATTTTTAGGGGTAAATAAAATAAAATGTAGAATAAAAAAAAATTGCTGGACTGAGAACAGTTCCTGTCCAAAATACCGATGGGGCCATAATTATACAGGTTGCCTAAAATAGTACGGAACATGGCAATTCCATGAGTTGGAAAAGGTTCAAATTTGCCATAAGAGTAACCGAAATAGAAAAATAATTACTTTGGTAGCTAGGCAACAAGTAGCTATTGCACCTACTTGTTGCCTAGCTACCAAAGTAATTATTGCATTTTCTGTTTCAGTTACTCGCATGGCAAATAGTATTTGAACCTTTTCCAACTCCATACAATTTTAGGCAACCTATAGATAACAGCTATAAGATAGCATAAATAAAAACAGAATTTAATGCTTGAAGAAGAAAGAGATGAACATTGAAACAAATATTTGAATAGACTTGATGCTCATTTTAATTATGTCATATGTCAACTAAATATGCCTACTAAAATAACTTTTTTGAAGGGTTACCTCTCTCTTACTCAAGTATTATGTGCTTTTGATAATGCCATCTCATTGCTGTTATACATAATTATGGTCCTATCGGTATGCAACGTCCCCTGGAATTTCATCAGTTTTTTATCACTTGTATCCATAGCAAACAAAGTTAGTTTGTCTTGTGACTGTGCCACAACAAAACTTTCATAAAACATTTTTATCGGCAAAATCATTTGCTCATAATCAGGCTTAGGATACTTATGCATTTGCATATCTGCATATGCAAATGCATATTTTGACTGTTTTATACAATACATGCATGTTTTGAAGGTTTCTAATTAATGCTGCACATTTCTTTAATTTCTAGTTGCATAAAATGTAATTATCTTGAAAGTTTTAAGTACTTTCACAGCAGAACAGCATGAAAAACGCATTTGTTTACATTTTTGGTTGAATATTGTAATTTTTAAGATTAAGAGGAAATATCTTCAAGTGTAGTTCTAACCAGTTTGAGCTTGATTTTGAATACTTTAATGGTATTGTGCTATTTTGTAATATTGCGAAGTTGCAATTGTAGCTTCAAAAAAAATTTCAAGTTACTCGGCATATGCAAACAGAAAAACATCTGAGTAAGAAAATAAAAAAAAACCTGCTAATAAACAACAATTCCAAAACCAGGACCACACCATTCTGAGTTTAATATGATTTATGTAAAGTCCTTATTTCTGCCGATATATCTTTATCCAAGTTACAAAAACCAACACTCACAGCATTTCTAGAGAAGTACATGAAGCAAGATATACCTCACGAATCAACACTAATAAAAATTTACGTTCCTGACTTGCACAGTGCTACATTGAACCAAATTAGAGAGGAGCATATTTAAGTTCATATTTTCGGTATTTTACGTGCATATTGGCATGCATATATTCCAATTTTTAATGCATATTTATCCTAAGCCTGCTCATATTACATTACTACTGAAAAAACTGTACAGGGTGATTCACTAATTTTTTTTTCAAACTTTGGCAACAGAAAGTGGCTTTAATGTGATGAAAAAAATTCAAAAATAAGTCCAGAAATGCATCCTACGTAAAAGCCGGATTTATATGCACTAAGAACACGCATTTAAATATTCATTAAAAATCAAAATAGGCACGCAAAATTTTCAATTTAATATTAATATGAAAAACAAGAAATACTAGACCAAGAGCACTAAATTAAACGTGTTTCTAATACTGATAAAATAAGTTTATAAGATTAAAAACAAATACAATTATGGTTTAATCACTATTATTTAAAAAAAAATTAAATAAGAATTTAATAATCTTGCAAAGATATTGAACTTAAAATTTACTTACATGTTTAAAACAGATTGGTCAAAAAATGGCTTTCTCTTTATGCATTTTTAAAATAACAATTTTACTACAGTTTCAACCATAACCGCGACTGTTGGAAACTAAAGCCCGGTTTGCATTATTAATATATTCCACAAATCTGTGCCTTTTATTCTAATCAAAAATAAGGTTCACTTTACTGCCGGTATTTAGAGTTGATACAATAAAACGTGACTAAGATGACCAAGTTTTCTCAGTACGTGACAATGATCACTGATTTTTACTACTTTTAAATTTATTTCTACCCTGCATATTGACCACTTACATTCAGAACATGTGCTGAAGGTCAAGTGCTATTTGATATTATGGAGCTGTAATGGTTACATCAACATGGTTTTGACTACCCTTCTAAAACTGCATCTCTTGTTGAATTTGTTTAGTTTATCTAGTGCAAAGTTATATAAATCAGGTAAAACATGTACAAAGCATTAGCATTTCTAAGAAAAAGTACAATTTAAATTTCTTGAAAACCCGAACAAGCTTTAAAACAACATTTTCATAACGATATATAGTAAAAATCGCAAAAAGGACTATACATATATGCAAGGAAATATGCACATATTGTAAAATATTTATTGCAACATATGCAACTATATGCACAATAAAAATGATTATTATATTATTTAGAACCATCTAAAACGCAAAGGAAACTTTAAATTAATACGCAATTGACAAGCAAAAAATATGCAAATGCATATAAATCCGGCCTTTAGTCATAAGGGAGCTGTAGCACCGAGGAGGGTAATAATAATACTAATAAAGTAGTACAGATAAAGCTAATTCGGTACGATTTTTATTCTGAATTAGATGACAGTGAAAAAAAGTTAGTATAAGATTCAAAAGGGGTAGTTTACTACCTAAAATTTAAATTTGCTACTAAAATATGCCTAAAATGTGTTACCACCTTTTTTCTACAAATCGTGATAGGCAGTTTTGACGTAAACAAACAACTATTATTGCAACTGAAAACTGAAGGTTACTAGCTTTTGTCATGTTAAATCATGGCTACTACGTTCTTGAACATAAAACCCTTAAAATCGCTGTAACTTCTGAACAAAGAACGAAAAGACCTGTTTATATGCAATTTTTTTCAAAGAATAAATCTCCTCTCTGTTGCCAAAGTTTGTAAGAGGCTAGTGAACCACTCTGTATGTACCAGCAAATTTTAGTTGATTCCGGATAAAATGGCGTATCGCTTAAACGAAATCTGGATAATAGAACGTCTATTGTATTTATAAAAGGAAGTTGTAAAGAGGCCGACAAGATGACAGTAACCAAAAGACATATTCGAGCTCATAATGTTTTAATCTACCTATAAATAACATTTTTTCTATAGCACATGTTAAAGTGTGCTTTTATCAACTCAAAACAAAGGGTCAAGTTTTACTTTAACAGCAAGGGTAGATAAAGTAGCACTTTAACATCAAGGATAGATAAAGTAATTTAATTTTCTAACTTTTGTTTAAATTAAATATGACAGCTTCGTATTATCGTAGCAACCAATCTAGCTACTGTCATTTTGAAATGTGATTGACTGTCATTATTTTCTTTTGAAATTGTTAAAGTTCTTGCTATAGAAAAAATATTGTATTATACACGACGATAAAGTTATTTTTATCCACTCTTGAATCATTAACGTCTCGACTTCGTCCCGACGTTAAACGATTCACTCGTGGATAAAATTTAACTTTATCGTCTTGTATAATAAATTACTATAACTGTGTATATTCTAGATGGAACTGATATTATAATGATACTATTGGACTATAATTCTAGTTTAGTACACAAGCACTTATTAGTAGACACTTTTGACGTACTTTAGATAATCGTTTTCAGTGACTAAAATCAGCTATTATTCACAAATGACTAACATGTTCCTTTATACACTGACAACCCTAAATAACTAACAGCGCCAATACAATTGTGATACGGTATTAGCTTTGCTTGATTTATAATAATAATAATAATAATAACTTTATTGATTTAAAAATAAATATAACAACAAAATAAACTTATGAACTAGGCGAAGTCCAGTTCGAAGGAAATCCGAAGGAAATCCACCGCCTGCTCCACTTAACCTAGACAATTGTTGGAACAATAATGTTCTGCAATTCGATTATCAGAATCATTATAAGGTATTTTTGTTTTTGTCCAGTCAGGTATAAAGTAGTATTGCGATTATGGATTAAGAATAACAAACAAGATTTAAAAGAAAAAGAAACACGGTGTTACGACAAAGTGGCTGTACTTTATTTCTAAAGTAAAATTTTTAATTTAAAAGGCGTTTCCCTCCGTTTGTAATTTGAATAAGAGAAATCTTAATTTAATTTTAAAAGGACTAATACTTAACGTCTTTAAATCGAGGGGTAGCTTGTTGTAACCATTAACGACACAGTAAGAAAAAGAGCGTTTAAATAACGCAGTATGATGTATAGGCGGAGTTAATAGACCTTTATATCTGAGGTTCAGATTATGTACATCAGTACGGAAGGATTTACTGACAGAATCTCCATTCAATTCAGTTTGTACCATTTTGTAACTTTTTTTGTAAAAAATCACTACTGCAAGATATAACATGTGTATCACATGTGAGTGAAATGCCATTACACGCTCGGAAGGCTTCAAACATTACTAGCATGACTTATTATGTTTTACTAGCAACCCAGTGAGACAAATGTCTCATTTAAAAAAACAAAAAAGACCGTTTTGCAATAGAACGCGTATTCACCACACGTACGTATATGACGTCATTTTTGGTAGCAAACTACCAGTAGCATTCGCTTTGATAAAATTTGCCTAGAATCTAACCTAAAAAGTTAGGATTAGGATAATTAGATAATAATTAGTGTTAGAGACTGAAATTCGGTTCCTGACCTGACATGACCATTCCAAACATATAACTTTAATAACTTTTTTCTCTATCTCTTACGGTTTGGCTGCTGAAACAGCGTCCCAGACAGACACGTCTGTTAGATAAAGGATTATTATTAAATCTGCTATGATTCTGTAAAAGAATGAGCTATTAATTTGCTATCAAAGTATAAGTCAAAACCATATACAATTTTGAACTACTTGAATGTGTGGTTTAATCAACAAAACAATCTGTAAACTCTATTCACTATAGTCCCCGATTGTCAAAAATTACGTTTTATGGTAGCACTGTTAATTTATATTAGTTTTTTTGTTACTACTAGGTTGGACAACGCCAAAGCGTAATTTTTAAAATTTGCGTTTTTGTTAACTGGCAACTTTTATTTATTTTTGCTTAAGTCCGTTCAAAATAAAAAATATTTTGATTTAACAATAACCAATAATTTATAGTTTTGACATCAGTAACTTATTGTTTCTAGCTACCCATAACTTGACTTAAAAGTATTAACCATGATATAAAAGATTGTTTTTAATTGTTTCACCTACAGTTTTCCTCTGATTTGCCATGTATTTCAGTAATATTGCAACGAGGTACGCTGGTATCTAGGTTACAACTTTAAAGCAACTCTGCGTTGCTATAATTTCACATCGTGTATGACTAAAATGATGTCCAATAAACACAGTATTGCCAAATTGTAAACATTAATTAATAATTCTTCAAAATACTACGCATGTGGGCCTAAAATAAATAACACAATTTTTATTCAGAATCATGTGATGTGATTATTATCTGCCATTTAGGATTCACCCTGTATAGTATGTTTAAATTCAATAAAACAATTACTATTGCAGCTAGATGCAGACGATGTATTTAAAAAAATGAAATTATGACATACCACTCATTCTCTCCTTGGCAGCATCGTAGATGTCGGGTTCTACTCCATTGATCATCTCAAAACTCTCCGAATTCTCTTTGAATGCATTGGTAGTGGTACCATCTATAAGCAAAGCAGAAATATAGGAGGACGAAGCCAAACTTAGTCGACAAACATGTCAACATGCACTGCGATTATACCACAAAGCGCATCAGTGCAAATACTTCAATGACCTTTTGTTTGGCCAAATGTCGCACATCCGAGCCGGTATAGTTCGATAGTGCACACTACTTTAAGAAGTTAACACAACATAAAGGTACTAATACGCCCCTTTAACTCAGGTTAAATACCTACCGATGTTCGCCGGGGGAATTGTAATCGCTGGTTTAACATCGTCCTCAAGACCTGCAAGTTCGTCTTGCTCGCGAGCTAAAAAGTCTGCAGCTGGATCAACATCGAAATTATCACCAAAATCAGCCATCGCAAGAACTTATCTGTTTAAATTTAATGACAACTACTGAACTGACAGTTGTCACTTGTCAAACGTCATGCAGGTTAGTTGGCCGGATATGCTTCGAAGTCAGCGGAAATTACTACAAACGATCTACGCGGGAAAATTAAAATTTTAAACTATGAATTGCTTTTATTAACAACAACTATTACATATGAACATTCTTCACATTCGATTACACATTCATCTCCGATTATTTTTTTATCGATAGTATACGAATTTCCGCATCTACATGAATAATAAGCCACAAAATCGCTATCAAACTCGAGATCATTAACACTTAATGTCGCATATACTAAGTATTGTTCATTAAAGTTCTTTTGCACTAGCGAAGCATCATACTGTCTTCTTAAATCTCCATCACGAAGAGTTTTCCAAGCTTCATCAATTTTTAGAAATTTGTCATGTAGCTGAGTTCTCTGCTTGTCAGGGTGATATTCCTTTATCAGCTTCTGGTAACTTCGTTTAATTTCTTCATACGACGAGTTGTCTGAACAACCAAGAACTGTATAAAAAGTTTCAGTCATCACTACTGGTAAGTTTTAAAGAAAAATGAGTATTTTCCGTCAGGCAAAGGCAAGTGGCAATTAGTTTTGCGACAAATAATTTATACACTAACCGTATTTCAGACCCTTTTAATACTTTTACATTGATATTATATATTTGATTTTTAATACTACAACTGTAATTACGACTATTACGCATAAAAATTCTTTAAAATATATTTAATGATTTATAGGTTATACTGAAAGTGGTTATACAGTCGCCGAACGGGAATATAATCGGCTGACGGCTGCTATCAACATTGCAAATTGCAACAATCGGCCAAGTAATAAGTATTTTTTCCTGAAAAAAATCAAGTACATTTTGCAAATTGGAAATTTACCACAGTTTCATATCAAGGAATAATATACTACATTTGTGACCTTGATGCGTATTCGCTCGCTCCGCCATCTTGAAAAAATGGCGTTCAAAATTAGTTTTTTTGATAGTATCTCCTTTCCAGTATCTCCTTGAAAAAAAATTATTATTTTAAAAATTGAGAGATCAAATTCTTTACAAGTGTAGTACAAGTGTACCTAGATACTCTATTTTTTTCTACTCCCACATGTAAATATTCCATTTTCTTCACAATCCACAGAATGGATAAGTAGGTAATTGTAGTTAACTGAACGAATATGATTTCATATCGACGCACAGGAGATTTTTCTTTATCCAATTACATGTTCTAAAGAATTCCTCATTTAGACAACTGTAAAAGAACATTTACAGGATTTTTGTAACAGTATTTCATTAACAGGGCAATATTAGAGTGTCTTGAATCCATTTAAATAGATATTAATTAGAATTGAAAAAGATTTCTCCTAAAAAGCGCCTTGCATAAAAAATGTAAAAATTATGCAAATATACTACTTTTCGGTAAATAATAAAAAATCTAAAGAAGTAATTAACATTTTATATTATTTTTTCCAATTATAAATCTTTAATATTAAGTCTTGTATGTGAAATTTGGATAAATATTTAAAAAATTAAAAATTTATTTTTAGCTAAATTTTAAAAAAATTAGGGGTTTTCTGACCTTCAGATTGTTCAGTTAGCTAAAAATAATACACTCTAAAGAAATCTCATTGAAATCTTACTCAATTTCCGAAAAATAGCACTTTTCGGATTTTGACAATTTCGAAAAACTCCATGTTCTAAGTAAGTAAAAATCACTCGGTATATATGATAGGGGCTAAATAGGTTTTTAGACAAGCACAAATTATTGACGTGAAAAGTTTTTTGAAAAATCAAAAATAAAATTTTTTCCCATATTATGCCAACTTTTTGGCGGACACTGTATATGTGTGTCAGCACAACAGGCCTTAGAGGCCCAAGGCTTGGTTCACTATTTTCCTCCATTTTTTCGTATCGGTCGCCTTTTCTTCCCAATTTTTTTACATTTAAGTTCAGCAGTTCTTTTTGAACATTGGTTGTCCATTTGTTCTTTGGTCTCTCCTGTCTTTTCTTTCTGTGACTCCCCTTTGTAACATAGGTACAGATGTTTTAGCATTTTGTTTCATAAATACAAATAAAAATAGATAACACAAAAGATTTAATCCATTTTCAAGGATAGTACCCACTTGAATTTCGTGGAGTAATGTTGTACGAGTGTGCTCCTCGAGATATCAATTGTGCAGTGATACAGGTGTGACCTTAGGTTAAATTTCAATATCAACGCAGAAAAGTAAATATACCCAATTCATTTTACTGTTTCTAAAATATTTCGTTGCACATTACATTTTAAACTTACAATAGAATAGTGTAATATACAGGGTGTGGCCAAATGGCCAATAACCCGCATTATAACAACATTCCCTACGTGCAGCCAAATTCATCAATATACCATCAAAATGCACTTCCCCAATTCATACCAACAGCCAACACGTATCTTTCACAACAAATAGCACCACAACAACCACAGTATCAACCTTCATTTAGCTTCAGTCAACAACCCAATGTGCAAGTTTCAACCCAACCTCTATACGATCCTACACAAGAATTTCCCTCAATTAATGAATGGCAAACTGTTAAAAGCTCTTAAAAAAGGTTTAGAGTTTTAGATGAGGATGATGCTCACTCGAGTCAAACTGATTCAAATACATACTGACTAAGCGAGAATAAATTCAACAAATTTGAAGAGGAAAAAGTAATGGAAACAAATGCGGACAACGAAAAACAAATAAGGGACACAAAGCCACCTCCAATTTTTGTTGCCGGAGTAGAAAATATAAAACCTTTGATCACCGAACTTGACAACGTAGCTAAAGGAAAATATCACTACAAAGCACTCAGTAGAGAGCAGGTTAAAATAGAACCGACAGACTCGAAGACATACACTAACATCATAAGAATGTTGAACGGCAAAGGAACTCAATATCACACTTATAAGCCCAAACAGGAGAAAAGCTTTAGAGTAGTATTAAAAAATGTACACTAGGTACTCAACTGATGTTGATGAAATAAAGTAACAAATATTTGGAATGTCAAGCAACAACGTACGAATATACGGCTGTCTATGTTTTTTGTAGTTCTTAAACAAAATAACAACAACAAGGATATCTACAAAGTGAAATTATTACCTGTGTGACATTTGAAGCACCACAAGAAATATACCGCAATGCATGCGGTGTCAACAATATGGGCATACCAAAAACTTTTGTAGTATAAATCCACGCTGTGTAAAATGCAAATTACTAGATTCTAACATTAGTTCCGATTTTCACAGCGCTGTAATCCAGAATCTGTAAGCTGTATATTAGCTTTAATCGGTTAATTATAACCTAACGAATCTATAACCACTCAGTGTCCCATTCTTTTTATAACACCCTGTATAGTAACTCGCCCTGTATATGTGCACCACTAAGTTGTGTGTGCAATTTGTATGTTTTGGAGCAAGCAGAACTCTGTATAACGAATACATTTAGTAGAAACACTTCATTTGTTAAGAATGTTTGTACAAAATAAAACAAAGTAAATCAGTGTCTTCGTATATTTTTTCTAAGATCGTGTCAAAAGTGACTAATACATTTTTTATTGCATGCTGTCTTGGTGAAACAATAAATATTTTTTACATAAATCACATGTGTCATTAAATTTTATGGATATATGCACTGATATATCGAAAAAGTATTAATAGCGTATTTCATACTTTAATAATATTTTAAATCAACAGTAACATTAGTAAAGGCATTCAAAAGTAAATTACGTAGTTACATCACTGAAGTTAACGACTACTTTAAAATTGGCTTTACAACATTACATTTTATTAGTTAACAATAAATGTAACTAACGTAAGCACGTAACACAATAATTATATCTTCATGAACGTGTTATTTAACATTTTCAGGTTTAGATACTACCGGGTTTCACAATGATGGTTGCATCAAGACAAAATCTTTATTTTCTACCAATCTTATATTTTATAAAAGTACTGCAGACATGTAATGGTGCATCAGTTCCATTAGTAATAAATACTTGGGCATTTTCTCAATCCACAGAAAAAGGTAAATTGCAAAATTCAATACTTAATTGATTAATATTTATGTGGGTAATTTTTAAGCTTGGGAACAAATTGTCAGCGGACGAAGTAGACTGGATGCTCTTGAAGCTGGCTGCTCCAAATGTGAAGAGCTACAGTGTGACGGTACAGTTGGTTATGGAGGCAGCCCCGATGAAGATGGCGAAAGCACTTTGGATGCTTTAGTATTTGATGGGTAGGTAAATATTCAAAATTTAATTTAGAAAAATGTATCAGTGAAAAAGAAATTACTGGTTTTTTTTTTCATTTTATTTAAACCTAGAGCCACGATGGATATGGGAGCAGTTGGAGGCTTAAGACGTGTAAAGAACGTTGCATCTGTGGCGAGACACGTCTTAGAGAACACCGAGCACTCCCTGTTAGTTGGCGATCTTGCAACAAAATTCGCCGTTAATATGGGATTCCAGGAGGAAGATTTGTCAACTAATAAATCTCTAAACCTGTGGAAGAACTGGTTGGCAAATAAGTGTCAACCAAATTTCTGGAAGGTATTTGCAGTTTTACAATAATTTGTTGGAAATACTTGGAAGGGTTGTAATTAAAATTGCCTAAAACTGTTCTCGACTTGAGTAGCAATGAGAAATATCTGCAACTTTTCAATACCCTGTAATTTAGCAACACGTTATTATAGTTGTTATAGCAGATTCCTATTTAACCCTCCACTGCCCGTGCACGGAGTCACAGTCCGGGTACTAGCGTGAATTTTGTTTGTTAGTTGTGCTTGTGTTGATGAGCTACGAAAAAGAACTTCAGCGTTTGCAAGAGTTTTACGAGGAAGTGGAAACTGAATCCGAATTTGATGATGAAGAAGACGAGGACGATCATATTGAAGATGCGATTAAAGAAAGAGAATGCGATAGTGATACCGAACAAGAACTAGATAGCGATGAAGAAGATTCAAACAAAGTGCCGTATTTTGTTGGAAAATTGGGAAAATGAAGTGGAAGAAGCATGTACCCCCTAAAAACGTTCGAACACGTCGAGAAAATTTATTAAGTCAATTACCTGGAGTAAAACCATTAGCCAGGTTCTACAAGAGCCTCTGGAAATTTGGTTTTTTTCCGACGAGATGCTGAACATTATCGTAGAATGTACACATCAGAGGATAAGTACTGTTGTAATTTTTCACGGGAGAGGGATGCAAAACCTACAAACCATGTAGAAATTAAGGCATTATTGGGACTTTTATACATGGCAGGTGTACGTCGTGCAAACCGTTTGAACACAGATGATTTGTGGCAAACCAATGCAACAGGTATCGAAGTCTTTTGCGATACATTCGGTTTGATGACATGAAAACACAGGAAGAAAGGAGGCAATACCATAAATCGGCCGCAATAAGAGAGCTATTTGACAACTTCAACGAGAATTGCAAACAATATTACAGCCACTCAGCATACGTTACCGTGGACGAAAAATTGGAGATGTTTAGAGGACGATGTGGATTTAAAATATATATTCCACGTAAACCTAACAAATATGGAATTAAAATATACGCTTTATCGCATGTAAAAGTTTTTTACACAAGCCGTATGGAGGTCTATGTGGGGGAGCAACCAGATGGTTGTTATAAAACTAGCAACAGTGCAAAATCGATAGTGGAGAGATGCTGTCGTAATTTACCTGGCGAACAATTAAAACGAAAATCAAGCGCAGAATATTTTTGGAACAATTATCACTAGAATTGGTACGAGATCATCAAAAAGTTCGTGCGTCTTGTTCAACCCTGCTGAAACAATTAAAAATTAGACTAAGAGACGTTTTAGGAATGCAGACGCCAACAACTCCTGTATATCCAAACTCCTGTATATCCAAACGCTGGTGCAAAAGGGCGTTGCTCTAAATAGGAGCACAAAATACTTTTGCAAATCGTGTGCAAAATTCTTATGTTTAGAACATGCCAATATTATGTGCAGTGACTGCTATGAAACAGCAAGTGAGAAAAACTGAATTTGAAAAGTTATATATTAATCAATTCTACTTATTGCAACCTTCATTCCTGTGTATCAATTGTAATATTTAATATAGTATAATTATGATTAGAACTTAATTTACTTCAATTATTTATTGAACACTTGCACTAAAAATATCTAACAAGCTTATAAATAAATACTTAACTACTACTTCTTTCAATATCTCAATTAAGATTGAAAGAATTTATCGAATTGAACCTCACAGAGTAGCAGTCCGTGCGTGAGCACAAATGTTCCAAAATGTGGCGCGGGCGCTGGAGGGTTAAACAGGTATCGGCTGGACTTCCCTTTCTTTTTCATTTCAGTGATTGATATAAACTTTAAAATGTGCAAACTTGTGTTCTTTACCTTCATGCGTTACAAGTTCCCATACTTCATTTTTCTGGTTGTTGTCCGTGGTAGTTGTCATCAGTAAAGCCCGGATTTCTAGGCACTAAATGTGATAACATCGCTAATAATTTATTTTATTGAAGTACTTTAAAAATAATATTAACATATTATGTTTGTTGCTCCTTATACTAAGAATATAAAATAATGTAAAGCCTATACCTACAAACGCCTACAAATTAAACATAACAAACTAACACTTTTTATAGATTTTCCAGTGTAAAACTTCTTCTCTGGTCTGACAAAATTTGTTTATATGCCGAAAATGACCTCTCCACATCACAGGGCGTAATTGGTGCATACTTGTAAACTTGAAGATCCGAACTTCTAACTTTATTTGGTAATATTGTTGAATCACCGATAACATTTTGCTAATTTGTAGTAATTCTGAATACCCTGGATTTTTTTTCAAAAGAGATTCTAGTCGCAAAGAAACTACCTTTGCATTTTTTCGTGGAGCTTCTTTCAATTGTTTTTGTAATTTTTCTATTCTGCTGATGTTAGTACAAATGTTTATAAGTCTTTTATGGTCAGTAAAATCATTTTAAAATTAGAAACAATGTAGGCTAAATCAGCTTTAACAGTAGAATCTTTAAATGCTTCTTGGGCTTTCTTTATGCAATCTGCAGTAGTAGAATCGCAACTATCGATTACATTTTTAACAATTTCAAAATGTTCGTGGTAAAACACCGCAGCTTCTGTCCATGTCCCCCACCTTGTAAGTATAGGTTCGGGCGGTAGTGGAATATTCGGACACATATCTGCATACGTTTCTCTTCAAAGAGGAGCCTTTAAAAACACTTTTTTTTATCTTAGAAATAATTTCATTGGAATAATTGTCGCGGACAGTTTCTGCAACTAGACTCACGGCATGTGCAAGGCATGTATATTTGGATAAAAAACTTCCAGATTTTAACATGTAGGCCACTCCGTCGGTAAGTAGCAATCTAACTTTTTCATCATTTCCGCCTCCAGGCCACAGAAATCGAAAAGAGTCGTTAATAAAACGAGATATGGTAACATTATTGGTTCTTCTAAAGGTTTGCTACAAAGTAAATATGAGGAACCAGGTTCATCTGAATCTAATTTTCCAACTACCATATTTGCAATTGCTCGTCCATTCTTATCTGTGGTTTCATCCACAGCAGCCCATACATTGCTAGTGCCGATTTCTTTACGAATAAAATCGATTTTTTGTTTGTAACATATATCTAGATAATTTTTTCTTAATGTAGATTTTGTATACTTTTCGAGAAATTTGCGAAACTTACTTTATTCTAATTTATACTAGGGTATATTGGCGGGTGGCGGAAAAAAGTGCAGTGGAAAAAAGTGCCGCGGAAAAAAGTGCCTGGAAAAAAGTGCCGACGGAAAAAAGTGCCGCGGAAAAAAGTGCTGATGGAAAAAAGTGCCGCGGAAAAAAGTGCCGATGGAAAAAAGTGCCGCGGAAAAAAGTGCCGATGGGGAAAATAATAATAAAGTAATGACCGGACGAAGAAGGTTTACAAAATTTATACAAAACTGGAGGTTACTCTTTTATTTTTAAAAAACTACATTGTAGTATTGTGCAGTATTTGAACATGTATTGTGTTTACCTGTTCCCAAATCGACAGGAATGCAGGTTTATAGATAATACATAGAAATATCTCAATTTGAAGATTTTTATCTACAGTGCATGTGGATTATGTCTACCATCTTAAGTGCAATTAGCACGAACCAATCTTCGTGCCATAGGACATACTACCGGGTGGCCATAAATATCTGATATCACATCACCCTTGGAATCAACACCGCTTTATTAAAGTGATGAATCCAACTAAACTAAATGTCATTAATGTCATCACAACTAAAATTCCCATATATGTAATACTTACTATATTGCTAGCGGCTATGAGTGGGACACTCACGAAGGAAGTGAGACAGACAACCAACTCTTCAATGTATAATGGTGAGCTGTGCGCAAGCGAGGTGGCGTCGTCCGCATAATTTAAAAAAAAAAGTTTACTTCTAGGGGGGGGGGGGGGGCTGCTGCCCCTCGCTGGGTACGCCCATGGTCCTGGCAATATTCCATCAGTAGAAAAACATTTTCTGTCTTGCACTAAACGGCGCAACGTAACACTTAAACTACTTTTTTCTTTGGGCATTTTTAGATCTACCAGCATCTACTGAATATCACTGCAAAAATATAGCTGCATAGTGCACAGACTACCAGTAAACTAGTAAAATTTTTAAAGGCTGGTTTATGCTACTAATGTGTTTATACAGTCTTAATTTAGTTCCAGCTGATTCTAAGAATTTCTTAAGTAATTTTCTAAGGAGAACTGGCCTACAGTAACAATAACAACCCGCATTTAGAGATAAGGTAAGCACTCGACAATGTAGGGATTAAAAAGATAAACCCTTAAAAGGATGGGAATAGAAACTCAGCATGGTTTACCTGTTTAACTGGTGATGTAATTTTCCAAGAATAAATAACTGTACAAATATTCTCCATGTAAATTTGGGGTTAAACATTTTGTGTAAAATATTTTAAACAAAAAAGTAAATTAATGTCAAAACCAAATTATTAGGTGTAAAAAACGCGAAATAAGTCAATTAGGCACTGAAGCTAAAAATAGGCACTAAATGTGCAAAATAGGCAGTTTAGGCAAAATAAAATACGCCTTAAAATCATCAGTAGCCTACGAAACGGATTTTAGTAGCCTTAGTCATCAGCTACTTCTTCTGTATATACGGATGGGGCCATAATTATATACAGACAGATCAATAAAAAAACCAATTAGGGCAGGCTGTGATATGTGTTATACGTTTGGCAGTACTAAAGTGTATTGTCAGTCTATGTCAAATTTGAGATTAGTAGGTTAGGTTTTGTTTGTTGTTTGACACAGACCGACGTAAAACTTAACCTGCAAATCTCGAATTTGATATAAATTGACAATACACTTCAGTACTGCAAAACGTATAACACATATCACAGCCTGCCCTAATTGGTTTTTTTATTGATCTGTGTGTATAACAGCAATGAGATAACATGAATAACAAAATAGAATGCATGAGTAAGAAAGAGATGGCCATACGAAAAAATTATTTTAGTAGGCATGTTTAGTTGACAAATGTCATAATTAAATTAATCGTCAAGCCTTCTCGAATATTTGCTACTATGTTTATCTCTTTCTTACTCAAGCAATACGAGTTATTTTCTTGTTCATGTTATCTCATTGCTGTTATACCGTGCGTCCACGAGACTACGCACCATTGCGCTGGAGTGATGCTAGTTTATTTTAAAGATCTACTCTTCCGGTGGGAATTGATAGTCAAACGGTTGCTAAGCATTGACCATTCAAATTGAATTTGCAAGTAACAACCTATGAATAATATGTTGGTGGCACTGTAAGTCTATGTCAAATTCGAGGTTAGCAGGTTAGGTTTTGCGTCATTCTATGTCAAAACTGACGCAAAACCTAACCTGCTAGCATCAAATTTGACATAGACTTACAGTTCCACCAACATAAACAGTGCCAACCTAATAAAAAAAAATTCAATCATTTATAGTCACTCGGTACAATTGTGGCCCCATCGATATGTATATACTATACTAGATGAAAATTTCATTTCCAATTTGATATAAGTAACAACTCGGGGGTTCTTTACTGTGGGAAATTTCGTATAGCTATTTATATTTATTTTTTATAATCTTAAATTGTATAAAAAGATTGTGTATGTTAGGGAAAGAAATTAACGCTGCTTTAGCATAAGTACCTACAAATTTTTAAGATTTTGTAATACACTGCGGTTCTGTAGTTGCACTTTCTATTGAACTTTAGTGGTCAGTGGTCGAACTGATTTTAGTCTCAATTTGTCAATATTGTGTTACATGGATTGATTTTATTTTACTTTTTGATTTTATTGGTTTTCCGTAGATTTAAGTATTTTGGTAATTATGGCTAATCGCATTATACCTATTATTGAGGACTTACGATTCTGCTTTAATATGGTACTGAAGAAAGGCAGTAAACACCATTTATTATTGGCATTCAGCTGCTACTCGCAAAGTATTTTGTAATTTTTTTCTTTTCTATTTCAATCGAATCTTCTACATGTTATGTTCTGATTTACGGATGCATAAATCATGTATTCTAATTAGAATCGACATAAACAGATTTTTTTTAATTACAGTACAATTTGCTTATGTAATGCGATGTATGTAGTATACTATTTTTAAATATTATTACTTATTTTCTTGGCATTAATAGTGTATTATATCATGGGAGACTAAAGTGCACCATTTAATCCCGCGAGTGGAGTTTGTTGCCTCGAGGGCGAAGCCCGAGGGCAACAACCACTCAAGGGATTTAGGCACTTTAGTCCCGAGGTATATAATACACTATTAATGCCAAGAAAATAAGTAATAATATTTAAAAATAGTATACTACATACATCGCATTACATAAGCAAATTGTACTGTAATTAAAAAAAATCTGTTTATGTATATACGTTATTTTTTGCACTTTTGGGAACATTTTCATCAAACATTTCCAAAATTTGGAATCTGTCAATTTGGAAACTGACAATTACAATTTATTAAAAACTGAATTGTAGCAGGTCCTGGATAGCCTGAATCAGTTGGCAGTACTGAAATGTATTGTGAGTATATGTCAAATTCGAGATTTGCAGGTTAAGTTTTGCGTCAGTGTGTGTCAAATGACAAACAAAACCTAACCTACTAACTTCGTGTGTACATAAATTTACCATAGTTACGGTATCATTTTTACTTTAGTCCCTAGGGATTAAATGAGCTACTTTAGTCTCTGTTTACCGGGACTAAAGTATCAACTTTAGTCCCGGAAGTGTAAAAAACCATTTGTGTCATGTATAAAAAAAAATAGTGTCATTTACAATGCCGTTCAATTGTCTTCTATCCCCTGTCTCTTTTCTCTAGTTGATAATTTTTATGAAGTCCTGCTATACAGGCTCTATTTATTTTTCATGAGGTCTACCCCTTGATCTGCCCAGTCTGCCATCAGTCTCACTATTTACTTTATCACATTTCATTCTTGTTACACATGTGCCCTACCGACTGTAATTTTTCAGAGATGAAAAGCATCACAATATCTGTGTTTTCTTATCAGTATTTCCAGCGTACATAAATCAAACAAGTAGAGACACTTACAGCCGTATTCATAGTCGTTCGCCAGCGGCTCGCCGGCGAGTCGCCGGAGTTTCGTTATGAATAGTATGTTGGCGGCACTGTACGTCTATGTCAAATTCGAGGTTATTAGGTTAGGTTTTCCGTCAGTTTTGACAGAAATTGACACAAAATCTAACCTGCTAACCTCGAATTTGACATAGACGTACAGTGCCACCAACATACTATTCATAACGAAACTCCGGCGACTCGCCGGCGAGCCGCTGGCAAACGACTATGAATACGGCTGTTACTGTCAGTTTCTTTGATGTCAAATTTCCGATTTGGATGACCTTGAATGGTTCCTGGGGAGTACTTTCCGATAGTACTAACAGATGGCTCCACTACTATATCACATACAGAGCCAGTAGATATAGAGAGTACCGCCATTCTTTGATCCGTGAAAATGCCGCTATCGCCGCCATTTTTGTTCCCACCAGCAATGACTGATTGAGGTATGTCTAAAATTTTACTTGAAATTGGCAAGACTGTAAGTTTATGTCAAATTCGAGGTTAGCAGGTTATGTTTTGCGCCAGTTTGTGTCAAAACTGACGCAAAAACTAACCTGCTAACCTCGAATTTGACATAGACTTACAGTCTTGCCAATTTTAAGTAAAGTTTTGGATTGCCAACAAACGTCACGTTGACGGAATTGTGTGACAAACCTCAAAGTGACGCATATGTCAGAGGAATAAACATGGCGGACGTGGCGGTACTCTCTATATCTACTGGCTCTGATCACATATGATTGGTAGCAGAGCTAGTAACTGGCTCTGATTGGTAGAATTTTGTGCTGCCATCTGATAGTCAAGCTTAGAAATACCCCCCGAGTTACTGTCCCAGGCACTCTAGACAGGTTTCAACATTTGGCATGAGTGTCTCTACTTGTTTGATGTATGTACGCTGGTATTTCTTTGTTATGCACGTTGTGTAGTCATAGTAAGCACTGGCTTAATCAGACTTCTGTAGATTTTCAGGTTAGTAGTCCACCTTAAGAAATTTGACTTACGTACTTAATGCAAGGCTTCAATAAGCGATTTCCATCCTGCATGTTTTTTGCCATGTTCTTCAGCTCTCCCCAAGTGTTTCCTTGCTGCTTTACGTATTTTTGGTTGACCAGGTCTTCTTTTTTCCTTGATGGTTCTACTCTCATGCCTGTCAACTGTTATTGTCTTCGCTAATGGTATATTCTATCCAACCATACCTTCTTTTTTATGGTTTCTGGTTTTGTCCATACCTTCTCTACAGTTCCACGTTAGTCACTCTTTTGCCTTTTGCCTAATTATAAGATCACTGTAAAAGGAAGTTGTGTGCGTGTTATCACACCAGGTTTTCTAGTATATTTACTTGTGTAAAATGATTCTGTGGTACACTAATATTCCATAAGGGTAATACATACATAATATGTGCATGGTGAGAATCTGTAATTAAAAGTGATGATTTAATAAAACCCCTAATTTGTTTCAGAATGTAGAGCCTGATCCTCACACGTCCTGTGGACCTTATCAACCTATTTCTGAAAATAGTGTATATTTTGAAGCAAAAAAGAATGATATTTTTAATAGTAAAAATCATGACACAATTGGAATGATAGTTATTGATAAGGATCATAATATTGTAGCTGGCACTTCTACCAATGGTGCTAAATATAAAATTCCAGGGTAAGTATGGTAATGAAATTTTGTTTATTAATATTAAGACAATTTTTACTAGCATATTATGATAGGAGTTTTATAAGAAGCATTTTGTAGCACGCACGGGTTTAGGGTACGACGAGCGAAGCGAGGAGTGCCCTAAAGGAGTAAGTGCGACAAAATACCTTATAACCGAAGTATCATACACTATTTATCTACTTTGCCACTTTTTTAAACAAAAAATAAAATTTCAAAATCTAGGGAATTTCGTGGCAGTTTGCAACATTTGTGCAGTGAAATAAAAGCGGCTATTGACAGTTCGATATGTACACAGAGCAAAGTATCTATGGTTGCCAACTAAAAAAATTATTCTGTTTTCAGTTGTTTTATTATAGCATCGTTTTTTGTCTATTACGATACGCAAATGAGTAACATAATAGCCTCAGTACGAACGCAAAGTAGATAAATATTTTTATTACAAAAAAATCTGATGTGCTACACGCACACAACTTCCTTTTACAGTGATCTTATAATTGGCCAGAAATTTGATTTTAAATTTTTAAGCATTTGTCAAAGATTTTAAAAAATTACAATTTCTACAAAAACGGTGCAAAATAGAGCGTTAGGTGAAGAGACAAATTTTCTCTAGAATTTTAAGCTGAATTCAAAAATGTAATAATATACCGGGTGTTGTATTTAAAATAGGAGTTAATAAAAAAAAATAGGAAAAAAAACAAAAGAAACCCATTTTAGAAGTATTCAACTGGAAAATCACCTATCTCACATCAATACACATTAAAAATTTTATAAAAATGAGAAGTTTGAAAAAATCGATAGAGCCGTTTTTGAAAAAAATGAAAAAAACTGAAAAATCACAAGAGTAAACCGGAAGTAGGTGTCCGGTTATGCGATTTTCTTCAAAAGGTTGCTGTGAGAAAAATCCAAATTATCGTATGAGCAAAAAGAAAGTTCATCAAAGGTGCCTTTGAAATTTTGAAGTAATGTGTATTATAACACCAGAAAATATAAAGCTGTCATTTGACATTTGTTACAAAATGATGTTATAATCTTCTTCGGCTTCTTCTTCTGTAGGCTTAGGAAGTATTTTCGTTGCGTTTATTGTGGGAAGTCTTGATCATAGTTACGATCACATTGCGGTGTTATCCACTGTCAGCCACTTTCTATAAAATGTCAGTGACAAAGATTAGGTATAATTTTGTGGTATTATAATGCACATGACTTCAAAATTCGAAAAGGCATTATTGATGAACTCTCATTTTGCTCATATTATACAGGGTATTCCGCAACTGAAGGACTATAGCGATTATACATTTTCTTGAGGTCATTCTATTTCAAAAAGTCCTTATGAACCTATGTCCGAAAGTGAACCGTTTTCGAGTTACGAATAAATTAAAGGTTCAATTGGTATTATTTCTAACATTCTCGTATTTCATCTTAATGCAAATATTGTGCTTATCTAAATTGCTTAGGTTTTGTTTATTGTTTGTTAGTTTGTTTATTGAATGTCAGGTAGTAGTTATAAAATTAACAATAATGAGTTGCAATGGCTACATTTTCTAATCAGGAATTAATTTTTAGAAATATGGAAGTAGCCAAACAATTCAGGAATGATCCGGAAATCCTAATAAGATCAATTATGTCAATTGTACGAAGGGCTAAGCTGTGCATTGATAATGGAGGTGGTAGTTTAGAATCTCATTTATATTAAAATTGATTTAAAAGGTTTGTAAAGGTTAAATAATAATTGTTAGAAATAATACTAATTGAACTTTTAATTTATTCGTAACTCGCAAACTGTTCGCTTTAGAATATACAGGGTGAATCATAACGTACGGAGGAGATTTTTAGGGCAGAGGGGATTAAAGTAAACCTTTTTTCCGTCGACCTCCCTATAAAGTGTGATTTTACGGACGCATTTGCGTACCAAAAATGCCACTTTTTTGGACACCATTAATTTTTCGTCCGCGAATGCTTTTCGTCCGCAAACACTTTACGGCCGCACTTTACAGCCGCAAACGCTTTTCGTCCGTAAACACTTTTTGTCCGCGAACGTTTTTCGTCCGTAAACGCTTTTTGTTCTCAACAACTTTATAATTCGGACTTCACTTAATTTTTTTTCAAATTATGACGGTCGACGGAAAAATTTAATATGCACCTCGGACGAAAACTGCTTTTTATGGCCTTGCCTGATTGCTTGCCTCGGCTATCGCCTCGGCCAGCAATTGCAGGCATCGTCCATAAAAACCCAATTTTTCGTCCTTGATGCATAAATAACTATTATCAATAAAATGTTTAGTTAAATAAGAAGTAGTTGTTCGAAAATTATGCGGGTAATTTACGTTTTAAATTTAAATTGGGGATATTTGAGTTAACTGAACCACATTTAGTTACAAAAATTATTTAAAATAAATGTAAAATGGAAATTACGGTTTCTTAATTTTTCCTTTTAATGCTCAATAATTTTTGTACGTGAGCGGTGAGATAACTGTTTATGACAGCTCCACCATCACAGCAAAGAAATTGTGATTTTAGAGACAAAATACGACAAAATTATTTTGTAAAAGTTAACAGTGATTAGTTAAAGGTGTACAGCAAAGGCGAGAGCGTTCTAGAAACCAGTAACAAACAGAAAGGCCCACATTTAAACAATTAACATACTACAAGGTTAGTGGTATTTAGCTAAGGTTACAAAAGGTCATCATAGTGTGGTAGATAAGCGATTGTGCATAGAGTAGCCTTCAGAAAATCAATAGGATAGGCAACACATGCCACGCAATCTTGTATACAAGGCTGCAGACAAATTAAGCTGCAGGGGCGGTCATATATAAGAAAATACGGATATGGAAGGAAGCAGGGAACAGTTGGAATTAGAGCAGGAAGGGAAGACTGAAATGGAGAAATTGATAGAGTGTGTGGCAAACATGAATCAACATATGAAGGATTTAAAAACACTAAACGAGAATCTGAAACAAGAGCTGACACATACAAAGGAATTTGAGATAAACAAGCAGCTGGACGAAATTAAACTATTGCAAAAAGAGATGAACATGGCAGAAGAGAAGCGGGGAAAAGAAAGGGCAGCAGCCAAAAAACAAATCAAAGATCTAAAACAGAAGCTAGAGGCACAGTACAACTTGGCCAGACAAGAAGGTAGAAAAGGACAAACTAAAACAGATGATAAGAGCAAACACAAGTGGCAAATAGACAAAAAGGAGGACAAAGGTGGAAATACAAACATGAGGATGATTAAAATAGGTCAATGGAATGTGCGAACATTATACCAAACAGGTAGATTAGCCCAGTTGATGAGAGAAATGGAGCGATACAACATAGAAATCCTAGGAGTAAGTGAAACAAGATGGACTGGAAGTGGAGAAGTAATACAAGATAAATACAATATGTTGTATGTGGGTGGAAGTGAAGACGAAAATATTCACGAGTATGGAGTGGCAATTATTGTAAGCAAAAAGGTGCGCAGTGCACTTATAGAATGGAACCCTGTAAACGATAGAATTATTACAGCACGATTTGATCTGGGAAAATATAAGTTATCAATTATTCAATGTTATGCACCCACGGACGTGTCAGATTATGAAACTAAAGAAATTTTCTATAGTCAGCTACATTCAGTTATGAGAAGTATTAATAAAAACGATATTGTCATATTTATGGGAGATCTGAATGCAAAGGTAGGAGCGGAAAATCAAGGCTTGGAACAAGTTATCGGGAATAACGGACTAGGAGAAATAAGCGAAAATGGTGAACTTCTGCTAGAATTTTGTGGCACATACAAGTTAAAAGTTGGCGGAACGATGTTTGCACATAAAGACTGCCACAAGGTTACTTGGGTGTCCCCAAACAAAAAAGTAGAGAATCAAATTGATCATATCTGTATAAGCAAGGATTGGAGCGAAGCCCTTCTTGATGTTCGTAATAGAAGAGGGGCGGACATAGAATCTGATCACTATTTGATTATAGCTAAAATCAGGTTGACTGTAGAAAATAAGAATAGAAAATATAAAATAGTTAAGAGATACTTTTATAACTTTGAGCAGGGCGAAGATAGTGGAATTAAACAGCAATTCTCTAGTATGTTAATAAAAGAGGCAGAACAAATTTTTAATAGCACGAATATAGAAGATATGTGGCGGAAATGTAAAGATACCCTTATTAATACCAGTAAAAAGGTCTTAGGAGTTAGGAAGGATTCCAAAAGCCACTGGATGAGTGAAGACACATGGAGAACCATTGAAGAGCGAAGAAAACTGAAAGTAAGGGGGCTACATGAAAAAGTACAAGAAAAGAAATTAGATATAGCAAAGCAGTATAAAAGTATTAGTGTGAAAATTAAGAAGAAAGTCAAACGGGATAAACAACAGTACATAGAAGGCCTGGCTGAAAATGCACAAATTGCGGCAAATAAAGGTGATTCTAAAGAACTATTTGCAAATGTTAGGAAACTAAGCGGCAAAAGGAAAGTAAATGTAACCATAAAAGACAAACAAGGCAAGATTTTGAGTACGATCGATCAACAAATGCAACGTTGGATGGAATATTTTAAAGAGATAGTAAATATAGAAAGAGAAGGAGTTCATATTCCACCAAATAGAGAAGTACAGCAATTGCAGGTAGACTTAAATCCACCAACTAAAGAGGAATTAAAGAATGCTATACAACAACTTCAAAAAGGGAAAGCACCAGGAGTGGACCAACTTACAGCAGAGATGTTGATGATAGACACGGAAGTAGTGGTAGATCTCTTGCAACCACTAATGGCAAAAATCTGGGAAGAAGAGAGATTTCCGGAAGACTGGAAAGTTGGGTTGATAGTTAAAATACCAAAAAAGGGAGACCTGAAATGCTGTGACAACTGGCGAGGGATAACACTTCTTAGTATCGCAAACAAAATCTTCTACAAAATCATACTAAATAGAATAACAAGCTTAATTGATATGTCCCTACGACAGCAGCAGGCTGGTTTTAGAAAAGGTAAGTCCTGTATAGACCAAATAAATACAGTTAGAATTATTATTGAGCAATCTATGGAATTTCATTCACCCTTGTATTTGTTGTTTGTGGATTACGAGAAGGCTTTTGACTCCCTTAATAGAGAATTTATATGGGCAGCACTTAAAAATAAAGGGCTACCAGACAAAATAATAAAGCTTATTAAAGAAGGATATAACGGGTATAGCTGTAGGGTAATTCATGAAGGTAAACTTACAACTGCATTTGAAAGCAAAACTGGAGTCCGACAAGGGTGTATAATGTCGCCACTTTTGTTCCTAGTAGCACTAGATGAAGTACTAAGAAATACAGTAACGGGCAGTGGAAGAGGAGTTGTTTGCAATATGCAGGAAATGCTAGAGGATGTGGATTATGCAGATGATATATGTCTCCTGTCGCAGAACAGTAAACACATGCAAGATAAAATTGAACAACTCAGAAAAGAGTCTGTCAAAGCAGGGTTAAAAATCAACAGGAAGAAGACCAAATTAATGTGCTCCAGTTCAAGGCCTACAAAAATAAAATTGGAAGAAGAGGATATAGAGCAAGTACAGGAATTTACCTACCTTGGCAGTGTTGTTTCCATGGAAAGTGGTGCGCTGAAGGATGTCAAAGCAAGATTAAATAAAGCTCGAAGTGCCTTTGTTAGCTTAAATAATGTTTGGTGCGCGAATAATATCAATGTGTATACTAAACTTAGAGTGTTTAATGCAATGGTAAAACCAGTATTGTTATACGGTTCGGAAACATGGCTGGTGACAAGCGAAATCAAACATAAATTGCAAACTTTTGTAAATCGATGTCTACGAGTTATTTTAAAGATATGGTGGCCTGAGGTTATTAGTAATGAAGAACTGTGGAGAAGAACAGGGCAAGATGATATAAATACTGAAATAAGAAGAAGAAAGTTGGGCTGGGTGGGTCATACACTACGAAAAGACAAGAAAGAGATCTGTAGAATGGCATTACAGTGGAACCCGCAAGGGGGAAGAAAACCAGGGCGCCCCAGGCAAACATGGAGGAGAACTGTAGAGAAGGAAACAGGAAAGACTATCGCTCAACTGGCTTCCTTAGCTAAACACAAAGATGAGTGGAGGAACTTGACAAACTCCCTATGTCCCCGTCGGGAATAATGGGAATTATTATTATTAGAAATAATACTAATTGAACTTTTAATTTATTCGTAACTCGCAAACTGTTTGCTTTAGAATATACAGGGTGAATCATAACGTACGGAGGAGATTTTTAGGGCAGAGGGGATTAAAGTAAACCTTTTTTTCCGTCGACCTCCCTATAAAGTGTGATTTTACGGACGCATTTGCGTACCAAAAATGCCACTTTTTTGGACACCATTAATTTTTTGTCCGCGAATGCTTTTCGTCCGCAAACACTTTACGGCCGCACTTTACAGCCGCAAACGCTTTTCGTCCGTAAACACTTTTTGTCCGCGAACGTTTTTCGTCCGTAAACGCTTTTTGTTCTCAACAACTTTATAATTCGGACTTCACTTAATTTTTTTTCAAATTATGACGGTCGACGGAAAAATTTAATATGCACCTCGGACGAAAACTGCTTTTTATGGCCTTGCCTGATTGCTTGCCTCGGCTATCGCCTCGGCCAGCAATTGCAGGCATCGTCCATAAAAACCCAATTTTTCGTCCTTGATGCATAAATAACTATTATCAATAAAATGTTTAGAAAATGTTTAGTTAAATAAGAAGTAGTTGTTCGAAAATTATGCGGGTAATTTACGTTTTAAATTTAAATTGGGGATATTTGAGTTAACTGAACCACATTTAGTTACAAAAATTATTTAAAATAAATGTAAAATGGAAATTACGGTTTCTTAATTTTTCCTTTTAATGCTCAATAATTTTTGTAGCAACTATTGAGAACTGCTGAATACTAAAAAAAAAATAGGCAAGTTGCCGTTAAAATATAGGAAAGTGTCAAATTGACATTTCAGTAAATTTGAACACATCGAATTTAAGATTTTTTATTAGTGGTTGTTATTAAGTTATTAGTTCGGATAAAATGGTGAATTACACTAACGATGCATACATGGACGTGACAATAGTTTATGGAGGCTTTCCGTGTAAACAAATTTGTTGCAGAGATAAAGATGGCAATTTAATAGGTGAAGAAGAGAAGATAAATGGAAGGAATTTTTTGAAGATTTACTTAGCTAGAGTACAAAGGAAAAGGAACAAATGGAAGAACCAAAAAATGAGGAAGAGGATAATGAAGTATACCCACCAACCGAGAGTGAATTCAGAGAAAAACCTAAAAAATCATAAAAGCGCAGGAGGAAACAGTATAGTAGCAGAGTTAATCAAATACGGAAGGAACAAACTACGAAAAAGATTATATCAAGTAATAGTGGAGATGTGGAATAGTGAAGAAATGCGTGAGGAGTGGACAAAGGCCGTGATAATTCCGCTACACAAAAGAGGAGACAGAGTCGTTTGTGACTACTACAGAGGAATTGCCTTGCTTGATGCCGCGTATAATATCTTAGCATACTATACAGGGTGTATTAAAGCGTGCGGCTAATAATTACCGCACGCAATTCTACATTGAAAAACAAGCAAAAAACTTTAACACTTATTTGGTCTTAGACGAAGAGTCTTTAAATTATAAGCACTTAAAGATTTTTTAATTTGGCAACGCTGTACAATTTAAAGCTAAGAGACATGCATTTAGTTACCCTTGATCGTATATATTTGTGATTCTGCAATTAAATCCAGTATGTGTTCATGTTTTTCATGGATATCCTCTAAAATTATTGAAATAATTGAAAAATCAAGATTGAATGCGTTTTATTTAAATTAATACTCTTTTTTGGCTACAATAGTTGTTCAAAATGAGCACCTGCAACTTCTACATATTTGGTACATCGAGTAACAATGTTTGGTATTAGATTTTGCAGCATGTTACGATTGTTTATTTCTCTAACTGCATTATTTATCCGTTCAATAAGTTGTTCTTCGGTTTCAATTTCTACTTGATAAACATGAGCTTTTAAAAAGCCCCAAAAGAAAAAGTCTAGGACATTTAGGTCGGGACTTCTTGCGGGCCATGGTATCAGAGCATCACGTCCGATCCACCGCTCTGGAAAGTTTTAATTTATAACCAATCCCTAGTTTCAAGCCCCCAGTGGGTTGGAGCTCCATCTAACTGAGCCCACATATCTCTCCTGACAAGTAACGGTACTTCCTCCAATAATCCCGGTAAATCATTGTTAAAAAAATTTACAAAATTTTCGGCGTTTAATCGACGAGGCAAAATGTGTGGCCACATTTCCGATAATTCCAGCTCATACATTGACGCTGAATCTAAACTGGTGATTAGTTTGATGGAAGACATCAGGGTTTTCATCGGCCCAGTGGTGCATATTGTGCATATTAAACATTCCGTTACGGGTAAATGTGGCTTCATTCGTCCATAAAATGTTTTCAATAGTAATATAACAAGGGCGAGACATACTTACCGATAATTTTGCACACGCCAAGGGTCGAGTGCTGGTTGCAATGAAAACTGCTCTGAGGGCAGTTTTCTACGGGCAACCAGCACGATGACTCTTAGCACGGGGAAAATTATATGTAAGTGTGTCGCTCGCGTTTATATTTTGAAGATTATTACACAAAACCCGTATACGAATTATAATTTAAAATTGATCTAAGAATGCAAAAAAACTCAAATTGCTTGTTTCTTGCATTTCTATTTCTAATTATGAGACCATCCAGGGGGTCGATAACCGTCCCTAGGGAGCTTATCGCTTGGTAAGCAGCCCACGGGCGCTTATCAGGTAAGCAGTTTGGGATTGGTCGATTTTAAAAAAATGCATGGTTTTTATTGGTTGATGTCAGTCATGTGACAGTTGTGCGTAATAATCAATGAAAGCCGGGTTGACTGCGTGTTGCAATAATAACCATCTGCAAAACACCATCCGTCGCGGATAATCTTCCGAAAGCATCCCATGGACTCGCTGGAAGTGGTACGCATGTAAGAGATTTTCTCTTAACACTTGATGTACAGCAGTACGGCTAATGATAAGTCTTTGAGCTACAGAACGGGTACTTTGTCGAGATTCGTCTTCAAATACCTGGGCTAAAATGCAGCATCATAGACCACTCCTGCCTCGTATGCAGGAGCTATCATTTTAGGTTAGTTGCAGTTTAAGAGTTGTGTGTACTTAGTACCTCCCAATATTACTAACTCCAGGAATGGTAGTTCAAATTGCTGCTGCTGCTGCTGCTGTTACAAAGAGAACTGCGCGAACAATTTCATGATGTTTTAGAGTGGTCCATGATACTGCATTTTTCCCAATACCTGTAAGATGTTTTCTTCTATTTCGGGTTATAATACATGTCGTGGTCGCCCTCCACCAACTCCCTGCATAGGTTCCATTCTCCCTGTTTCTCTTAAGCGGCGATCTAGTCTTTCAATAACATGAGCATTAGGATGTCTCCTGTTTACATAACGAAGGTATATAAATTTGAAGCTCGGTGACAATTACCGCCACATTCGCCTAATATCAAATACATATCTGCGTATTCAGGAAAACTGTATGCTATGTTTTTTCCCAAAACCAAAAACACAAAACAGAAGAATCAAACAAGGAACAAAGTAAGTTAGAACAATAATAACAGGGAATAACTAATAAATAATGAGTGAAGCAGGTTTTACGAAAAGAAAATTGACTTTTACAAGTGTCAAAAATGACATTAATACATCCAGTTATGAATTTTTTATTGTTACATTTTAAAAATAAACCCATCTTATAATGCATAGTTGCAACGTCTTCCAAAACTATAAATCACGAAGATTTTGCATTCTTAAATATTAAATTATACTTAAGCTAATTACCAAAATGTTATAATTTATATTTGATTATTTATTTTAATTGTTGAATTATGTGTTGTTGATACTATTTAAATCTATTTCTCAACCATAGTCGAAAAAATTTCAAAGTTTGAGCATTAATAACTCCTGAATCAAAGAGTTAACACTAAAATTGTATTGGAGTTTTTTGCTTGTTTTTCTACCTAGAATTGCGTGGTGTAATTATTAGCCGCATGTTTTAATACACCCTGTATAAAAACCAAACTGAAGCCATACACAGAAAGAGCAGTCGGGGAGTATCAATGCGGTTTTAGAAGCGGCAGGTCAGTGACAGATCAAATCTTCTCTTAAAAACAGATCCAAAGTAAGTGCTATGAATATAAAGTAACGCTGTATACAGTGTTCATTGATTTCAGACAGGCATATGACTCAGTGTCAAGAAACGAGTTATACGAAGCCATGGAAGACCTGAAAATACCCCGGAAACTAATACGATTGATACACATGACAATGAAGCAAACAAAAGACAGTGTAAGAATCAATGGAAACCTGTCAGAAGTATTTAAAATAGAAAATGGACTAAGACAAGGAGATCCACTGTCAACAGCACTTTTCAATTTAGCACTAGAGAAGGTGATAAGGAGTAGCGAGATAAACAGACAAGGAACGATTTATGGTAACACACACCAATGCTTAGCATATGCAGACAGAGCCGTAACTATACCTGTTTGCGCCTGTGACAGGTTATCAATTTGCTTCCCATATCCACGGTGAAAAAAATGCTGATTTAAAAAAAAATATTTAAACAAAGAAAAGTAACTAAAATATAAATGCATTCTTATTTCATATTATTAATAAAATATTACAAACAAAAAACTTAAAAGTATCACGTTCTCAACGTTGAGGTAAAGGAACAAAAAAAAATTAACAAAAACCAAAAAAAAGTGCGCTAAAACTACTAAAACAAAATAAAAACGTGGAACACATTGTACGCAGGAACTTGCGGGGTCCTAAATTAGCACTTTTTTAGATTTTAACTCCGCAAATATGTCTATTATTTCGTCATAGTTAAAATTAAGTGAAATCGATTTCTCGATTGAAAGTAAGTACTGCTACATTTGTTAATTTTTCTTGTCCGAAAGTGGACCTCAAATAGGACTTTATAAGCTTAAGCTTGCTAAAGGAACGCTCACACGTAGCAGTAGTCAATAGGAGAAATATTCTTAAAGCTGTCTGTATGTTAGGATAAATATTTTCAAGAGATAAGTCATACATACGTACACTTCTGTGCAATAAAATTAAGCACACACGGCTTTGTTGCATTTATTAATAGCGTTGTTTTTTTCGAAAGGCCTTAGTTTTGGTCTTTTAATAAAGGTGTTATTTTCAAGTTATGGTGTTATATCATTTATTGAAACTGCTGCTAAGCAATTAAAATAGACCCGAATTATACAAACTAGAATATTGTGAAAGGTAGTCATAAGACATGTGCTTAATTTTATTGCACAGAAGTGTACTTTTCAGAATTTCTAAAGGTCCCATTTCGATAAAATTATCAAGCAGTTGTTCGCTTTGGAATTTTAAACTTTCTGTTTCTGCAGTAAACTCAAACGCATTCAAATCATCTGGATATTTTATTGCCATGTCTGTAACTGTCTTTTTTAAATCTTTTAGGGTCGTTGACTCGATAGCACGGCCGCGGCCGCTGAGAAAACCAAAATCATCTGTCATAGTAACGGGTGTTCATTAGAATTTGTTGGCTAGTCGGCTTTGGAACTGATGAAGTCATGTCGTGCATTAAATCATATAGCTGATAATTGACACTAGTGACACTGTAAGTCTATGTCAAAGTCGATGTTAGTAGGTTAGGTTTTGCGTCAGTTTTGTCACAGACTAACGCAAAACCTAACCTGCTAACATCGAATTTGACATAGACTTACAGTGTCACTTCAGTTACAAAGCACACGTCTTGGTTAGCAAATGTGTTCGATGACATTCTCGATGAATTACAAAAGGGTAATCCGAATGCCGAACTTCCGTTATCGTTGCTTCACCATCGTATTTTCAAAACGCTCGGTCCGGAATACCAATATTATCGTTCGACTTGGTATCGCGTTCCACTAGTGGAGCAAACGACGAAGCTCCTTATCGAAAACTTGCGTTCGATTGAGAACTCGGTTGCGTCACATGGGATATCGCAGATGTCTGGTGCCTTCTACGCAAAATCGAAATTCGACCCACAGAAGAAGCAAAACAAATCGTCACAAGATTCATCCTCGACAGACCAGAAGAAAGAAAAACGTAAGTGTTTATACTGCAAGAAATTCGGGCACATCATCGCGAATTGTCCGAAACGCGTGGTCGCAGAGCAGAAAGCTGCCGCAACCGGCAACTCAAGCAACAGCAGTTCTGAAGCCAATTCGAAAAAGAACAGCAAACCAGATACATTCCTCGCTACTGGCCTGGCAGTCAACGCAGACTCCGTCACCGCTGATTCTTGGATTTCGGACTCCGGTACGACGCATCATATGTCGGCGAACAAACAACACTTCGCAACGTTCGAGAAGTTCCCGATTCCGCAACGCGTCCAAACAGCTGGCAATGAGTATATTCTGGTAGGATTGACGTCGAGATGCGCATAGGTGATTGGTGGTCACCTGGGTCTATGAATGACGTCTGGTACGTACCTGAAGCTCGCCATCAACTTTTCTCGATTCGACAGACTGTCAAACATGGAAATGACATTGTGTTCGACTCCGATGGTGTGAAAATTTGATGTGATGGTGAACTCGTCGCGACCGGTAGACTTTTCGGTCCCGTGTACGTTATGAATATGCACGTTCGTGTTCCAGACTCACCCGTGGAGGCTAACCTAGCCTCAACCCAAGAAGTACTACAAGGATGGCACGAACGATTAGGTCATCAAGATAAACGTCATGTGCGTGATGTGTTATCCCGTGTGGGTATATCGGTCAAGTGTTGGGACGCCGCGTCGTTTTGTGATGGTTGCGTCCGCGGTAAATCACATCGCAAACCATTCCATCCGCGTCGAGATCGTCCGCAGAGCGTCGGTGAGCTGATTAATGCCGACGTAAACGGTCCAATGTCGGTCAATTCGTTCAACGGTTTTCGGTTCTACGTGGCATTTAAAGATGAATTTTCTCGTTACGTTCGCATATTTTTCATGAAAGAAAAATCAGAAGTGGCTACGCACTTGGAAACGTTTTTGAATGAGTGCGATACCGCAGGATATAAAGTGAAAATTTTTTGTTCGGACTGCGGTACTGAATTCACCTGTGCTGCCGTGATGACATCGCTACAAAAGCGCGGCATCGAGTTTCGATCATCGTGTCCATATACGCCTGAACAAAACGGCGTCGCGGAACAATCAAACCGACACGTTGCTGAATTGGCTCGTTCGATGCTTTCGGTCAGTGAGCTGTCAAAATCATTTTGGGCTCATGCGTGTGATACGGCAGTATTTCTGGCAAAACATTTGACAGTTTTGATTACCTGCGGATTTTTGGATCAGAGTGTTACGTAAACATTCCAAAACAGTTTCGTTCCAAGTTCGATGACAAGGCAGTCCTAGGTCACTTCGTAGGTTATGTGAAAGACAAAGACGGATACAAGGTATGGGTTCCGTCCAAGCAACGAATTATGAAGTTGCGCGATGTTGACTTCCGTCCAGAGAAACTATGCACGACACAAGACACGGTCTACCTTGAATTCCAAAACCAGGGTGAAGAGGATAATGAAGGCGGGGAAGCTCACAACAGCGCTGAAGATATCGAGGCTGAGGAGGAATCTGATGGCCCCCAGGAGACCAGCGCTTTGGACTCTGAAATCCAGGACCATGTTCACTGTTGTCCGCTGTTCTCGAAGAACTGGAACCAACCAACTTCAGTGACGCCATGAAGAGTCGCTGTTCGGAAAAGTGGTTGAACGTGATGAAAGAAGAAATGAACGCTTTCGACCAAAATGACACGTGGGACCTGGTACCGTTGCCTCCGGGTAAGCGCGCTATTGATAATCGTTGGGTACTTCGTGTGAAATACAAATCCGACAGTTCGATCGAACGATATCGTGCTCGGTTAGTTGTTCGCGGCATGTTTCAACGCGCGGGACTTGATTACGACGAAACTTTTAGTCCGGTTGCTCGTTATGAGGCGATTCGAGCCTTCATCGTGACTGCAGCTGAAGAAAAACTCGTCCTTGGCCAATTCAATGTGAGAACTGCGTTCTTATACGGTGACATCGATGCCGAGATCTACATGACTGAACCACAAGGGTTCGACGATGGGTGCAGTCGTTTCTGTCGTCTGAAGAAATCGTTGTATGGCCTCAAGCAGTTACCTCGTTGCTGGAACAACAAGTTTCATTCGTTCATGGAGAAAAATGGATTCACATGATCAACGGGAGATCCCTGTATCTACATTCGACAAAACGGAGCAGAGAAATTGCTTGTCGCAATCTATGTCGATGATGGTCTTATCGCAGGGTCGACGCAAGGCACAATCGACTCGTTCTTAGGATTGCTGACTTCAGAGTTTAAAATCACGATAGGTTCTCTCGACTCGTTCCTGGGAATGCAAATCGAGCAACGTGAATCTGGATTCTTTGTGTCACAGCGAGCATACGTTGGTAAGATTCTGCAACATTTCGGCATGGCTGATTGCAATTCATTAAAGACACCTGCTGACACTCAACAAGTGGACAAATCGTCTGATGGTGCTCTTGACAGTTCCATCCCGTATCGTTCAGCAGTGGGCTCTTTATTGTATTTGGCCTGCGCTTCTCGTCCAGACTTGGCATATTCTGTCTCAAAGGTTGCTCGATCCATGGCCGAACCGACTGCATCCGATTGGGTCTCCGTTAAACACATCTTCAGGTACCTGTGCGGTACCTCTGATTTGGGTCTCCTCTACACTTCAACAGGTGATGGACTCAATGCGTATTCTGATGCAGATTTTGCAGGAGATGCTAAAACACGGCTATCAACAAATGGTTTCGTCTCGCTAATCAATGGTACAGCTGTATCATGGACTTCGCAGTTGCAGAAATCGGTTTCTCATTCGACCACTGAGGCCGAATTCGTTGCTGCAAGCGAAGGTGCAAAAGAACTAGTATGGCTTAAGAGATTGTTGTCTGAAATTAGTAGACTCAAAGGTATACCTGTTCTATTCGTCGATAATGCAAGTGCAATCAAACTTGTAAAGAACCACGAATTCCACAAAAGATCTAAACACATTGAAGTTCTTTATTACTTTGTTCGGGAACTCTATCAAAAGAGTGATATCAATGTTGAATTTGTGCGTTCTGAAGATGAGTTAGGAGATATGTTTACAAAACCTTTAAGTCCAATCAAGTTTAAAAATATGTGTTCCAAAATTGGACTTTGCATTTGATCTATGAATTTTGCTCGTTTGCGGTTATCATTTCTATTATAGTCAAAGTTTACGGGGAAGTGTTAGAGTAAATAAACTTTACTTGACTCTTGTCTAACTATGTCATGTGTCGCCATCTACTAAAGTTACCATCTCAGTGAGAGAAAGGAGGGGTGGAGACTGGAAGAAAGACCAGGAAAGGTGGAGAAATACCCCGTCGAGTTTCGCTTTAAATATGCTTTGAGTTTAGCATATTTCGAAATATCCACATTATGCTTGATGTTAATGGTATTGCGTAGCATGGAATACATACTCCAAACGGTAGATGGCTTTACATCGTTAGATATTTTTCCAATATAAGCCAGAAGAACGTTTTCCGAAAATGAGTTTATCTGGTTGTCATTTCTCCAATCCATGAACTTTTTATATACAAATTCATACCTTGCTCTGGATTTTTCGGGTAAGATATTATTAGAAGCGGACTTTGCCGCTTCAATAATGCCCGACGGTGTGCCTGGTACACTTATGTTAGTTTCAGAATCCATATTATTCGATTTGCATCGACTTTAAATTCAATTCGAAGCGAAGAGTCAAGACAAGTTTAGTGGTTTCCATAGTAACGTATTGTTGCCTTTTCATAGAAGGTGATACTTTTCAAGTGAAATGGGTCACTATGTCATCATTTTATTTTAGTTTTTTAAACAGTTTCAGGCTCACTTTAGGTGGCTGATCAACTCTATTGTATTTAAAAACTTCCCGCAATTAGGATGGCCAATAACTTCAGAGGTCCCTCTAAGCGCATCGTTGTTTTTTATACAATGTAAAATAGCATCAAGTATTACCTTTAAAATGTGTCGCCATATATTTTTTTCTTTCTGCATAGTTTGTAGCAAGTGATCGTTGATAAACCCACCTTCATTTAACTTTTTTTCAAATGCCCTCAACCGTATATAATTTTTCCTATGATTTACAGAATTTTCATGACGAAGCAACATAGGGTTTAAATGTTTCCAGTCTTTGAAATCTGTTATCCAGACACTACTTTCAATGCTATAAAGTACGCATGGGAAACAAAACAGTGAATCTAGCTGCTTGCAGTATATAATCCAATTCCTTGCAATTCGTTCCCCGTTTTCCATTGTTTTTGTGAACCATGCTTTTTCAAACCTTCTGTTGTCGGTCAATGGGTAAAACTCAATATTGTCACTAAAATCGGGTCCATGTTCAATATACATCTTAATGTTGGCTGTCGATACTTTCCATGTTGTAGGGTTGTTAAATTCAATATTTGGTTCTTTACTTTCACCTGCTTCTTCTTGTTCTACCACTTTTTCCAAATTATTCTCATCCTCGTCATTTTGTATTTCATTATTATCAGCATCACTATCTGAAAAACTCTCACTGCTACTAACTGTTGCTTTTTCACTATTCCCAGATACACTAGGCGTTGAATCGTTTAGCAGAAGTTCTTTGCTTTTATTGGGAAATACAAGAAACTTCGATATGTCTGTTGTATTTCTTTTAGCTGCAGCAAGCTGCTTTTCTCTGAGTTTTTTATTCTGTGCTCCTGATAGCTTTTTAGGAGGCATGTCTGCATTCGACAAAAGAAAGTGTGTTTATTTATTCGTTTTAGAACGCATTAAAATTCACAGATCATGTCATTCAATTAGGTATATAGCATAATACAATAACAATATATATAATATACGTACCTACTACTTAAAATGCAGTGCATTATAATTACTTAACTTACCGTTTGAAAAAAGGGTCTACACACACACACCCCAGACGTGGGAAATGAAATGAACATTCAGAAGATTGACGAGGCGAGAGGCGATTGACGAGTACTGGCAGGCTGGTAGAAGGGGGTACGGAATGTGGATGCGCCTCTTAAAAACTCTAAGTGTTGCCCAAGAGGCGATTGTCAGCAGGAGGGAGTATAGCGCTTTATGCATTCTATAGTATAGAATGATGAAAGCGTGCTTTTAAAGTTCTGGAGTGTTGCGCAAGAGGCGCTTGACGCTTGACGATTACTAGCTGGAGGGGGTATGAAATACGGAATGCGCCCTTCTGAAGCTTGTACCCGTGGCAAATGCCACCTTGGCCACGCCCTAGTTACGGCTCTGTATGCAGACGATCTGACAATAATAGCAACAACAGAGAAACAGCTAACGAAGGCAGTAGGTAACTTAGAAAAAGCAGCAGAGATAGGTCTGAGAATAAACGAACAGAAGTCAAAGTTCATGATTATGGGAAGCACAAGAAACGAGGAAAAAGGAAAAGACCTAAAAATAACAGCTAACGGAAGAGAATATAAGTTTGAACAAGTAGATAGCTTTACCTACCTAGGTGTAACGATAACGGAGGATAACAACAGCAGCAAGGAGATACAGGCAAGAATATTAAAAGAAAATAGGGCAATTGGGGCTGTGAGTGTACTGTTAAATTCTAAGAACTTAACTAAAAACTTGTAAAAACGAATTTATAAAATAGTGATAAGGCCGACAGTGACATATGCATGTAAATTATGGACTTTAAATAAAAGAGATGAACAGAAACTTCAGTACTGGGAAATAATAGTGTTACGGGAAATTTACGTTGGAAAAAAGGTGGGAGAAATGTGGATGAGAAGAACAAATGACGAAATAAATGAAATGTACGGAGAAGCTAACATAATAAAAAATAGTTCTTTTTTAATTATAAGACAATAATATAAGTAATTATAAAAAATTTATAATAACATAGAAATTAGTTTTAGAATTTAACATTGGAGTGAGCACCATATCTTTTTTCTCTATGTTTAAAATTATATCGTTTCCAAAGAAACAAAGAAATTTTATTCCTTTGGAAAAAATCTCTGGAAAACAATTTTATTTGTTCCTCACTTGTAAACATCAATTTATCAAGTCACTATATTCACCTTGAAAATGTTTCTTAACTGGCTAGCCAGTAAATTTTTTACTGGCTAGCCAGTTATATTTTACTAGCTTTTACCCGCGACTTCGTTCGCGCGAGGTTCGTTATTTGTGTATTAAATAATGACTAATTATTTTCTGTCATCCCATCCCATCCTATCCCCGTCCCCGTCCCTTTCTCCGTCCCCGTCTCCGTACCGTCCCATTCCGTCCCGTCCCGTCCCGTCCCGTCTCGTCCCGTCCCGTCCTCTCCCCTTCCATCCCATTCCTTCCCTTCCCTTTCCGTCCCGTCCCGTCTCGTTTCTTTTCGTCCCGTCCCTTCCTTTTCCGTCCAGTCCCTTCCTGTTCAGTCCCGTCCCGTCCAGTCCCGTCCCTTCCCGTCCCGTCCCTTCCCCTTCCATTCCATTCCTTCCCTTTCCTTTCTGTATCATCCCGTTCCGCCCCGCCCCGCCCCGTCTCGACCCTTCCCGTCCCGTCCCTTTTCCTCCCGTCCAGTCCCGTCCCGCCCCTCCCCTTCCATCCCACCCCCTCCCCTTCCATCCCATCCTTTTCCTTCCCTTTCCGTCCCGTCCGTCCCGCCCCGCCCCGACCCGTCCCGCCCCGCCCCGTCCCGCTTTGCCCCGTCCCGTCCCGTTCCGTCCCTTCCCTTCCCGTCCAGTCCCGTCCCGCTCAGTCCCGTCCCGTCCAGTCCGTCCAGTCTAGTCCCGTCCCGTTTCTTCCCTTATGTCATGTTCACCGTCTTGGACTTAAAAATAAATGTAATTTTCGCAATCAACGTCCCAAAAAACCTCAATAACGACACCCATATCGATTTTTAGGCTTACTTATCCCATTTCACCCCCTAAGGGGTTGATTTTCGGAAAATCACGAAATACGTGTTTGATTATTTGTTTTTAGGAGTACTCCTACGAAGTTTCAAGTCGAAATGTCTATTTAATATTATTTTTCCATACAAAATTGGAACCCCCATTTTACCCCTTTAGGGGTTGAATTTCGAAATATCCTTTCTTATTCCTTGTATACATCATAAAGGGAACCTCTGTGCAAAATTTCAGCTTTCTAGGTCCAAGGGTTTGGGCTGGGCGTTGATGAGTCAGTGAGTCAGTCAGGACTTTTAGAAATATATATAAAAGACCATCGACATATAGAAATGGACCGCTAGTCAGAGCTGCGCGAGCCAAACGGGATAGAAAGAGAACGCATATGACTTGAGAACGCTCTGTCCTTGTTGGCGCTCAGTAGCGTACGGCGCGCCCAGCCTGTCGCTGTGACGTCATTTTCTGTCGGCCAATAGAAGGCTGGCAGGAAAAGCAACATTTTCTGTCGGCCAATAGGAGGCCGGCAGGAAAAGAAAATATAGTTCTTAAAGTGTGCTCTTTCTCTTTCTAACTCAAAGAGTTGCGCAGTCGTCCATTAGCGGTCCATTTCTATATGTCGATGTAAAAGACAAGCGCGCTCATAGATAAATGATAGCGTGCAAAGCCAGAGTTGCCTTCCTTAGTATGTGTCATATTGATGAATTTAGTTGCTTGTCAATTTGACATTTAGAATAAATGGTAAATTTCTAGTTATTTACAAGTGAGGAACAAATAAAATATTCAACAATACACGCCAGGTAACCATTTTTACTGGCTCAAGGATATGACAGGCTCGCCTAACGGCTCGCCAGTCATCCCAATCCTATCGCCAGTAAAAACTGTTTTACCTGGCTTGTAATGTTAAATACTATAATTTCTCACTCAATCAGTGGAAAACTTTTTTTAAGACCTTTAAACCACTGTAACTTTTTTGTTATTGGTTTTTCATCAAATGTTTGTTAATAAAAAATGTTTACTTTAATCCCATCTATCTACCCTAAAAATCTCCTCCGTACGTTATAAATCACCCTGTATGTTGATCAAGACTTTTTGAATTAGAATGGCCTCAAGAATATGTATATTTTCTATGGTCCCCCAGCTGCGGAACGCCTTGTGTATACTACACAGATTACAGCAATGAAATACATTTTTGTGATTGGAGTCAACATGTTTTGTATTATTTTAGTAAAGCATGTTCTTCGCCTCAATTGTGTTCTTTTTTAAATTTTTGGGAAACCAAATAGCGCATGGAGGAGGTGCAAATTGGTCCTAAAAATGTTTTTCTCAATTATCGAAGATTCTCCCTAGAAGATAAAAGAGAAATATAAGAATCACTTTGCAATAATGAAAGATGTGTAAATGGTTTTCTTTCTAAACGTTGAGCTTATTTATCTTAACATAACATTTGCTCTATGTACTTGTGCAATTATTTATAAAATATAGTAGAAACAACATTTTTATGTTAGCATTTTTATTTTGAGTACCTAATGGCTAATTGTAAAAAATTATGTTTTAGATGACAGAAGTAGCATAACGATTGCAAATAGTTTTTAGTAGATTGTGCTTTGAAGTTTGCGATAGCATACTTGGTACAGGTTGTAATCGCAACAAATCTACGTATTGTAATTATTTATTTGCGTTACATTGCTTCCTACACGTCTTTACTTTTATACAGTTTCTAAATTACACTTATAGCTTAGGCGTTATGGCCTATATTTTTCATCATCTTCATCATTTTGCTGTAAACAACATCTGCTACGTCTTAGCATGCAGCAGGTCCAAGTTGTTGGTGAGCATATTCAAACTAACGGCTTGTTTAACGTTGGGCAATTTTCTCTTGAGCATTTCCACATCGGTCATTGAGGATACAGAGTCGTCGGGCGTGTACATCAGGATCACTGGCGTTGGTACTTTATCTAGACTGTAATCTTCAGCATGCGAATTATCGCTCCATTTTTGGAATCGTCCTGAAAAAGCAAACAGATAATTCAAATTTGAACTTTTCGTCGGTTGTGAAGTTTCACGAGGCACCTATCTAATTAGCGGAAAAGAAAACTGCCACTCTACTTACCACTTTTGACGAGTTGTGCGTAATGGATGATTTGCCTAGCAGATCCACCGGCTGGAACACTTTGAAGCATAGAAGCAACGGTGGTCTGTAACATAAAATTTGGATTAATTCTGTAGTCGTTAACTTGTTTTAAAGAAGTTGTAAAGCTGTGGTCTCTATTTACAAAGCCACAGTACCACCCAGCACACAAAAACCGAGGAAAATATGTGACTAAATCTAAAATTCAAGTAAGGGGAATCAAAGAACCAATAAAAAGAAACCTTGGCGTCGAGGTACATTCACACAAAAAAACACAAACGCGTCAGAGAGAAATGTTTAATTTTCAGATTTTTGAGATTTAATCAATTTTTTTGTTCTTCGTTAATGATTGCTATTATTGTTAGTATTGCTCTTCTTTGATAGTTATTTTTGTTATTGTTTACCTATTCCTCGTTTAATTTCGGGAGGCTCGGTTTTATAACCTTAAATCGTAAGTATTAAATTTTTTCAATAATATTTTGTTAGCATATGTTTATGTAATACTCAATTTCTCTTTGCTTAGGATTATAATGAGCTGTAAATGAAGAAAACTCGTACATTCTGAAGCAAGAAGTATAATTGTAAATGCTGTAAAGTTAGGTGTATGAAACGTGGAACAAAATATAGAATTAGCAGCCGCAGCAACGGGGGAAATCAACCTCTCTGAGGTGATGAAATATGAAATTTTATTATCGGTTCTTTTATTTACTATTACTTTTGTAACAATGAATTTATTTGATGGTGGTTTAGATATTTTAAACACTGTCATCTCTAAAAAATCGAAAATTTTAAAATAAAAATTTAAATTTTCCACGTTTATGAAAGTTTATAATTTTTATACTAAGTGTACTTCTAAAACAGAGCTAGCGTCAGTCTCCCCTACTCGGGGTTTTTGTGTGCTTGGTACCAATGTAGAATGAGAGAGCGCCCAATTTGTCTTAATCTAAACTATGGCAAATGCTTTAGGTATGATATTTGTTGTCAAGCAGACGATCCAAAATTACCTTTACAAAACTACTTACACTATTGAGGTTCTTAGAATTGAACCCGTTGAGAAGGAAAAACTCGTTGCGACAGATCTGTGCGTCGTTTCCCAACCTGGAGCATTCTTCTTGACCTCCTTGGGTGAGCAGCTCAGTGGATGGTTTGAATTCGCTGGCTCCCAAATTCTTGATCAGCCACTGAATGAACAAGTTGGAGCTAACTGTGTTAATGAACTACACGTCTACGTACCCCCTGAGAGTCCAAATTTTGTGAGACCAACTTCAGCATCGGGTTGGTGGAGTGACCCATGAAAGCAACGGGGCCCAGAGAAACCATGGGCGCGGATTTTGTTGGTGTATTCGGGGAGCTTAGACGCCATGATGTAGAACACGGTGCTGCCCTGCATGTGGCCAATGTAGTACATGCTCCTTTCTTTTGTGATCGAAATCATCTTGTCGATAATGGCTGGCACATCCCTCATGCCTATGTCGTCCAAGCTGCAATAATAAAACGACTGTGATGTAACTGCGCATCCAGTGATCACCTGGTTTACCCTAAATCTCCAGAAAGCGTGATGACGGTCGGGGTTGAGCACGGTGTGCTGTCTGCCATAGACGCTTCCGCGAGCATTTCCTAAGAAAACGTCATATCCGTTGTCGGCTAAAATGAAAGCGAGTCCTTGGCTAGGTCCTCCTAGGACAAAGTCATCAGCACTGGACAGAAGGCCGGGCATGAGAAGAACCACTGGTCGTGTCACGTTTCTTGTTTGTTCGCTACTGCTGCTGCTGCTATCAGACACTGCAAGCCGATAATTCTTGAAATTTTTACGATTTTGAGCTTCCACCGATTCCGAGGGAAGATGAGGAGTCCTCTTGAGATTGACCTTGGTATTGTGCCTGCCCCTGTTGGTTTTTTGGCATTTTTATGATTTTGGCGTTGCGCCGATTCAGAGGAGGATGATGAGGACTCTTCTTGAGATTGGCGTTGCTGGTTTTTATAACCGTTATCCTTGGTTTTGAGACTGCCACTGCTGCTGATTTTGTTTCTGAGAATGCCCACTATGATTTTGGGAGTATTGTTCTTGGGATTCTTGTTCTTGGTTTTGCCGATTGTAGTTTTGGTACTGATTTTGTTTGTTGACCTTGATATTGGCTTCCTTGCGACCTGCGATTTCCAGTGGGAATGCGGATCAATTCTAAGATATATCCATCTGATGTCTGCACTGTGTGGGTTTTCACTGGGTATCCATTCCTTCGGATTATTTCGGCCTAGAATATTTGCGATATGTAGGTACAAAGATTGGGGAAACAAATTTAAATAAATGCTTAGACTCAACATTCGTTTAGAAAAAGGAGGTAATAATCTATACAATTCATCAAACTATAATTTAAGTTTAGGATACTAACTGACATTAGGCTAATTTTTTGCAAATTTGAAGAAGTAAGTTCCTGGACAAACAAACAGAAAAATATATAAAATTATCACCATTGAATTGTGAGACTAAGAAGATAGAACGTTTATTTTGTAGGTGGGTATACAGTTTTCAACACTAAAAGACGTACTACTACACAATTTCAATAGCTATAGGTGCGAGGTGCCGTTTCTTCCATAATAAATTAAACTAAATGTTAAAAAAAATAAATAGCTATTTTTCGCACCCCAGAGATGAGCTACAAATTTAAACTGCAACAAGTTTAAGTTTGAAATGTTACTGGAATTGATTAAAAGTGCCTTACGCTTTTAAACATATCTGTTAAAAAGAAATGGTTCTATCTAAATTAAGAATTGAACAGTTGCACTTACCGCAGGCATCCAATTAGAATAACCATCGTAGCTGCTACGGGGGAACAGATGGTGAGCAGAACAAGCTGCTACAAAACCCAACAAAATGTAAAATTTCATCTTGATGGCAACTATACCGGATTGATGAATCTCACTGATTGCATCAGCATCTTGGCCTGTTATGTTTTTATAGTTCTTAAATGCAAAACTAGCGTTTATGGGATTTGCGCTTAGTAAACTTTTTCTGATTGATAAAATATTTGCAAGAGTGGTTCAATAAATAATTTGTTGTTATGCAGACTACGTTCACAACGCTTCTAATTAATTTCAGTGTTGCGCATATGTAATTTTGGCTTTTTGCATCTGAAAATAGTTCAGAATTTTTTGATTGCCCCTTGTAGATTCCACTTTGCGTTTTGTGCAACATTTTGAGTTTTGTTTATCAAATTATTCGGTTTGTAGCTGCTGCGCTACCAACCTATACTGGACAAAGAAATATTTGACGTTGATGACATTTATTTTTCGACCATGTAAAAACTCTGCAACTCTTGTATTGGTTAATGAATACCTGTAACCCCTTGTTTAAAATATTTTTAAGTCGATCTGATATGTGTAAACATTGTATATATAATTATTTTTGGACACTTTTAAATAGTTCTGTTAATATTTAGTGCAGGTCTCATCAGTAATCAGCATTCCAAAGTCGAGATATCGCGAATGACCTTAGGTCATACACATGCCAGTTTGCATGTGTAGATTAGCGGTAATATTTATACTAAAACAACTCCTTTTTACCAAATTTTGAATAGTTTACATATTTACCAGTATCGATTCGCTGCAGATGCAACATTTAAAAAGTTTTCGTAATATTGAAAATTATTATTATAGTGATTTTTTGTACTTTTTATTCGAGATTTAGTGCAAAATTTATTATATGTCACCTGACTGGTAAAAGTATATCCACCTAGAATGCTCCAAAATGTTAATATTTAACATTTTGAATTGTATCTCAATGTGTGTTCAAAATTATGGAAGTGTGCAATGCTTTATAGAAATATTGCACCAAAGAATCTTTACCCTAATTTTATTTACATTTTTAAACAATTTTCTAGAATCGCCTGGATTGGATATTATATTTATTGGAAACTAACGTCTTAGGTAAAATAATTTTATCACAATTTATATTTCGAATTTTGACAATCACAGGAGGTATCTAGAATTAAGGTAGTCGTTAGGATCGGAAAATACTTTTCTGGAAGAAAATTGTAATCATTTTAATATGTCTGTAAAATTGGACAGTTTTTAAAGAAAATTGCAGACTTAACCTGAAAATTGGTAAAATTAGTAAAATATTATTCATGTTTAGCGTTACAAGTTGTGAGTATTGCTTGTAATCAGAGCTTCATAGGGCCTGTCCTCTGCTCTACGTTTGTTATGATAATACTAGATAGATAGATAGATAACTGCTTATTTATTCACAAAAAGAAACCAAAAAATGTGTAGAACAATGTTAACATAAAAGTAAAAATACACTAAAAAACAAATTGAACAAATTAACACACTTTATCATAAAAAAAACAACCGTCCTTGTTTATTTTAAATAGTTGAAGGTTGATTAAAAATGCAAACCATACGAATTACATTTAAAAAACAATAGATTAAATAGAACAAGAAATTATGTACTTGCACAGCCGTAAAAAAATCACAACATAGCCAAACCACACCTATCTGTATCATTATAGAAGTCGCCTATATTATAAAACGCCTTTTTGAGTAAACAGTTCATTATCGCAGTTTTAATTTGGCTTTGAGACAGGCTTTGCACACTTTTTGGAAAACTATTGTAAATTTTGTAAAGTTGCATTTTTCCATTACTAGGTTAGCCTTATATCTAGTTGTATAACAATGTTCATTAGTAGCATCTTCAAAGAGGTCCTTATTATAGACAAACATAAAAGAATCCAATATGTACAGTCGCGGAATTAAAAATCCGGGCACTTAAAATGATTCAGTGTGTACCTTACTTTACTTTACTTATCACGTTACCTGGTGAAATTAATCAAAGTCAAAATTAAATAGTTGCTAACCAAGAAACGTAAAGCTCAATTTACATTACCCAAAAATTGCAAAAATCCTCTATAAGACTCGCCCGGATTTTTAATTTCGCGACTGTACATACAAACTAAGGTTAAAATCCTTTTACCAATAAATACATCTTTACAACTTTCACGTCATTTTATTCCAAAAATATTTACATCTGATACATCTTTCTTATATATGTATAATGTATACAGGCTGATATCAGCCTGTATATGCAATGTAAATAAATTATCGAAATATTACTTTTCTACATTTTCAAATTTTACAAGAACTAATCTTCCGGTTTCTTTCATTTTTTTGTTTTTTAGTTCTAATAATAACGACACAAAAATCCTAACAAGCCAGGTTTGAGGAAGAAGAGATTTTCCCAAATAAAATAATTAAAGACATTTGATACAGAGTGCTGCATTGGTGTATGCAGCATACGAAATCGCATGCTAAATACGAGGCTTTCAAATATTGGCTTCTTTAATTATTTTAGAACAAAATTCCAATTGATGCAAGTTGAGCACTTTCTATTGGCTCAGTTTGAAAATACCTTAAAAAATCATTATCTAACTAAATTGTGAAATATAATATCAAAATATCAATAATTGGACCTTGATCGGGGACTGTTAAAATTTGACAGGTGACTGATAAACCTAAATTGAAAACGGTCAATTGAATAAAGAATTATCAAATTTAAGAAATTAAAAGATAGTGAAGCACCTATCCATTCGGGAAGCAACTCATTTTCCGAAATGCTTCAATTCCTATTTTATGAAATTATTGTCAACATTTGATAATACGTAGATATCTTAGGTCACTTTAATATTTATATTTTAAATTAAAAAATCTGCCGGGGTCGGTAGCTCAGTGGTAAGCATCCTGACTACTGATCTAAGGGTCGCGAGTTCGATTCCCGGTCCCGGTGGGGTTTTCAAAAATAAAAAAATGCAGATGAAAGCTTCTACAGAATGCCATCATTCGGAAGTGATGTAAAGCCGTGGGTCCCATGTTACTACGATGTGTAGCATGTAAAAGATCCCTTGCTAGGGTTGGAACTCCTTAGTCTCGGCAAAATTCTAAGTAGGACTTTGACCATATGACCAAAGCAGTCGGTGTCTAAGGTACATGGTACTCTGCATGCCTAGACCTTGTCCATTAACAAACAAACAACAAACAATTAAAAAATCTAGTGTGATACACACACACACACACACTCACACAACTTCCTTTTACAGTGATCTTATAATTAGCCAAAAATTTGATTTTTAATTTCTAAGCATTTAAAACGGTACAAAATAGAGAGTTAGTTAAAGAGACAATTTTTTTCTAGAATTTTAAGCTCAATTAAAAAGTGTAATAATATACCGGGTGTTGTACTTAAAATAGGAGTTAATAAAAAAAATAGGAAAACCATCTATCTCACATCAATACACATTAAAAATGTAATAAAAATATAAAGTTTGAAAAAAATCGTTAGAGCCGTTTTTGAAAAAATCGAAAAAAATTGAAAAATTGCAAGAGTAAACACCTACTTTCGGTTATGCGATTTTCTTAAAAAGCTTGCTGTCTCATCTACATAGTACATAAAACTTATATACCTATGAAGTTTCAATGCCATACCTCTTTTCGTTTTTGAGATATTCTGTTCACAGACACACAGACAGACAGACAGACCAATGAAAAAAAATTTGTTTTTTGGGATCAGGGGACTCGAAAACGTCAAGATCTGTTGAAAACTCAATTTCGAATTTTTGGGGTGAATCCAATACTTCCTTTATCGTAAAAGGAAGTAAAAATATACTAAGTACAAACATTTTGAATTTGTAAAATCTTGTTCACTGATGTGTACTAACATAAGGTGCAGCTAGGTTGCGATTAATACAGTATTTTATTTAGTGTGAATTATATTCTGGGAGCAGGTTGCATCGAGTGCCAACCAAAAATTCAGTTATTGCGAGGCTACCATATGCAACGTGTTGAGATTACCATTAGTATTTTAAACACTGTCTGCATACCTTTAGGGATGATATTTGGAATTTTTTGTTTTCATTTTGTTCCCTATACCAGCGTACATAAATCAAACAAGTAGAGACACTCATGCCGAATGTTGAAACCTGTCTAGAGTGCCTGGGACAGTCACTCGGGGGTTATTTCTAAGCTTGACTATTAGATGGCAGCCCAAGTTCTACCAATAAGAGCCAGTTACTAGCTCTGCTACCAATCACTATAATGTGATCATGGATATATTAGTACAGGATACGTTCACTACATGTAAACGTACGTCGAATCTTAAAATAACATATCACGGCGTTCGGTACCTTCCCCCATTTCATTCTAACCTATATCACTTTATTTCTCTCTCCCTTTAGACGTATTTCATACAATGTTTCGTACGCTTAACTTTGAAGTTTTGAAATGAAAACGTCAGAAGTGTCATACAATTTCACAGTTTATTCTTCGAAAATTGAACTTTAGCAATGGTTTTGATTGCTATTATCAAAGAGGATATATCCTCTTTGGCTATTATTATCAACCGTAAAACTCAAAGGCGTTAGCGAGTGAATATCTTGCACACCCCCACACCTCATCGAGTGAGGTTATCAAGTGTTACCTGTTGAGGTTATGTTTTCTAATTTGTGTTTATTTATACGATTACTTCTTTTCTACATTTTGTAGCATCTTGAGACCAAAAAGACTATTTCTGGCACCATGTAACACGAGTTAAATGTATTTTATCAGAATTTCTCTCAATGGCGAGTCCAAGTACCTCTCTAAAGGATAGCGCTATACGTAATTCACGCATTGAGAGTGACAGAAATAGATGGTACGTCTTGTTCAACTATATCAACGGCACGCCGTATCTTGTACTTATATATCTATGAATGTGATCAAGTAGTGGCGCCATCTGTTGGTACTATCGGAAAGTACCCCCCCAGGAGTCGTTCAAGGTCATCCAAATCGGAATTTTGACATCAAAGGAACTGACAGTGAGTGTCTCTACTTGTTTGATTTATGTACGTTGCCTATACCTGCTCTGACTTCGTTAACAATACATTTAAATTAGAATTTTATTATTTTGATTGGTCAGTCATTGTTCACTATTAAAATTCCATTTCAATATTTTTGATTTGCCATAATTAAATTATATTTTAACATTATTTAATTTATGTAGGCGTGTAGGTGATTCTCCCATTCCCGGAGCCGGTGCTTATGCAGATAACTCTGTGGGTGCTGCCATTGCAACTGGAGATGGGGATGTTATGATGAGATTTCTACCAAGGTGTGTATTGTATTTTTTTATAGCAGCTTTCAACAATAGAAATTACAAATCAAATGAAATCGTCATTTGTTTCTATAAAAAAGTAAAGTTCGGGAACCTTGTTCCATGTAGGAACATGGCCTGAGACAAGGCGAGTCAGGATCGCCAAAATATCTCTTTCCGAAACCCAGTCAATCTGGCACACGTTACCGGCATACCGGGTGATGTGGTTAGCATCACGCCTTCGACGACTACCTTACTTTCCCTACTTCCACAACTGTGGTTTCGGTACCCAATTTTTAAAGCAACTGCGTGGGCCGCCCACCAGTTGCCAAGTGTCGGGATTGAACCCTGTACCATGGCTGGTTACCAATCAAGGGGGTCATTGTTTATATGTTGCCTTCCATCTTCGTTGTATCTGAATACCAATTTACTGACGCATATGTACTGTCACCACACTCCTCGTAGACTAAAACTGTATCCTCCATTTCTTGATCAGTGAATTTTGGCATGGTTTGTAAATGATTAATGCTAGCCAATACACAATATAGTGTATGGGTTACCATAAGAATGCTAATTTATTTGGTAAAAATAGTTCAAGGCTACCTCGGTGGTTGAGTGGTCTTGGTGTCTGCTTAGCAACCAGGTGGACATGGGTTCAAATCTGGCCGTAGTCGAGAATTTTCTCGGAGCGGCAGTGGATTTGAATCCATTAGTTAAGTTAGATGTAAGTTGTTGTGTGTGTGGTATGTTAGCATGCGGGGGGAGCGTAATGTAAGTCGCGTGCGGCGCATAACCTCCGTTGCACTTCCCGCGAGGTATGAATGGTCCTCGACACCGAAAGGTAAAAGAAGCTATAGATTATGAATGAATGAATGAATGGAAAATAGTTCAAGGGTTTGATATTATGTTAAAAAATTATTAAAATATTTCATTATTAAAATACAAAGATGAATTTAAGTATTAAAAAGAATATCATAATTATTAACATGTGTATTTGATAAAATAATGGATTTGAATTTATATTCAGTTGAACAATTCAAAACAGAAAGGTTCTAACATTTAAATTAAATGTTACCTGAATTAAAGTGGAAAGTTAATATGAAGTACTTATTTGAAGTAATAATCATTCAATATTTTAGGCAGTGGCGTAACTATGGGGGGTGATATGGGTGTCGGAACACCCCCCAGAGGCTTTAGGAATAACTAAAATTCATCCTAAACAAAAAATCTAAAATTACATTTTAGTAATGTATGATTGAATATCAATTATTACATTCGGAATTCGGACTCGACCATTTTTTAAATTTTGAATAAGTTGTCAGGACATTTTTAAATTTTACCAATATACGACATTTTGGAGTATTTTCGGTTCAAACATTCTGGCTCTGCTTGTATATAGGCTTTTCCTGTCGTATTTTCAAGCGCAATAGTTCGTCAGTTTGTATAGAAGCAGTTATAACGGCCGCTGTAATTTTCTGTCGTTGATAATGACTTTTTCTGGCTTATTTGGCATTTTTAAGATTTGGCACACAGATTTTCGCTAGAAGGTTCGATGAGCAGCTCTGGTCTCAAGCCATCTTATTTGCCCCTGGATTGTTTCGTCACGTTGAAGCGTGCTTGTTTGATCAAATTTGTAACGCAGTTCATAAGAGCAAGTGTGAGATTTTTCTAAATAATTTCATTCCATTGCAGTCTTTCGTCGTAAGCTGGATCGCCTGTTGGGTTGCGTGAGACCGTTTATGATTGTCTGCTTCGGGATTGGCTGCAGGTGGTGAGGCGACAAAGAGCGTTTGGCGGGAAGCGCGTTGGCTTGGCTTCGCGGAGTTCGTCACGATCCGTCTTGGCATTAGATGGTGTTTGTTTGGGGTTGTGCGTGTCCGGTTTATCCGGTGTTCGAGGGCCGTTTGAGCCACCTTTCCGATACGTTGAGATTCAGTCTGCAGAACGGGCTAACATTTCGGTCTTGACCGTTGATCGTTGTTTCCCCGTGAGTATTTCACATCAGTTCCTGCCAATTAAGGAAATATTCGGACCGCACGACACCCACGCTTATGGCTGAAGTCCGCTCGCTGCAGTGGCGGGCTCCCCGACAATCACGACGCACGCCAGGCAAAACCAACCAATAAGGTGTGTGTAGCTTGTAATAACTAATCAACTCATTTGTTTTCTAATAATTTATGTGCCTATTTGCTGAACGGCACCCCTTTTTGAGGCCGCCTGTAAACTAATGAACTTATTTGTTTGCTAATAATTCATGTGCCTACTTGCTAAACGGCCACCTCTTTTTGAGGCCGCCTGTAAACTACTTAACTTGGCTGTGTGCTAACTTTCATTATTTCGCCTGTAGTTTGGTCGATTAGAGGTAAAGCGTCCCCAGCTGGGCTTATAGGTTTGCCCCTTTATTATGTTGTGTTTTCATTGTGTACGCTGACCAGGTCGGCGCCGTTGTACCTATTTGACCATGTGCTTAGACCAATAGATCGGTTTACTGAACGTTGCCTTATGATTTCCGCACGTGTTTGTGCATGCTTATTTTCAGGTTAAATTAAATACTGTGTCAGATTTATGTAAGGTGGAGCCTGGAAAGAGAGTTCTTAAGCGTCTTAGGTAAGTTAGGGCGCTTGTCGCTGCAGTGTCGGGAGTCGTGAGGCTGTGCACAAATATTCTATCCCCGTTTAGCTTTGGATTTCGCCAAGGTGTAAAGGTGGAAGGTAGGCTCATTGATTTCCCGGTTTCATAGTGGCTCTATCTTGGCATTTTCGTTCTCATTGATGAAACCGGGTAACGTCCAATTTATTTTGTCATTGTTTACCGTCTCTTAGGTCGTTGCCCGTAGGTAATTTCGTGTAGGACCACCCCTCGTTCCACTGATGTTTAGCCGGCATATCTTGTTACGGACAGGGCAGCGGTCCCAGGTGCGTCATCTGTCCCAATTTTGTGAGAATTATCGTCCGCACCGGCCGTTTAGCTTTTACGTGATTTTTGTATGAGACGGCGCGGTGTCGTTAAAGTCGATTTAGACCGTAACAAAATACATCACCATGATACACACCTCACACAATGGTTGCTGGGCAAGCACAAAAGGCGCGCTCTAACGTTGTATCCGGAATGCGGGGCAAGTTGAGCATTGTACTGCCAGATGCAAGCGCATAAAGCACCAGCCTCTACACCGCAAAGTAAATGAGGTTATCGATAATACATACATACATGTATTATTTCATTTCTTATTATATTGGTGTCAATTTAACTAATTTTTTACAGTCATAATGACATTTAATATTTTCATAGGTTAGAGTTATTGCAAGAACAGGCATATCTTGCAATTTTGTTTTACAAGCAATCTAAGTTATTATTTATTTAGCAAATAATTATTTCTGACTTCTTTTGGTTCATAAGCAAATAAAATGCCACACTAGCTAATTTATTTACCTATTTAAATAGACGTTTGTAATATCACTTAGTAAATTCTTAAATATAATTAGGTGGTCTACACTGCCAAGAAGTTAAATCAAGGCATACCGCAAGTCCTATAAAAATAAAATCAACTATACTTTATGGTACGCTCAATTTTTTTTTAAATTCTTATTGTAATAAGGTTGATTACTCTCCCAGAACACTCCCCAGAGCAAAATCTTAGTTACGCCACTGATCTCAGGTATTGAATAAATGTAATAACATATTATGTAGTAGTGTTAAACTTTAAAAATTTGCATAAAATGTATCACTATGGAGAATATTATTATTTTATGTAACATAAATGTTGATTAGAAAAGCATGTACTAATACCATTTTGTAAAAGTCTAGAATTTGAAAAATAAACCCTTTTATAAGTTGATTCTTAATCTATTTGGTATATAAAAGGGTATACATAATACGAAATTGGCGAGAAGAGAATCAAAGTAAATTTCAAAATAAGACTATATGGTGAAGTTATGGTGAAGAATGTGTATGGTAGGAGTACCAAGTCAAACTGCTACAATCTATAAAAGTAATTTCTGGAATTGGATGCTGTACTTGGTTTATTGGTAATTAATTACATCATGTGAATTGGATAACGGGCATTGCATTTATTGGTATTGTACTTCGTTGAGTTTCTTATTGGAGTAGACGTCTTGTGAGTTGGACCTTATCGAGATTCGTAGTACTGGGTTGTCGACAACTCGTGAGATTTGGAAAGGAGACATTGCAGTTACTGCTAGTGGATCTTGTCGACCCTGTTGGTGGAAGTAACAATTATCCTGTCATAATTGGCTGGAGGACGTTTGCAGTTACTGGTAGTTGATTGCATCTATACTGGGGTTAGTCTGCAGATTAGGAAACTTCTGTGAGCAGTTGGGATACACTTGGATTAGTGAAGAGGCAGATTGAGTTCCTTGAACGGGTGGCAGCTGCCGGTATTTATTGAAAGAACGAAAAGTAAAGCATTAAAAGAGTGAAGTGAAGTAATTTAAAAGGGTCTACTTACTTTTTCATGTGTCATCACAGATAATGTAACAAATATGTGTTTTTGATATATTTTCCACTTTCATAGTATATATGACATTGACAATTGTAGAAAATTTCATACGAATTTTGAAGTAAGCTTTTAATAAACAAAACGACTTTTCAAGTAATAGTATTTATAATGCGTGAACCCTACCTGTTTTGAGAGTAATTGTGTTCTGCTCGAGCTAGAAATGTTTAATAACATTTAATATTAATAATTTATTAAAGAGCATATGAATTATATAAATTCATCTTAAAAGAGAATTTATCTGAAACTAAATAGAATCAGAAAACTCAAACATAACAGCAAACATAACAAATATTGTCATAACGTAGGAAGGATAATAACTGTAGGGTAAAACATTAATTAAATAAATATAACTACGTGAAGCTATAACAATAATTAATAATGGGGTTTCACTCTTCAGTTTTAAATTAATGCTATCACTACTTGGTTTGTTTGTCTATAGCTTAGACCAAGACATTCAGCAGTTTACATTGAATATTGTTATTTGTCAATCTTAATATTTAATAAAAGGGAATTTTTAAATTTTCAATATAACATGTTGTGCTACAAAAATTCATTAACTTTTGAAGTAGGTATAGTAGTAAATACTAGTAGTGTCATATTATTATCCATTTATTCCTCTTCTTGTCACCTCTCACCAGCTATGTATGATTAATTTTACAGATTTTACAATTAAGATTTTAGAAAGAATGTGCTAATACCAGAAGCATCAATTTTTGCGTTTACAATATTAATGTTTTCCTCAAATTATATATGTAAAACTAAAAGTGCTGTTTTAGTTTTCTAGCAGTAGAAGAAATGAGAAGAGGTAAAACGCCCTCAGAAGCTGCAAAGGTAGCAATCGAAAGAATAGTTTCAAAGTATCCCACGTTTTTTGGAGCTGTCATTGCAGTGAATGCAAAAGGAGAATATGCTGCAGCTTGCAATGGAATGCAAGCCTTCCCGTTTTCAGTTGTTAACGAAGAAATTGGAAAAGTTACGGTACAAATAGTGAAATGTTGAAATCCCATTAGTCAAGATAATAAATTTGTAATTACTGAATCTAAAATCTAGTGTTGTTATAATAAATTCAATTTAAATAATAATTACGTCTTTTATTCATGTAAACAACTTTTACTGCAAAGGGGTAAAGTTTAGCGCACTTAATCCTTTTAAAAAAGGACACATAACTACACTTATAAAACTGTTACGGTATCAAACGGTTCTTACGACCGATCGCTAGACGAATCCGGGAAATGGGGCACGCTCACCCTGGAAGATCGATAAAACAGGCTGAAGGCCTCGGCTGAAATGCGCTCAGGGAGATGGGCGGGGTTAACACCGGTACGCCACAGGGCGAGCGTCACTGGTGGTGATCTAAATACATACACAAATAAACAGGTTACAAAACATCATGGTTCGAAAGGATCTTAATGGTTAAGCCCAGCTGGGGAAAAGCGCTTAATGCCTATGGGGTTGGCGTACAGTCGAGTCGGGTACCTCATCCAGGCCAGGTGTAATGGGTAAACGTGGGCTTAAGCCCAACGGCCGGTCGCCGTGACGCGTGCAAGCAAAACCTGAATTCGGGCCCGAAACCTCTGAACACCCTGTACTAGGTCGTGATAAATTCCCTGGCGGCACCAACTAGCGATAGTTAACATTAAATTTAGGCGCTGACTGCGCTATCGATTAAGTGGGCTAACGGCGCGCGAGCTGACGCACACCACTGAATTTTCCAGCAGAGTGTACTTTCACTGCACTATTTCACACCAAGTGTTCCACCCAAAACGTGCGATAATGATTCGAGACGGCGTGGGCACGCCACAGTAAGTCGCACAACGGGGTACCTCGTTCTGGCACCGCACTGCAGCAGTTCGTAAGCGAGCAGCGGCACTCATAAAGTTAGTTGGACAAAACAAGCGTCAGTACGCATAAATGTTATTTTTACAAGGAGTGTACCACGCTCTGGCTTCACACTGCAGGAATTCGCATGCGAGAGGCGGCACTCACAAAATTAGTTGAACAAAGCAAGTGTCAGTACGCATAAAGGTTATTTTACAAGCGTTACCTGGCTGGCTCGGCCATCTTGCAGATGGGGAAACCTCCCTGGCAGCAACTGGTATGCGAGACCTGGCATTGCGACAAGGCTCAAGCGATGCGGAAGGCGAAAATGGCTGGCTTACTCACGAGTCCCCTTGTCGGAATAAGTATGCGACGACCCACCTGGGTCATGCAGATCTTGACGACGCCGACGTGGCCGTTGCATGAACGGACACAGCAATTATAATCCCGCGCGCTTACTCAAAGAACTGCGGTTATTAAGCTAATAAATCGACATATTGCTGTATTCCTGCCACGACTCGTAGCACCGAGAGCACCAACCGTTCCACTACGTGTTGACATTTTAGCGAGCACCTGCCGGAACTCTCATCTGCGGGAAAGCACGACAACAAGAATAGCCTTCGCGGCCACGGCACAAACTCAAAAGCAGGCGCCCTCAAGCCCAACGCTGCAACACGCGGCAGACTCGCTACAGGGTAGTCGAAATTTAGAGAGAAGGGTTCGGTATTTGTGAGTTTTTGCGATGAAACGCTTAAATGGCGGGACACGGGTTTTAAATATAAATAAGCTACTCTAAAGGCGCGAAATGTAAATTAAATTACTGCCGACGGCATAATGGCTTAACAAAACAAAAAAACATTACAAACAACTATAAATTCATTTTTATTTGGCTCTTGAAGGAAAAAACTCTCTAGCCGACACCGAAACTCTTTTTTATAACAGCTTGAAACACCGTAAGAAACGGATCATTTGCCTAACTCAGTGTTACACTATCGGAATTATAAATTTAAATGGTGGATGTCAGTACGAAAATTAATCTTATTAAATTGGTTAATACTGATACGGAATTGCGATATATGATCATTACTTGTGGTAGGCTACATGAAAATAAATAATACAGGCTTACGTAGAGCATTCCAAATATTCTCTGTCAAACAAAACATTTTCTCAATGTGGTCTCCCCACAATGCAATATGTTTTATCGCATTTCATTTGGTAATGTACTACATTTCTATATTCAAAATAATCATACCCCTATAATAATGCACAACGCTACATGTCGTGTTAAACCGGAAAAAATAACGAAGGCTTCATGCAACGGTTTACTATTTTCGGGTTTTTGTAAACAATATTCCCATTACTTTTAATAGGGATATTATCACAGACAACAATTACTTATTATGCCTATTGAATGTTTTTTTTAAAACTACTAACGCAAGTACATTTCATTTAACAATAAGGAAGGTTTATTACTGCCCTACTGAATTGGACTCACGGTCGCCCACACGCTCCGTTTAAACACACTATTACAAATTGAGTCCTTGATGCTGCGGTTGACATGACATTTGTGTTTGACAACTATGAACTTTTTGTGTGTGACCTGTCTCATGTTTGATTTTATGGTATTTCGTCTTCCAGGAGGAGCTACAAGTATTTTTTTTTCTGTGATAATGGTCTGTAGAGCAGATAATTGTAGTAAAAAGCAAGGTCACAGGATAGCGTTCAAATTTCCCAAAAAATGTGCACTGGGCAAAATTTTGCAAAAGTAATAATTGGACTCCTACCACTGCTTCACGTTTATGTGAGGTAAGTAATATAACTAAATGTAGATATTGAAAAAAAATAATATGCCACAAGTGAATAAAGAGATTTTATCCATTCGGGGAAATTATCTCACTTGGCTTTGCCTCATGAGCTAAGGTTTTCCCTTTATGGATAAAATGATTCTTTATTCATTTATGGCATACATAACTATGACACTTTTTAAAGGAGAGTTGAAATATTGTATTAGATTTTCATTTGTTTTCACAATTTTGGAGACGTTGCTACTAACTTTCTGATTTTAAATGCATGTTAAGGTTTGCAGACACTGTTAATTCAATCAAATACCCACCTTTCATTTGTTTTGTGATTAATCAGTCCGGGCCTACTATAAAAAGGTAGCTTTTATTCAATTCTCACGATTAAAGTTGTAGTTTAACTATTCATTTCAGAAGCATAAAATAGGATTTTATCTATGTATTGCAGAGACTTTGTTACGGTCTAAAACTACTTTTACGACACCGCGCCGGCACATACAAATATTACGTAAAGGCCAAACGGCCGGCGCGGACGATATTACACTACATCAGGACAAAGACTCACCTAGGGCCGCTGCCCAACCCGCAACAAGATATGCCAGCTAGACATCAGTGGAGCGAGGGGGGTCCTATACTAGACTACCTACGGGCAACGGCCAAAAGGGGTGGTAAACATCGATAAAATTAAATAGACGCCACCCGGTTTTATCGATCAGAACGAAAATACAAAGGTAAGCCCACAGAGGAACCAGGAAGTAAGTGACCTACCTTTCGACTTATCATCTTGGAAAGCAACGGGAGTGGAATATAAGCGCACGACCTCACGACACTGCAGCGGCAAGCATCTCCAACTTACCTGCAACGCTTAATCACTCAGGCTTTGCCGTACAGTTATCTTTACAGAGTAACCTGAAAGTAGGCATGCACAAGTACAAGAGAAAATCATAAGTCAAATACAGTAAACGGATCTATTGGACCAAGTTCATGGCCAAAAGTTACAATAATGCGGACGTGGTCAGCGTACACAATAAACTCATAATTTACACAAGGGCTAAACCTAAAAGAAGGCCCAGCTTTAATTTAAATAGACTATACTACCTAGCTAGCACGTTGCTAACTTACTTAGTTTTAAATGATCGCATAAGTTATGCCTGTACAGCTGAGTGAATTAGTTTAATGAGCGGCCTTTGCAAAGCTACAGCATAGCAATAAGAAATGTTTTAAGGCACAGTTGAATGAATTAGTTTAATGAGCGGCCGTCGCCAAGCGGCAATGTAACACCAAATGAACGACTAAGTTATGCAGGCACAGTTGAATGAATTAGCCTAATGAGCTGCCTTTGCAAAGAAGCAGTAATGCACGCATGAACTATGCACGTACAGTTGAGTAAATTAGTTGAACAAGCGGCCTTCGCAAAGAACCAGTAATTGAAGCACATAAAAGTTAGTTATTATTAATATTCACACACTACCTGAATGTGGGTCAGCGGAGTGATCACGTCACGAGCTGGTGAGCTCGCCTCTACAACGAACGTGCTGTCGGCAAAGCGTGGGTGTCGTGCGTCCCTCGAGAAGATTTCCCCCAAAATGGCGGGGCCTGGTTTAATTCCCTTTTCGGGAAATTGGAACGAAAGCTAGTTAGACCGAAGGAGAATCAGCTCCGCAGTTAACGGGATCAAGCTCCCTCACGGCCCCAACGGGATTTTGCAAAGCTGGCGGTCATCTGAACAAAACCAAGGGCACGCAAAACCACACACCCCACTTCTCGCCTTAGCGGTCCCTGAAGAACTCTCCAACCAACACACAAAGACACGGGACAAAGCTGCAACAGCACCTGCACAAGACGCCGTGCCCGAAGGCACAGCGGCTACCAAGAGCCAATGCTCGCAGACGCGCTTCTGAATATGGCCGAAGACTGACTAATGTCAAAACAGACGCCACGCTAAGTTTCACGCCCAGACGCGCATCAACACGCCAAAAGTTGTAGCCAATAACAAAAAAAAATTTAGCGTGACAACAGCGAAGCAAGCCGCGGACGAGAGAGAGCGACGGAAGCTTAAATTATTCAAGGCAGATATCTCACTTGCTCCAATTGGCTATGTTTTGAAATTAATGTAAACGGGACGAAACAAAATACAGCTGCCAGGAGAATGGCTAGAGCCCAGAGCGGTGCGGAGTTGCGTGTGTGTCAACTTTAGAATTTTAGATGCAAATAACTGAAGTACTATAGGAGAAAATATGACTGAAAAGGAGCCTATATACAAGCAGACTCCTCATTTTTGTACCGAAATTGCTCCAAATGGTCACTATGGAAATTAAAAATGGCCTGACAACTTGTGTTCTATTCTTGCTGGCTAAACCGTAAGCTTCAAAACTTTACAACATACAAAGAGGTTTCAAGTGTATTAGTAATTCAAACAATGTTCTTGAATTTTAAGCATGGAAATCAAATTGTATCACCTTCACCTCACAAATTCCATCCCCTGGTCCTATTCCAACAATTTTAGTATTTTTCTAACTTCCCGTGCATCATATAACGCCTATAGGGTATATCAGGGAATTATGAGCATGTTAAAAAAATACTTAATTTTTTTGGTTATTTTTAATAGTTCGTTAAACTCCTGCGCATTCATATGTGCCCATCCTTGACATGCCATACACTTGATCCAATTACCTCATGTATTTGAGAATAATCCACAAAAAAGGCAATCTGCAATTCCTTTTTACTCAATTTTCTTTTTGGAACAGGAATCTTCTTTTTTTCTGCATTTTCCATTAATTCGTTTTTGTAGGGACTCTCTGTTAATACGGTTGAATGGGCTACTTTTCTTTTCTTGGCACAACTAGCTGCTATTTTCCTGATAGGGACTGGAATAAGATCTCTAAGGGTAGAATTCAAACGCTTAGATGTAGCAGCTAGTTCTAGGCTTTCATCGAACAAAGTTCTGTTGCAATCCTGTGATTTTTCAGGAGTTTTAGGCATATTCCGATATTCAGCAATTGTGGGTGTTTGAGGTGGTGTAACTTCTAAGTTTTCAACATTAGTCTCGGTGTCGTGAAAAACTCTCAGTTACTTCAGATGCAATAAAGTCTTCTTCAGTAAATATGTATTGCTATGGTTTTAAGCCCTACCAATCAACTCTGTTAGCATTGCCAAATTAATGGACATTTCATGAAAGCTCAGAGTGAGCTATTTTATATAACTGCAAAACTAAAACTTGAATTTGCCAGAATGAATACATTTGTAATGAGATGCCAGTAATTGCAGAATAATTAATTAATGAACGCAGTAAGCAAAGCTCAATTCGCACAGGGATCTAAGTTCAGTCAATTGATTAGGTTTGTGCTAAAGTAAATGCCAAGCCGAATGAAATTTAATAATTACAAGATGGATCGCAAACGCAAGGGAATGAAGCGTAGAATTCAGGTACAGTTTAATAGTGAAATCCAGTCAGGGTCTTATAAGAAAGGTAATTGAAAGATAGATAAGCTTATGAACATGCAACGAGCAGATAAGAATGAAGGCATTAAAGCATTTGAAGGAAATCGTAAGAATCAAAAGGCAAGGGTTATAAAAAGTGCAGAAAAGGAGACAGCATATGAACTTAAAAATGTGTGGAAAATAAAACAATGAATTCAAGGGAAGCCAGTGCACGAAATGCGCGAATTAAATACTCTAATCAGTGCAGTGACATGTGAATATTTAAACGCAAATTAAAAAGACGTGCAGTGACAAATAGACACGCAAAATTAGTATAAATGTAAACAATTATTTTAGATGTAATATTAGTGTACAAAATCCTAGTTTTAAGTAGAATTTATTGTTAAAAGTCTGTATTTTGAACCATGTTAACATCCGTAATTAATTTGAAACTAACTAGCTTTTGTTTATAACGAAAAAAAAGACAAATGAATAAATTAATGGCTTGACGTGTGAAATTGTGCTCTGTATTAAAATTAAAATTTCTGATATTAAAAATAAAAATACATGTCTGAAACTTTACCAGTGTGTTGAGTAAATTTTTGTGTCCATGTGGTATTATTTTTAACAAAATCCGCCACCAAAAATTGTTGAGGTGTCCGATGCTGTTTGACATAACCTTGATCCGAAGCAGCCTTAGTTCCGACAGCTACGAGGAGGTCTACCAGTCCAGCCAGCCCATTGGGGAAGACACCAGTGCCATTCAGCAGCCCGTGCCCCAACAGCAGGATCCGACCCATAGCAGCCCCGCAACAAGGTCAGAGTAGCTACGAACCCTCCGATTTGAGAACGACTAGTGCAGGTACTGTTCATTCTAAAACTAATTAAGTGAGCGCCGGGAAATTCATGCATGCATAAGAAGAGCAATACTCAAGGCAATCCAGGCCAGTTCCATCGCCGTACGAGTGATTCCAGTATGCCAAAAAGCCCAAACTCCATTATTTGAGGTTATCCGTTAGTGTGATCCAGACCCACGCCAAAATAAACAATTGGGAGATAGAAGCGGGCTCCATAAACAAATGCTAGAAACCAATGAGGATTAATGCCGCGAAAACCAACTAATTTAAATAGTTACCAATACAACTGTGATCGATTTCACTTGTTTTGTTTATTCAATTTGACGCGATCTTGCAAACGGCCTCCATCTTGACTTATACTTGACCCAATTTGAGTTTCGATTGTGCGCAGTTAAGCATATGCGGAGACAGATCCGTATTTAATAATTTTAATAAATTATGCATTCAGGGTGGACCCAACCCAAAACGAGTCTTTGCTTTATCGATTTGAGCTGGCGTATTATTGGATTAATTGCAGATAAATAAAATATTATAAAGGACATACAACTATTTATTTTTATCTATCAATTTACAAGTAACTTTTAATCAACCTAAGATTTGATAACACGAATACGAAAAATATTTGCGTGGTACCCTTATTTAAAAATTAAATTAATAACATATTACCGTATTAAACCATTCTTAAATTTCCTTTCCTGAGACAATTCTTCGAGGATGCTGAGTCATCCAAGCGGAAACTACTTGATCATAAAAAGTGTTTAAAATTACAGACAGATCGAGAATTAGAAGCACTGGTTGGTGACGAACATCTGGCCTTATATTTTTTATAAAATGGTCAAACCATGTTCCAAACAATCCCTCAATAATCCACCCAGATGAGTTAGCAACTCCAATTGCACTTGGTAGGCCTTTTTTAAGAAGGTCGGGAAACATTCTCACCCTTGGAAATACAAACATTGGTGGGATGAACTGTCCAACGACTGTACTATTTTTACCCTTTTCAGCACTTGAAATAACACCCACACATTTCTTATCCTTTTTGGCAACAATTTTTCCAGGTTTGTGGATCGTTGTGTACCCAGATTCATCAACACTAAAGATATTTTCAGGTGGAATTCTAATTGGTTCACCATTTTCACTAAGAATTAATGCTTCTAAGTTGTCGAAAAATAATTTTAGTTTTGTTAAACCCAAGGGCCCTGTGCATAGATGTCGCTTTAGGTTTTCTAACTGGAATTTCTGATTTTCTTTTAAGGAAATTCTTAAGTCCTTCCTTAATTCTTTCACATTGACTCAGACACGTCTTCATCTAAAACAAGCTTAAGGACGCTTTTCATACTGTGAGAGGACCAACTAGATCTTACCTTTCTTCATGCGAATTGTAGGCATTCTTCTGTTGTCGATACCTTTAAAACAAATTTTTTAATAATTAAATTTATTGTCTTAGGCCCTAACAGCACCCAAGGTTAGCCTAAGCTCATATTTCCCACAACCACAATGTTTGGTTAGAAATTAATTGCACGAAAAATTACTGATGATAACATTTTTTTTACCTTCAACAATCGATGCAACTGTTATCTATACTGACACATCAAATAAATTCACAGCCACAATAATAACTTTTACATAGCCAGTAAAATAATCTTTATCTTCATTGGTGTTGGTACAGATTATTAACCAAATTAATTTTAGTATGGTTAAAAGCTTCATTACCGCACTGAGTGTGTACATTGTGTGTACATTGAACCAGAAAAGATGTAGAATGGATGTACCTATTTTTTTGTATGTGTCTAGCCATGTGCTAATGATAATTATTTATGTACCGAGTCAGTAAAGTGATTCATTATCAAACTAGTAATAGGCGAGTTTGATAAAGACACTTTACTGACGTGGTGCACACAAAATTTTATCGCCAACCGTAAAATTTTATAATTTAAAACATGGAGATACAGTGAAATCTCTCATAAGCGGACACCGTGGTGCCACGATTTTTGTCCGCTTAATGGAAGTGTCCTCTTAATAGAAATGCTTTAATTTTCAATGTTTTAGTTTAATCTTTATTTGAATATAGAACGACAAAGAATACGTACATTTTTAAATACATACAGTGCTACGTTTGCTTTTCATTATGACGCTACTGTAAAAAAGTAGCTTTAGTACATATATTGTAAAGGTTTATGTTAGACGATGATTATAATAATTTAATTTAATAAATAAATACACCCCCTACACATATTTTATTTTTATTTAAAATCAAATTCTGACTGATCAAAAATAAATAAATAATTGTATCTATCGGTTCAAGATTATAGTGTTTTGTCCTTTATTAGTAAATCGTACATCTGCAAGTTAACTTATTTATGGCTAGCTTTTTTCGGTAGGAATGAAACTCAAAATCTGCAAGTTAGATTCCCCCATATGTTCATAATTAAAAATCCCCGTGTTACGCCACTGGGCTGTGAAATTTAGAAGTAGCAACGCGCAAACTCTTACTGCGCTGTCAAATCGAATCCATCAACAAATAGATTTAATGTGCGGTTCGTTTTTGTGTAATTACAGTGAATTCAAACGCAAATCTACGAACAAATTATCAGGTATTTATTCAATTTATGGTATTTTCGCGGGCTAATCTCTCTTTTGTTTCAGTGATGTAAAAACCGACGCGGCTTGGGTAAATTCAGATGTTATCCGCTCCACTAACCTCACAATTCTAATTTGGTTATTTATTGGGAAAATAATTTGTCTGGAGACTTGGATATTCCTGCTGCTTACTCGAAATGATAACGTCTCGCTGGTACAATAATTTCCGGCTCCTCAATTTGTCAATGTAGTTTTTACAATATCTTGAACTTTTTAGGTGGTCGAACGTTCTATCTTAGGAACGGAGCCCCAAGCTGGATCTTCTCTGGAAGTCTCTGCCTGCGATGTAGATGATGCTGGCCTTGGTGCTGCAGCTCCCCACGATGCCTCGCAGTCGTCAGCTCTGGATTTCGACTCCTGGTTTGTTCGCAGTCGCTCTTCGGAAATTGGAGCTGGTCACCGTTCACACTTTCGGAAACTGGCTGGTGGTGCAATAATTTTTTATTGTCGTGGAAAACGTTGCCCACACGTTCACTGATACTCCAAATTTTGCTTAACACGATGGTGTAATTATTTTTTTATTATTTTCATTGTAAATAGGTTAAAAGTTAAATAATTTGGAGACACAAATTAAGCTTGGTATCTAATAATTTATTTCAATTGTTTCTCCTCTCGTTCGTTAACAACAATTGCCTATCTGGCTACATAAAAAAACGGATGTTAACTGAATACAATGCAGTTACTTATAATCAAAATTTACAACTTAATTTATAAAACTGTACATATTCTTATTTTCTAAAATATTGTTCGTTCATGTTTGCAATTTATCTAAGTTCTAGCGCCACTCACGAAGTTTTATTTTAATTGTATATTCACTTGTGTCATTACACTAACTTATTTTTATAAACACAAATCTTGTCCATTTCCTGTAGTATGCTTTTCTTGTAGTTTTATAAAACCTGTCTTATTTTCACCAATCTTCAAATATTACTGCTCCACTTTCTTATAGCCTTATTCGATCTAGTATTGTGCTCTTTTTGCACTTTATTGGGCATTCTGTCCTTCTTACCTCTATTCAAAAAGTTCATAGAACTGTACTTATTTAATTATACTGACATGTAAATTTAATTAACCTGCATGTAATAAATCCCTTTGGTGATAGATTTGTTGAATTATTTATTGGCTTTACATTGCACCAACCTTTTAGTTTACGTTAATTGATAAAACTGTGATCCTAATTTACGATTTTGAGCTCTGCCTTATGCCATTTATTCTGAAGTAGTTTCATTTAATATCGGCTATGCTTGACTGACGTAATCATGAATTATTCTTGCAGTTGCCTGCTTACCCCAGCTCTGTGCTTTATTGACTTGCTTTAAATTATTGATTTTGCAAGCAGAGTTGTGTAACGGGCTAAAGACCATTTCAATATATCAACTGCAGCCTGCAATGAAGAAAACCTACTGGCTTTTAATCAAATGCAGCTATAAACAAAGAGCACCTTGCTATAAATAAATAAAATCGTTTTCGCAGAACACTTCTTTCACTTCTGAAATTGAGATACACAACTGAGGATTAAGGTTGGAAATAATAGGGCGCATATGTATTATCTGTAACCTCATTTACTTTGCGGTGTAGAGGCTGGTGCTTTATGCGCTGGCATCTGGCGGTACAGTGCTCAACTTGCCCTGGATTTGGGATACAGAGTTGGAGCGCGCCTTCGTTTCTTGCGCAGCAACCATTGTGTTAGGTGTGTGTCTTGGTGATGGCGCATATGAAAAGAGGTAATTCCCCTAGTTTCCTAGCTAGCATTTCAACACGTAATTTATAATGCGCCCCACACCACACATGAAAATATGTAATTCCCTAGCATTTAAACACATAATAATTAGTAACATGTCCGCTTAAAAAAGGGAAATATTTAAAAATGTCCAGAATATTCCTGTCCGCGTCCTGTTAAAAGAGTGTCCGCTTAATGGGGATGCCCTTGCATTTAAACTACATTGGTTCCCGACGGTTCCAAAAAAAATGTCCGCTTAATGGAGTGTCCGTTATGAGAGATTACACTGTATAACTTTTCACATTTTATTATGACAAACCCTAACGCATTATAACTGATGACTTGACTGATTTTTGTGGTAGAATTTCGAAAGACGTCTTTAACGACTTTTTCTGAATTTCAAGCGGCGTGCACGGAATGTCTTCTTCCATTATTTTCTATAAATAATCCGTGACAAAACTTTTACTGTTGGAGCCGTGACAGTGGCAAATGATTTTTGTTTAATGTCATACAGTCATGGCTATGTTGATAAATATTACCGGCAGGTAATGTGTTTGATTTGTACAGTAAGATAAAGTGTTTGTTTACTTCCGAAAATCGCTATAGTAATGTATGGCTCTATTGACGGTTGGCGATAAAGATTATTATTATTATTACAAGCAGCAACAGAGTAACAGGACAGATACCCTAACAGCCGTCACCTAGATCATCGAGTATTTACCAAAGCTTTTCATAGAAACACTGGCAACCCTGCTCCACAAAGAAATGCACGCCTTTCTGAAGTGAGAATACAAGACGAAGATGCTATCGATGCTGTTCTTAATGATCCTAGCACTCTGCGCGTATCAAGAAATGTACAACTTTCACAAAATTTTGTACGGGGCGCAATAAACACAAAAATGCTGCATCCCTATCACTTGCAAAATCCGCTGGCGGTTCAGTCAGGAAACTGTCAGGGGCATGCATTCGAGCGCAGGTGGACATTTCGAACATTTTGATACGAGCGGCGACCGAAATTTCAAAAATTAAGCTGTCCCCTAACGACAGCTCTCAAACTCGTATCGGTGGTAATTGATGAGCCATAAATATGCCCAAAGCTCTAAGAAACGAACATTCTCGGGCCTCGCCTTTCCGTGACAACGGCCGTTGTTTGAATTTCCCTTTACCGAGGGCTGCTAATTTGGACACAATATGATGACTCGACTCGACCCTCATCCAAATGAAAGTATGAACAACGTAAAAGACATACGCAGCTACAGAGGAGCGGATGCGGATAGTGACCATTTCCTAATTATCACAAAAATTAGACAAAAAATTGAAACTGGAAAAAATAAAAATACTAGAAAAGAGGGAAGAATAAATGTGGCAGGACTTGCAGAAGAGACGATAGCAGAAAGATACAAAGAGGAGTTAGGAAGAAAACTAGTAAGCATACGAAAGGGAAATGAAAACCTCAGCTGGGGGCAAATACAAGAAGCCATAAGAAGCACTGCAAGACAGACAATCCCACAAGAAAGGAAAACTAAAGGAGCAGGTTGGTTCGACAACGAATGTAAGGAAGAGCTAATAAAAAGGAGACAAACGAAAGAGAAAATGCTGCAGACAGGGGATTCAGAAGATAAACAGAAATATGAGGAACAAAGGAGAATAGTCAAGAGGACGTGCAGGAGAAAGAAGAGAGCACATACAGAAAAGAAAATAAAAGAATTAGAAGAAAAGCTTGCGAATAAAGAAATAAAGAATTTTTACCAAGGTGTCAAAAAGCACAAAGCGGGATGGCGACAAAACATACAACGTATTAGAAATAAAAACGGGAAAGTAATAGTAAATGAAGGAGAGACATTAGAAAGATGGAGAGAGTACTTCAATGAGCTGTTAAACATAAAAAACGCAGGCAACAATGAATCAGAAAAACGCACAGAAGTGCAAATGAGAGAAGAGGAAAGCGTAATACCACCGACAATGGAAAACATACGGAAAACAATCAAAAAGCTAAAGAACGGCAAAAGTCCAAGAAAAAATGGTATCAGTGCGGAATTAATAAAACAGGGAGGAGAAGTGCTAACACAAGAAATACAGCAGATAATAGAAGGAATATGGAAAGAAGAGAAATTACCCAAAGAATGGGAAATAGCTCAACTGGTACCCATCTACAAGAAGGGGAAAAAAGAGGACTGCGAAAACTACAGGGGGATCGCACTGCTCGATGTTGTATACAAGATAATGGCAAAGGAAATAGAAACGAGGATTAAAGAACACACCGAAAAAGAAGTAGGCGAGTATCAAAGTGGCTTCAGACCAGGAAGAAGCGTAACGGACCACATTTTTACACTGAAGCAGACGCAAAACATGCTGAATCAATACGGCAGTGGAATATACACGGTCTTCATAGATTTCAAGCAAGCCTACGACGCCATGAACAGAGCAAAGCTAGAGAACGCAATGAGAGAACTTGGAGTGCCAACAAAGTTGGTGAATTTAACAAGAATGACCCTGGATACCACTAGAAATGAGGTGAAAGTCAATGGCAGGACCTCGAAAAGCTTCCAAACAACATCTGGTTTAAAACAAGGAGACCAACTATCGACCACCCTTTTTAACGTACTTTTGGAATGGGTAGTAAGGAGAAGCGGGATAAATAGGACGGGTACCTTAAGAACAAAATCGCACCAAATCCTAGCTTATGCTGATGACGTGGTGATTTTAGCGCGGACGAGAAAAGAACTCATACAAGTGTGTGAAAATTTCATAAGGGCGGCGGGAATAGTCAACTTGAAGGTTAACGAAAACAAATCCAAGTATATGGAACTGGCACCAACAGGAAAACTACGAGGACAGAGACTAGATTTGATGCTGAGTACAGGAACGAATGAAAATATAAGACTAGAAGAGGTGGAAAGCTACGTTTACCTAGGAACGATTATAACAGAAACAGGAGGAGAAAGGGCAGAAATCGAAGCAAGGCTGGAGAAAGGGGACAGAAGTGCAGGGGCCTTAACCAAGATATTAAAATCAAAAAGTGTCGCCAGGAAAACCAAGGTACGATTATATAAGAGCGTGATAAGGCCAACAGTTCTGTACGGGAGTGAGACATGGACGCTCAGGAAAAGACAAATGGAGAAAATAGACGCGTGGGAAAGAAAATTACTGAGAAGAATATACGGCGGAAAGAAAGAAGAGGACGTATGGTACAGAAGAACAAACAAAGAAATAGAAGACCTGTATGGAGAACCAGCACTTAGCAACCAAGTAAAAGCGGCAAGGTTACGCTGGCTAGGACACTTACAAAGACAAGCAGATAGAACCCCCAAAAAGTTAATGGACATCAATCTAGGAGAAGTAAGAAGAAAAGGAAGGCCAAGAAGAGAATGGTTAGAAGCAGTTAAAGAAGACTTGGAAGGAAAACAGATACAGAACTGGAAGGCACAAGCTGGAGACAGGAAGAGATGGAGAGAGATTACTAAGCTATGGGCCTGCGTGTAGCATTATATATATATATATGACGACTCGACCAGCCGCCTCTGCATATATCATTATTTAGCCTAACAGGGCCGTGCGTGGGCGGAAGCCATAAATCCCGGAAAATTCAAGCCGTTAACCGTCACTCACTTGTATTTGTAAAAACGTCAGAACAAGTGCATGAAAGGCACATTAGACGGGGAAACAAACATTAAGCTACATAAGTCACGAGAAGGCAAGCATGGTCAACAGTTCTTCGACTGATGTACAAAACGCCGTTCACCGGGTGCCATAAATTAACTGGCTGGCGTAATAAAAGCCGGCGGGCCACCGAAACCAACCGTCACCGTTCACTGGCCAGAAAGAGTCCTTAAGGGCGCTGGGGCAAACTATTATATATGCAGAAATGGCAACATTTATTCTAATTACTGGTGCAGCGTTAATTGAACTATCAAGTGTTGGTTATCAAAAATTGCGCAAAATTACAAGGAAGACGACGGACTGCGGCCCAACCCAGAATTAGGCAAATTAGCGGCACGCGGAGGGAAATACGTCCGGAAATTACAGTACCGCCCCCGAGAGGACGACATCGCTCGCTCCTGCTGCCTACGCCGTTACCAGGACGTCAAGCCACTTCTTCCGCCACCCCCGAGAGGACGATTATCGCTCGCTCCTGCCGCTTACGCCGTTTCCAGGACGTCGAGCCACTTCTTCTGCCGCCCCCGAGAGGATGATCATCGCCCGCACCTGCCGCCTACGCCGTTTCCAGGACGTCGAGCCATTTCAGCCGCCGCCCCCGAGAGGACGACAAGCGCCCGCTTCTGCAGCCCTAGCCGCTTCTAGCACGCTGCGCCCTTCAGCCGCCGCCTCCGAAGGATCTCAACAGCATCCGACTACGGACGTCAATCCGCCGTCTTCTTTCTCTTGGTTATATGTATATGTAGTCTAGTTCTAAGTTAATCTGTACAAAATAACTATAATAAATTTTTCTCCGATTAATCAACTGTTTAGCGGAGGGAAGCGTCTCCTCCCCTCCTTCGACTGCCGCCATTTTTTTCCACCGCCACCGTTGAGCTAGTTGGAGGTGTGTTAATTTGCTTTAAGCTGAATAAGTTTTACCTTTCGTTTATTATTGCAATTACCCTTGTTTGTGTTTATAGTTTTGTTTTTGTTAAGAATACAAAGATTTTTCTTTTATTTAACATTAAATGGTTTGTCCCCAGTGTGAACTTCCAGCAGCTATAATTACTTTAAGGAAGCGTTTATCAACATAGGTTCAAATATAATTTTTTACTTAAAATATCATCTGTTGAAGTATGTACCGGACCTTGTAGATCACCCTGCATATGCAAGGAAATATGCACATATTGTAAAATATGCATTTATTGCAAAATATGCAATTAAATGCATTATAAAAATGAAATATATTATTTAGAATCATCTGAAAGGCAAAGAAAACTAAATAAATACAAAATAGACTATTATTATTATTATTATTATTATTATTATTATTATTATTATTGGAGGTAGAAAGGCAGCTTTAAGCTGATATATCCACATATAATACATGATATTGCATTATGTTGTATCATGTTTGTTAATAGTTAGTTGTTTTATTGTATTGTAGTTGTGTTTGTAGTGTTATTTGCAAAATGTTTATCCAGTCTATTTTTAAATTGATTTATGGATGTGGCATTAGTTACTTCTTCAGGTAATTTATTCCAGTCACTCACTACGCGATTACACAGAAAATTATGTCGAGGATTAAGTTCTGCTCTGGTTCTTAACAGGTGCATCTTGTGTCCTCGTAAATTGGTTCTTGATTGGAGTTTGAACATGGATTTTAGCTCTGGGCAGTCGTAATAATTGTTTAATATTTTAAAGGTTTCAATCAAATCACCACGTTGCCGACGTTGTTGCAGTGTTGGGAGTTTGAGCAGTTCAAGACGATGTGGGTATTCGAGTCTTCTGAATCCTTGTGGTAGTTTAGTAGCTCGACGTTGGACATTCTCTATCAAAAAAAAATATGCAAATGCATATAAATCCGGCCTTTAATAATCAGAAATTTATTGATTATTTACGTTTGACTTAGAAGTTCATTTCACAATCTAGTAATTTAGTATAAATATGGTGGAACAGTTTATAACTACGTACTGTAATTACATGTGAAGTAAATACAATTCTAACCTGGTGAGCAGCTTGCAGTTCCTCCACTCGATGGAAGGCGTTCGTTATCAGCTTGTTGGCCTGTCTAGCACCTGAAGACGAGACGCTTTTGAAAGGTGTCCAGCGGCGGCTGGCTACTCGGGAAAGATGGCTGGGTGACAACAGTGCCTTCACCAACACCATACGCACAGTCGGAAGAGAACTGAGGTCAAGGGTAGTCAAAAATTTACTCAGTGGGCCTCCAGTTCGGCGAATTACACACAAATGACCAACATGGCTTACTCGTAATACGAGCATATCCGGCACCGTAAATTTTGGGAATGACACCCTGATTAATAATAAAATCTCCTGATGCATGATTACCCTTACATAAGAACATCAGCGTACCTGATGCATACCCGCTTCCTTCACGTGTCAAGACCCTTTTTCTACATAAGCCGGGGAGGCAGGACACGCCAATTCGGATATTAATCCCAGATTTGAAACAGCACGGCTCAAGCGATTGAAGCAGCGAGCTGCAAGCAGGACTGGCGAGGAATTCCAGTTACAGTAAGGCAGGAGCAACTCCTACTTAAGCGTGAAGCTAATCCACCACGGTAGTCGCAGAAATAAGAAATTCCACCATGGTGGTCTTGCAATTTTAAAATAACATGACCATGTCAAAAATACAAAAAAAACCAACAAACCTTGATAATATTTAAGTTTATTTACGTCTAACGAATATGTACAGAATAAAAATAAAATTATCTGCTTAGCAGTACTTAATGTTTATGCTAGTATTCACATGTTTAATGAAATGACGTTCATTTGGAAAGAGCTTAATAGCCACAGTGAATTTTACTTGTTCACGTTATTAAGTAATGTGGCATTAACTTGAACAGTACGCACATTAAACATTACTGCCATATTACTTAGCACAATGCCTATAAAACTAATGTTCAGTTCTTAAAATCAGCACATAGAGTTGTCCGATGTATATGTTAATAACTACATTAATTTAAGTTTACACAGGAGCAGCTATTACATAGCAGAGTAGTTGCAACAGACGGATCTGATGACAGACTAGAAACATTTTAGTTTAAGTCGCCTTACTGTCAGGTTCCACCGTTTAATAAATTACAAGTGGTTCTTTAGTATCACTAGACACAACACACTTTCAACATCATTATCAGATTATTAATGCTTCACATACGATATGCTGTGCAATTCTCACACGATAAATTTTAAGTATACAATTACAGTGAAACCTTATTGTAATGAGACTTGTGCCACATAGTAAAGATATGGATTTTATTTTATTATACCAAAGGTATCACATTAGAATAATAATGTAACGGTAAAGAAGTAAAATTCACATACAATCACTGTAACGATTAGAATTCATTTTTTAGCAGACCATGAAGCTGGCATTCATTTGCTGGTATTGTAAGGCACCTACTGGTAACCTCTTCAAAATTATTTGTCTCACAGTGCTCGTTGTCTATTACTGATTTAAAATAATAAACGCTTGGGAAAAAATATGTCTTGTTTTGCTTATTCTTACATTATAAAAAGCAAACCTGCAAATCCACAAAAATCTATAGCAACAATTATATATTTCATATCAATGCCACAAAGTAATTAATTTTTTTAGTAGTACAATTAAGATCAAATTTAAAGTTTTAGGTTGATTTTCCGTAAGGTGAGTATATTACAAGATTAACTAAACGAATAGATGTTAATATACAGTATGTATTTTCTTTGCTATCTTCGAAAAGAAATTACCGTTCATGTTGTTTAGGCATAATATAAGGCCATAGAAATTTGGCATTTAAGTTGGCAATAAAGCTGTCTGTTTAATTAGGTTATGTTTTTCTAACTTTGAGGTTATACACAACGTCAATGTCTAGTGCATGTTGTCAGTTTTATTAGTTTGCAATAGAAAAATCCTCACAGATTTTTAATCTAATTTAACACACGCCTTGATAATTTTTAGCAGACCTGATCAAACAATACCATCTCGTTTTAAAGTCGTGTATGGTCTATACCAAAAAGAACGCGAACAGAATTATGTACATGATAAGCTGCAAGGATTTTGATAACAGCGTCATACTACTGATACATGTACCTATACAACAAAAAAGATTTATATCCCTGCGATTTCCATGCCAAAAGATTCGCAAGATCAAATTAGAAACAAATTTTTCTTGGGCCACTTCAATTGTTCGTAAGTGTAATAACTGCATTTCCTTTAGAAGTTAATTTTCAGGATACGGTTAGAAATGTGTACATCATTTATAACCATAAAATCATCTCACAACGTCGGCAACATTCTCAATGGGCACGTTCAGGTGACACACCAGTTGGTGACTTGTTGGTTCCACTGAACGGTTATTGTTGAGTTGTGGTTAGTTCCAACTGTTGCTTAACATTGACACCAGAAAAATTCTGTGTTGACTTTACTAAACGAAGTATTCTAACCTAAAATTTTGCAACTGTTTTGAACGCGACCGAGTCATTTCGCGTGCTGTTTATAAAAATTAAAACACTCGAAACCTGAGTAACCCCAAGTTAATTGTTTTTGTTCAATTTTGACAGTTTAAATTGACATTATTAACTCTATAACAACCTTCATAAACAGTTTATGATTCACAAGTGAAATATTTGGTGTTTTAATTCACTAGAGAATTAAAAAAGTTTCAATGAAGAACATATTATTATTATTTCTACAAATATTTACATTCAATTATTCTTTCTCTTTGTAGTGTGTAATATATAATTACTAAAATTTAGATTAAATCGACGATGAATGGGCAAATTTATATCTTAATCTGAATATTTTAAAATTTTTATACGCAATGTGAATTAAACATTTATTAACTCAAAGATCTAAAAAGCGTTTCAGTTTATATTATCTTCAAATACTTCGTTTAATAGTATATTATTCATTTGTTCAGTTTTTCTTTATTTTCAATACCAGGGACACATAACATAACCTTACTTGGCCAAATTATGTTATGTCACCACTAGAGGTCGCCACGTGAATGTGCATCGCTAAACGCTACTAGTTCAGGCGCTTTTACGATGTTTACTTCCACCACACCAAAAACATGTTTGCGGTCTAATCAACTGTTGTGTCCCCTGAACGCACTCATTAAAACCCATGTGTTTATGTTATATTTTCAAAAGTTACAATATTCCAAAATATGAATTTTTCATGTTAATGCCTTTGGTGAAGATCGGAAATTTTGAAAAAGGAATGACACACAAATTCTAATAATTCTAACGGCCGGTCTTATAAAGACCACTAAGCTGAGGTTAACTTTAATTCTTTGTGAAAACAAACAAAAGCGCATCAAAACAGTGACAGTTTCTTCATTAGTAAACAAATGTTGAAGCATTTTTGTTTATTTTAACAACGAATTGAAGTTAACCTCTAATTAGTGGTCTTTATAAGACCGGCTGTAAATGAGAAGTTAAGATGGTTAAAATTTATAAGAGTTGCCAGTTACAAGGTAACAAGATTTAATTTTTCTATTTAAAAGGATCAATACATGAAATACAGTACTCCCTCTCTAATCCGGTACTTCACTTCTCCGGCCCTGCCAGTAATCCGACGTTTTTATACAGGCAGCTACCAACGGGTGAATTGGAGATAAGTGACTGCTTGTCGCGGGGTCAATGACCGCTGTGCTCAATGTATCTGTCTACTTTCATCAGTGTAATTTTGTGTTTGCAGAGCTGTCTCTACATTGTAAACGTAAACATAAAACATTATTGCTTGTAGATAAAAACAAGATTTTGAAACGACTTGAAAAAGGTGAAACGTTAGTTAGTCTCGCTACAGAATATGGAGTTGGTCGTGCTACAATTCACGACATAAGGAAGAACAGTGACGAAATGAAAATGGGAAAGGTGCGCGGAAAACACTGAAAACTGGTGAGTTTCCACAGGCTGAAGCCTTTATTTTTGGTTTTTACAAGAACGCAATAGGCATACGCCTATTTCTGGAGAAATTCTAAAGGAAAGAGCTAGATTTTTCTACAGAAAAATCATGAATAAAGGTGACTTTCAGGCCAGTGAGGGCTGGTTGGACAAATTTAAAAGACGTTTTGGTATACGGCTGTTGAGTGCAACGTGTGAAAAGCTGTCATGTGATGTTGACGTGGTCGAGCCATACAAAGAAAAGTTCCAAAAAGTGATTGAAGAAATGGCTTTAACTCCTGATCAAGTGTACAATGCGGACGAGAGCGGTTTGTTTTGGCGGCTTTTACCTAAAAAAAAACCCATGTTTACCGTGCTGAAGCTAGTGCTCCTAGTCGAAGACTAGCAAAGGACAGAGTCACTTATGCCTTGTTCAAATGCTAGTGGTACACACATGAACATGTTAGTGATTGGTAAGGCAAAAAACCCTAGGGCATTTAAGAATGTTCAACTTCCTGTTAATTACAAAAACCAAAGCAACACGTGGATGATTAAGTCCCTGTTCGTCGATCGTTTGACGAACTGTTTGTACCGTCAGTAAAACAATTACTTAAAAAACGAAACCTTCCACAAAAAGCATTGCTTATTTTGGGCAATTGCCCCAGTCACCCTCATGAAGAGGATTTGAACTTAATAGACAGTTTTATCCGTGTTATGTTTCTACCTCCTAACGTAGAGGTTTCTATGGACCAAAATGTAATCCAAGCAATTAAAATGCAGTACAAAAAGAGCCTTTTGTACACGGTTTTGTCTACGGACGACAGTGTGATGAAATCATTAATAGTATATTGTGCTCCAAGAGCGAAAATGGGCGTTTGCACGCCACGTATAAAGTTGAGGTTCCCGAGGCAAAGCCGAGGGGTTGACAATAGATGCTGATGTCAAGAGGAAAATAACCAGTTTTTGACAGACGATGACATCATAGAGGATATGAACAGAATAGAAGAGGATGAAGAGGAGAGCGGGGAAGGGCAAGTGACGCCAGCTGTTCAAACAATACCTTCAGCACTACTGTCTTGCATCTATGTCAGATCTGGGTCATCGTTAATGAAAATAAAATATTACATAAACCAGAATTCAAAAAGACTTGATACTTGCCTCATTTGAGGTTCTCAGTCTAGCTAAAGAAAATTAAACAAAGCGCAGAAACTGATGTATTTTTTATTAAAATCGTACAACTGTCATCAATTTTCAAATAGGATACACTCAACGGAACAAACACTTTTAGAAAAACAAGAACTAGATTGATTTATCGAGCAACAGTACACCGTGGTGCTACTTATGAAATATATTTTGCAATTCTGCATTTTTTTATGTCTAAAAAATAAAAACATAATGATAGTAATCAGCTTGATCTGATTAAATATACGACTATAGCGGATTGGAATTTTCCTCTACACGATGTTTTTGTTAAATCTGTATTTAAACGTCCCCCAGTCAAACTAAATGGTAAACACAGAATAGATGCCGTGGCAGGAGAGACACCACATAGCTATTACCTTCCACCTTTAACAATGGAAGGCGCTACCCGTACATCAATTAGTCTTCCAGCCTTAAAACTACCACACGTTGAAACTAATTTCGCAGCTGTTACTGTGTTTTTGCGAAAGTAAGATACATTTTGATGATGAAATTTTACGTGTGGTTCGACCTAAATGCCTAAAAAGGCTAATTCTCCATATTCAACGGTTGTGAGCCACAGGTTTAGCACCATATAGAAGGACAGTGTGAAAAATTGCATACTAGTTTGCTAAAAAGTTGAATATTAAAGATAAGTTTTTGGAAGAAAATAGTCTTAAATTGTAAGGAAGTCAAGCCGAAGGTCTTTTGTTATCTATAGCTCATGGTATGCGTAGAGAATATGTTAAAACAGTTTTTTGACCTGCAGGAGAAGGCAATGGCAGAACATGATTTATTGGACGTACTGGTGTCCAACTTATACACAAACGAGGAAAAGCAATTACAAAAAACGAAGCAAAAGATGTTCATGTCTTTACCTCGAAAAAAAGAGGACAAACGATGGAAAATATATTCCCCCAATTTTAATACTGAACGGTGTTCCAGGAGGATCTAAGGTTTACATAAATAAAAAATCTTCTTTTATCAATTCGGAATTATTCCATTGGTGGTTAAGAGTAATTTATTCCGCACAAACCTTCAGAAAAATGTTTGTTAATTCTTGATGGTCACACATTTTACAGTACGGATATAGATAAGCTTCAAGTAACTGATGATAATGACATTATTATCACAGAATAAACACCTAACGGATGCAGAAGCGACACTCGCGGCGGCGCCTTTGATGTTCGAGTAGCCGATTTCAGCTATGGCGGCCATATTGAAATAGAGTAGATCAAGAATAATATGTTGGTGACACTGTAAGTCTACTCTCTTTCAATATGGCGGCTACTCGAGCATCAAAGGCGCCGCCGCGAGTGTCGCTTCTGAGTCCGTTAGGTGTTTAATGTGTGTTATTATTCGTTGTTTGTCCAGTCACTGTACACAGGCCACTTGATAGAAGTCTTTTCATCCATCTAAAGTTTTTCAATCAGGAAACCCAACCATGAAAAATTACAGCAGTAGGAATTTTACGAGGTACCAAGCTGAAGAGCATGGATGGTTGAGTACAACCTTGAAGACATTGCTGTTAATGGCTTTAAAGCCAACAGAATATACCCATTAGATCTAAATGCAGTCCCGTAGCATTTCATTTCAAGGCTTGAATGAAATATTGAAGTGGTTCCAAGTGAACAGACGACAATACCCAGAGCTACCACTCCTGAACGTACCGAATCCAGCACTTCAAACTGAAGTACCAATACCATTTAACTGAAATCTTTAAAATAATTTAGATAATGACAAAGAAAAGACGTTTCCTAATAGAATCACAATAAAAAAGACTGTGCCCCACATGAAAGAAGATTTAAATCTTACGACAACATGAAGAAACTTCCCATAAGCAAAACAAAAGAACCCCTTGCCAAAAGACGCAATTGAATCGAACAACCTAAGTCACTTTTTCTTTGTCGTTTGGCGCTGAAAGAACTTAAGTGCCGCTAGAAATCATGGTCACTCGATCAAATGTGGCTTGCTCAAACTTAACCTCAAAATAAGTTCGCGTTCTGTGCCGTTTGTTGGTGTTAATTATGGAATGGACGGTAATAAAGCAAGTTGTTCTCGTGACAAAGACAATATAGAAGCTTCAGATGAAGAAGATGCTATAGAGCCTGGTTTTGTTCAATTTCCATGAATAGACAGTGCTTCAATTAGACACTTTACTGAAACGGTTCAATTTACAGCTCTTTTAAGAAAATTCAGTAAAATTTTTTAACCTTTTTGGGCCGCCATGTATATGTCAATAACAAGTTTTCTTTAAAGTATGTGTCTAAAAAAAAAAACAAACGAGTCAAGAGTGCCTTGACTAAAATTTTGTTTATTTTTCGCAGGGAGTAGATTGTGGAGGTGTCAAATTTAACCTCAGTGACTAACGGCCGGTCTTATAAAGGCCACTAATCTGGTGTTAACTTTAATTCGCTGTTAAAATAAACAAAAGCACATCACAACGTTGGCGCTTTTGACATGTTATTCTTTAGTAAACAAATTTTGATGCGCTTTTGTTTATTTTCACAGCGAATTAAAGTTAACGTCAGATTAGTGACTGTAAGTGTCATTCTTCAATTATTGTGATGTTATGTTTATTATCCACCGAGTGAAAACAAAACCATGTTTTAACATTTAACTCTGGTTCGTTACTCAGCTAAATGTAACATACTATGCAAGATATGCGCTATACTATAATGAACAGATTCAGAAATTAAATTATTGGGATGACCTTGATTGCGTAAAACTAGTTTTACCCGTTACAAATAGACTCGGGAGAATTAAAAATTGGTTAATTTAACTGGCTTACCAATTGCTATTGGTGATACTCTATTCAAGTCGTTGTCCGCGTTGATAGGTTATGTTAGTACGTTTCACATTTGAAAGTTTGTGTTTGGTTAAAATGTTTTTGAAAATGTCCTTCATGTGGAAATAGGAATAGGAAAAATGTCTCCTATCATGAATTTTCATCAAATATGGAAAATTTTTGTGACTAGATAAAGGCTATCACGTAAAGGGAAAATATGTGATCCGTCATGAAGTGACCATAAGTTGCATATTACCGACATTCGGCTAGCTGGCGGGCTTTATAAATACGCGTTAATCAACACGGGCGACGATTCAAATTTAGTGCTCACTGAATTTTTCAAAGCACTCTTGGCCCATTTTTTTAGACTACCGTTATATACCATTATTACTGAAAGGAATTGATTAAAACTTAGCCTACTAGTTTTTCAGAAGTATTTCATTTTCTAGATATAATCACAATTTCATCAATATCCACATACATTAATAATTAATTTAGTTCATATTTTTTGAATGGAAACTTCCGTTTCATATTTTTAATTAAAATACATTCACACAACCCACTAAAGAGCACAATTTTTTCTCATTTGGTCTTTTTTACTTTACAATATAGATTTTTGACCCTAAGACTTCAGAAAATACCAATTTTAATTTAAATACCACAAAAACAGTACTAATTTCCTGTAACCAATAAATATTACTATTTACCACTTCAAATACCAAACTTATGGTTTCAATAAGATAATTTAAAACTATACCAAAAAAAAATTGTAGAAGATGGAAGAACAATAAATAATGATACTGTTTAAAATAAAATATACTTCACTCTTACTAGCATGATATATAAAAATTAATTATGTAGTGGCAGTTTGTTGCTCGATAAAATCTATTTGATTTTACATGCAAATTCATCTTTTAATAAATAAATTAAAGAATCGTAAGCTCAGTTTAATAATAATGGATTGAAACAAATTTCATCAAATAGCAATAAACACCAAAACCGTCAGTTTGACGTGACCATATCTTGTTTTTACAAGATTACGTCATTATTATATCATGTTTTCTTCAAATTTGACGTCGAGTTGGGCTGAAAACGTTCATTGTGAACATATCACAAAATATACTTAACCTTACTTTTGTAATGAGATTTGTTAATTACTGCTTATTAAGTTTCTTTGTTTATTATCATTTGGTACAAATTTATTACTGTTCAAAGTAATTTTTCAATGTTTAAGTTTGAATGCTTTCAAATTTAACCCTTTCAATGCGAAAGCCGTATATACGCAGTTTGAATTATTCGTGCCTCTGCTGCGAAAGCCGTATATAAACATTTCAATACATCTTATGCGTGCGGAGGCCAAATATTTGCATGTTTTGGAATGGGGGTTGTTTTATATGGTGGGGCCGTCACTTCATGCCCACGGCAACCCAGTGACATTTGTGCAACTTAAAGTGTGTGACGATGGCTTACAAATTGCCTACGCCAAGAAGCGGCAAATATTACACGGTGTCATTTGTGTTCATTTGCTAAGATTAATAATGTAAAATAAAATGTTTACTTTTGTAAAATATAAATAAAGGCTATAATTTTCTCTACATACTGGTTAAACAATTAACTTCATATTTTACGCCACTATTTTATAGTAATTTTTTAAACAGATGTTTGCAAATGCAACAGTGTAAGCTAAACAGTTCCCCGCACAGGTAGTTGAGTCCGCGCCGCACGGAAAGGGTTAATTACAAAAGTAAGGTTAAGTATGTTTTGCGGTTTGTTCACAATGAAGGTTTTCTACCAACTTCGACGTCAAATTTTTAAAAACATTCACCTTTATTTGAAGAATAATGACACAGGGTACATGCATTTGTAGATTACTGAAAATATAAGCAATATACAAGTTGTCATTTTGTTCATTACATGTTAAGTAACATTATGCGAAATAAAATCATGATAAATTATTTAAAAAAAATTTCTTTTGAAACATTTATTGATATCAGTTTGCTTAAACATAAATTTTTATTTTAACTTAGATAACATTTTTGCAATGAACACATCTGAAATGAACTTTAATTCATTTAAAACATGTGCATTACTTACCTTCTTCATGGTTTTTAAAAAATAACGTTATACGGTACTGTATACATAAAATTAAAAAAAAATTGTGGATTGCAGATTTTGCTCGAAGCTGTTTTTCACATTTCAACCAATAAAATGTTAACGTAGATACAGCCATTTTTTTTTTAAATAAAATTATGCATTCCAAAGTGTATAACTTAAAGTGAAACAATACGGGCTTCGCATAATACTTTTAAAATTAAACTCACTTTTTGTGTGATAGTACTTATAGGTTTGGTGCGACTGCAATTATAAAATAATAAAAGATCAATTACGAACAAAAATTCAAACTATATTATTGACGAAGTTATTTGTATTGACATTTCAGGAATACTTCAGGCGTCTGCTAATAAATGAATCGAATTTACATTCAACTTCAGTACATATGTAATCTTGATAAATGGAACAGTCACTACAGTACGTAGAATATGAGCATTCTTAGATCCTCTTTACATAGGATGTTTTCTTGTATTTCAGTACTACAAAGAGAAGCGGTTCGCTTTCCAAACTATCACTGAACATTTCCGTATGTATAAGACTATAAAACAAATTTCATAATAAAATTTTACATATTTACATTAGTTAAAGGTAACATTTCGTTAATTTCTGAATGGACAACAGAGAAATAATTAAATATTCGCAAGTCTGTCTACAACCAAACACCTGATTATGCATGCCCAGGTGTCCATTCTAAGGCCTCGAGAGGAGGCCCATGGGCAACACCAGGTCACAACATGAAGTTCTTACCAACCATGCTTTGACAGTCGAGCTCATAAACTTTCTCGGGACTGGTAAAATAGTATATATCCTGTTTCGGAGGATTTTTGCGTATCTGACGTGAGGCCATAGAAGTCTTCGATTGTGGATGCATCTATTTTCTGCAGAAAAAATAAAGCAAGAGTTACAATACTGTATAATGAACATAATTAATTGCAACATTTTCTCAATAAATTTTAGGCAAAAAAATGTGTTTTTGATTTTTGAATTGAAGTCGTTACTTGGTTATTTACACCCATTACTTGTAAGTCTTATTCAACGTTGTTTGTCTACCTCCTTTACTATGCTCCTCTACACCTTCCTTGTTCTACCGGGTGACTATAAATGATTGAGATTTTTTTCTTAGGTTGGCACTGTTTATGTTGGTGACACTGCGAGTCTATGTCAAATTCGAGGTTAGCAGGTTAGGTTTTGCATCAGTTTTGACAGAGAATGACGCAAAACCTAACCTGCGAACATCGAATTTGACATAGACTTACAGTGCCACCAACATAAACAGTGCCAACCTAAGAAAAAAAATCTCAATCATTTATAGTCACCCGGTAGATTCTACACAGTTCCTCCTCCTCAATCCTTTGCCCTATAAGGGCATGGTGACACTATCTAATGTAATCTTCTCTTTAGCGTTGTTTTCCTCTCTGGTCTGTCTTGTCCGCAAGACCTCGTGGTCGACTTCAAATGATTTTTCTTTCCACAATTAGTTTTTGCATGTCATTGGTTTGTCTCGCTATGTGCCCAAAGTACTTCAGATAGGATTCTTTAACTTTGGTGGATAGCCACGGTTATTTTCCATTCTTTGTATAAGACAAAATCAAGCAATTCTTTGTGCCTTTATATACCGAGTGATTTTTTAAAAACTCAATTGCAGCAGGCCCTGGATAGCCTGAATCAGCTGACAATACTAAAATGTATTGTTGGTGGCACTGTAAGTCTACGTCAAATTCGATGTTAGTAGGTTAGGTTTTGCGTCAGTTTTGACCCATACTGACGTGATCAACAATACATTTCAGTATTGCCAACTGATTCAGGCTATCCAAGGCCTGCTGCAATTGAGTTTTTATAAAATCACACTGTATCTTTAATGGTTAGGTCTTCTTCATGCTGTCAGCTTCTTCAGTATATAACGAGAAGCACAATATATATATATAAGAAGGCTTTGCATTCCTTAAGGAATTTTTGGCCGCTCCTTTCTGGAGCTCTCTTAATCCATTTCCTGGGGTGGATTAGTCCCCAAATTTCTTTAGGTTTGGACTATAGATTTTTGTGTGATTTCGCTTTCTCTACCATGTCTCTCCATTCTTTTCTGTCCTTTATTCTGTCACTCCAATCTTGTATTTCCAACTTCTTTGTATCTTCCATAACCTCATCCCACCATCTTTTCTTCGGTCTTCCCTTGTATCTCTCTATTGAAGGTTTCCACTGTGTTATAGCTTTTATCATTCTACCCTCTTCAGTTCTTATTATGTGGCCTAGCCATCGTAATCGTTGCACTTTCATTACTCTAACAATATCTTCCCCTTGCATTTTTTCTTGTAGTTCGTAGTTCATTTTGGGTCTGTAGTCGTCCTCATTTATTTTCTTTGGCCCTAATATTATTCTCATTATTTTGCGCTCCCATCTTCTTAGATGTTCGTCCTCCCCTTTTGCGGTGCATATGTCTCTGCTGCGTATATTACTACTGGTCTTATCAATCCCTTGTAGATTCTCAGTTTTGTCCACTTACTTATTTTCTTATCTTTCAGTAATTTTTTATTACTATAATATGCTCTATTGCCCGCTTGTATTTTGCTTTTAATTTCCGGGCTCCTTTCATTTCTGCTACTTAATTGTACTCCTAGATATTTGAATACTTGCACTTCCTGGAAAATATAATTCCCCTCTTTTATGTTCTGTGGGTTGGTAATTTGTCTTTTGACATCGCATGTATCTTGTTTTTTCTTCGTTTACTCTAAGTTTTCTCTTGCTCGCTTCTTCTTCTATTAACTTAAATGTTTCCCTAAGTTTTCGTTTGCTCCTCGCCACTATTAGGCAATTATTTGCATCTGTTTATAGTTTAATGTTCCGTGCCCACTGATCTTTCTGCTTTCCAGGGCCAAATTGAATAATGATGCTGATAGCTGTCAGTCATTCCTTCTGCCACTTTGACCATTGCTGTTGAACCTTCCAGCGTCATTTGTGTCAGCTGAATTAGTGATTGTGGTATATTTAGGTTTCTCATGTCTTTGATTGGGCTTTTCCTGTCAATTTTATCGAATGCTTGTTTAAAATCAATAAACAGCATATGCAACTCTATGTTGTATTCATAACATTTTTCTATTATTTGGCTCATTACGTGAATTGCATCTATTGTTGACCTTCCTGGTCTGAACCCGCACTGATAATCTCCAAGTAGTGATGCGGTGTATTTTACTAGCTGTCGGTGGATGAGTGATGTTAATATTTTATATGTCATATTCAGTACAGTGATTCCCCTGTAGTTTTCACATTTTTCCTGATCGACTTTCTTCAATATAGGTACTATTACTCCATTTTTCCACTTTTCGGGCACTGTTCTTGTTTTCCATACTTCTTTAATTAGTTTGTATATTCTCTCGTCTTTGATCATTTCTCCATATATTCTATCTCTGCCAGATGCTTTGTTCGTTTTTATTCTCTCGATCACTTGTGTAAATTCTTCCTGTGATGGTACTGGTATCATTTCTTCTGCATCTTCTATTACTTCGTGAAGTTGGTCTTCTGGTTCCATCTCGTTCAAAAGTTTTTTAAAGTGGTCTTTCTTCTTTCTTTCTTTCTTCTGTTTATCCTTGTACCCTATCTGGGTGTCGGATATGAGGTCCAGTCCTTCCATTCCTTCCTGCTCCTTGCCATTTTTTTCATCTCTGCCACTGTTTTGCCTCTCTTTATACCGATTTCTTCGATTCTTTCTATCCAGCGCTTTCTGGGTCTGCCCTTCTTCCTTTTTCTTTCTCCTGGTGCTTCTATGATCTTTTTTAATAGCGATTTTTCTTCTTTTCTTATTATATGACCATACCATCTTAGTTGTTTCCTTTCTATGAAGTCCATTATTCCTTCTTGTCTTAGAGTTTGTCTTATTCTTTCATTTGTCTCTCTGTCCCATTTTGTAACTCCCTCAATTCTTCTCAGGAACTGCATTTCTGCTGCATTGATCTTGCTTTCGTGCTTTTTGTTTATGGTCCATGTCTCGCTGCCGTAAGTTAGTGTTGGTCTCGCTATACTATTGTATACTTTCAGTTTCACTTGCTTGTCTACTTCTTGTTTCTGTAGTATTGGTTTGTTTATAGCATAATATACGTTCCTTGTTTTCTTTATTCTTTGTGCAATGTCGACTTCTATTCTTCCATCATCTGTGAGCCGAGATATTCCATTGCTGTAACTACTTCTATTGTTATCCCATTTATTTCTATAGTTCTTATTATCTCAGTGTTTTTGTTATTTATAATCATCATTTTTGTTTTGTTAGTATTCACCTCCATTCCCATTTTCTCCATTTCCTCGTTCCAAATTTTAACCAGTCCCTTCATTTTATTGTGAGTATCTGCTATAAGTATTATGTCATCTGTGTAGATTAAACTATCTACTTTGATTGACCTTAGTTGGTGATGTCCTAGTTGTGATTGTAGATGTTTTGATTTCTCTCTTGCATTTAATAAAATTTTGTCCATTACAGTTATGAATAGGAGTGGGCTAAGACTATCTCCCTGTTTTGATCCTTTTGTCATGTGAAACGTGTCGGATACTTGTCCGTTCATCTGTACTCTTCCTTTGACTGTCTGGTAGATGTTCTTAGGGTCGGTTGCAAAAAGCAATGTTAAGTCTGGTGTTAGCTAACGCGACGTCAAAGTGAACAAAAACGAATCAAATCTCAAATGTATATGGTAACTAATACATTAGTAAACAAAATTTGATGCGATTTTGTTCACTTTGACGCGATGTTAGCTAACACCAGACTTAACATTGCTTTCTGCAACCGGCCCTTAATGTTTCTTAAGAGTTTTCTGGATGTCTGTAATTCTATCAGGTACTTCCAATGTGACGAACATTTCACTTTCTCTTTCTATTGCTCTTTCCATTATATTTCTTATTATATGTATATTGTCCATTGTTTGTTTACCTTGTCTGTATGCTGCTTGTTCCTCGGCCAGTTTGTGTCCTATGCAGTGTGTAAGTTTCTTTTGTAGAATCTTCGTGTACATTTTGAAAACTGTAGAAGATAGGCAGGATGCTCTATAATTATCACAATTCCCCGTTTCTCCTTTTTTATAGATAGGTATGATTGTATTATTTTCCCAGTCCTTTGGGATTTGCTTTTCTGAATATTTCGTGTAACCAAATCTTTCCTTTCGGCCCCATGAATTTTATCATTTCTGCCTCGATACCATCTGGTCCACCTGCCTTGCCCAGTTTAAGTGAAGCAATTGCCTCATTCCACCTCTGACATTCCTATTTCTAATTCGTTTTCCTGTGGCTCTTCACCTATTTCGTCGTATTCGTCTTGCTCTTCTTGTTGATTTCTGTCCTCTTCGAATTTTTCTTCGTAGTATTCCTTCCATACTTGTAGGATTTCAGATATTTCCGTTTTTAATTTGTTTTTTTTGTATCTTATTCCTCTTACTTCTCTTCCTTTATTTCCTCTTAACTTTTTTACTATAGGTACCCCAAAAGTGCTAATTATTTTTTGTATACACTTCCTCCGTTTCGCTTTCAAAGTCTTTCCAGCATTGAATTTTTGCTTTTCTTATTTCTCTTTTGGCCTTGTTTCTTTTCCCTATGTAATCTTCTCTGTCCTCTTGGTTTTTAGTTGTTATATATTTCTTCCACGCTTCCTTATTCTCTCTGATTGCTTTTTTACTTCTTCGTTCCACCATCTTGTTCTCTTAGTGTTTTGTTTCACTTTCTTTATTCCACATATCTTTTTAGCATTTTTTATCAGCGTATCTTTGAATATTTTCCATATTTCTTCTACTGTTCCTTCCAATCTTTTTATTTCAAATTTTTCTAGTTCGTCATCTGTATTTTCCTTGTACTTTTCTGCACTTTCTGTATCTTTTAATTTGTAGATTGGTATTCTCTCATATTCCTTTTTCTCCTCCACTGTAATATTTATTTCATTCATTATTGCTCTTATTAATCTGTGTTGTGTGGAGAGTTCCGCTTCTCCTATTGTTTTCACTTCCTCTATTATTTGTTCTAATTCCCTCATGTATACGATGTAATCTATCAGACTTCTTGCCCCTCGTTCTTCCGCTACATATGTGTACTTTTCTTCTAATGGTTGATACCAAAAAGTGTTTCCCACTATTAAATCGTTTGTTATACAGAATTCCATCATTTTTTTCCCATTCTTATTTTGTATCGTTTCGCCGAATTTTCCCAAACTGCCTAATCCTGTGTTTATATTGTTTCCTACTCTTGCGTTCCAATCTCCTATTATTAATATTTTGTTACACTTTTCTTTCGCTCTGTCTATCATCTTCTGTAGTTGTTTGTAGAATTCTTCTCTCATGTTTACTTCTGCTCCCTCTATCGGCACGTATATTTGTATTATATATACCAACTGTCCCAGATCTACTTCTATTGCTATTATTCTTGAATTAATTGGTTCTATTTTTGTTACCCTTCTAATTAGTTTATCGGCAATTATGATTCCCACTGGTCTTTCCAAATTTCTTTAATTTCTTCTTTGTTATATTCCACCTCACCTGTAGTGTTTTTCATTCCTCTTCTTTTTATTCTGGTTATAACTTTTTGATTTTTGATGCTTTTATACATATTTCTCATGTTATTATTCATACTGCTAGTTTCAATTTCTTCCACTGCCTTCTCTTATCGATTCACTCTTGCTTCGTTTACATATCCTCGCCGCTTCTTTTTTTGTCTCTTTATATATCTATGAGGCTACATCAGTCCTTAGAAAACTTCAGAACAATTATGGACGTTTTAGCGTTTTAGCTTGTGATTCAATTGGATTCTATCAGTTCTAACTTCATTTTGTGTTGTTCACAGTATTTTACGTTCAAAGATTTTCTCATCGTGTTTTATAAATTATGAAATGAATCGATAACAGTTACATTTAAGACATTTCTCTATACTGATTTTTTGATTGAGTTCCCGAATAATATATGTATGTTATGATAATGGATGTCGTGTTTGAAGTATTTTTCACCAATTTGTCTGTCATCGATGGTAATTGATCATTTAGCTCTAAAACTTTGATATTCTTGTATTATTTCGTTATCATATAGTGAAGTTGTTAAAAATGTATGCATCCTATAATTGAAGCATTGCAGTTTATTTCCTGTTTTTATATTGGTTGTATCAGGCCTAGTTCATTAAGTATTTTTTCTTCCTTGTAAATGTTATAATTTGCTCATAAATCTCGCTTCTTTCTTCTACAGATATTTTTTGCCTCTTTCTTTTTTTCTGCACTTGCTCTTATACTATTCTCGTTTCTTCATTTTCATGAGTTTTCCTAAAATGATTTCAGCCATTTTTGCAATGCATTATTTTACATGGGTCCATTATCATTTACATTGGGTCGATTTTCCATGTTTTCCAGTAGTTCTTCTTATTATATTAATTCTTTGTTTTAGTATTATCATCACGGTATAATGAGCGGAATCGCAATTAGTGGCTTCGTATTATGTTTTCATATCTGAAATCACTATTGCTTTAGATGTGATCTATTTGATTTAGTCCTTTTGTTCTTGGTGTAATCCAAGTTCCTTCATGTAAATATTCATCTTGTTACATATTCTATTTATTTATAAGAAATTACTAGTGAGCTACTCTCATTCCCATTATTACTTGTGGTTTCATTTAGTATTTATTCATTAATGGCATATTTATTATTGGAATTTTCGCTGCTTTGATTGAAGCTCCACAAACCCATTTGAAGGGGTGAATTGGTCCCCATGTTGCTCTTCTACTTGTAAGGACATTTTTAGTTTGTATGAACGTACGGCTAATTTAGCATTATTTTCTCAATCCCGAAATTACGATTTTGCCTGTATATATGTATTTCGAATTATTCGCTTGCAGCCAACAGTTTTAAACGCACTTGTTCTGTGTTATTGCTGTTTCGGTCCTATTGGTGTGCACGTGCTTCTTATCGACTCGTCTGGCAACGTAAATTTTTGTACGTATTGAAGGCATGAATAAAAACACTTACCGTGTCAGAATTGACCCGGTGTGGCTAGAAGCAACAAGTGATTTGGAAGTTGTTGTACCGCCGCACACCCTTCGGGGTTGTGTAGGCAAAGCTTTACGTTTGTTTTTTGTGTGATTACCGGCTAACTGTTTGTTCCCTTGGCGTGTGTGTGTGTGCCGTTGTTTTGATCCTGTTATTCGAACCCTTGTGGATGTGACGCAAGTTTTGTGTTCCGCCTCTATGGACTTGTTGAACTGTACGTGGTAGCTTCCCGCCGGGCGAACTGGGTGTTATTGTTGTGTACCGATTTGAGCCTTTGATATTTCATTTATTGTGGGGTGACAAGCCCCTTAACAAGGATTCTCCGAGAGATCTCAGTGTCGGATTATTCATGTATCGCAAAGTTCTCGCTTGTCGTTTCATACCGACTTTAAATTCACCCCCATTAGCGGATTATTCCAGGTTCCGTCCTGTTGGTCAGCAGCTCCCCGTTGATTTGGTGCAGTCCCCTTAGGTGTCTGCAGTGTATGGAACCACAGCCTTTTGCAGCAACATAGGATGTCGATTGCCGCTAAGCCAAGCTTCTTAAAGGTACCGTAATACTGTAGTAGCTTTACAGTGCAAATTTTTAGTGTACCGAGTGTTTCACCGAAGTGCCAGTCAGTTTGCTTGACGTTGCGGTCATTGTAACATTCATTATTTATAGTTTTGCGTTTGCTAAACCTTTTTATAGTTGTTTACCTGTCACAGTTTAATTCATAGCTGTCACTGTCACTTTTCCTCGGTGGGTTCACCCGTGTATTTTTCCCTTGTTGAAATTGTGGTGGCACTCTAGCAATTAAGATCTGCTTTTCGTTTATTAGGCCGTTGCCCTGTGTGATCTCGTGTTGGACCACCCCTCGCTCCACTAAAGTTAGTCGGCAATCCGTTTTGTAACGGGCTGGGGCAGCGCTTCCAATGTAATACATTCCCGATTTTAAGTTAGCTTACACGCTAGTCTTGATGTTTGCAAACGAAAAAGTCATTAAGTGACAAATCAGGTAAATACGGGCAATGAGTCATTAATTCGACATGTTTACTGGATACAAAAATCAACGGTTTTACAACCTGAGTGACTGCTGGTATTGTCATGATGCAAAATAATTTGCCGATTTGGATTGCTTTTTCTTATTTCATATTTCGTATTTGTGGCATACCAATCAGTGTTCACAGTCCTTCGATTCTCTACAGCCACAGTTGCTACATGTCCAGTTAAACTTAAGAAACTAGCAACCATTTACTTCGCTGCACTGTGTTAATGAACAACTTTTGTTGGTTTTGGTTCAACTTAAAATACTCAAACAATAGATTATTGTTTACTTTCGAGCTCGTACGAATAGATCCAGGTTGAATTTCTTGAGCATTTCTTTGCAACATATTTTGACACGACCCTGTTTTTGTACTTCTGTCAAATTGTATGGAATTTAACAACTGCAAAGCTTCCGTATGTTCAAATGGTCTTGCAAAATCATGTGTATTGCTTTCATGTCAATGCCCAAAAATGCTTGAATATCATGGTATGTCACATTCCGATCTCGCTCAATTATTTGACGCACACCATCAACATTAGTGCCAACAACAGATGTTGGTGGATGACCTTCACAAAATTCGTCACTGAGAGTGGTGCGTCCACGTTAAAATTCGGCAAACCAATTGTAAACACTGCTCTTGGATGGTGCTTCATCCACAAAAGCCAAATGCAGTCAATCGATGTATTGTTTCGGCATTACACCACACTTGAAGTCGTAAAAACTCATGGCACGAACATTTTCACGTGAGATTTCCATTTTTACACAAAATTACTTTTTATAAAATGCTGTGTAAACACAACTAGTTCATTTGGGTACAAACTGTCAAATGAATTATAGGTGAAAAATGTAAAATTTTACGAATGTGACAGTCGAAAAACACTAGAACTACTAGATTCCAGAAACATTGTCAGCAGCCTTCAAACATATGGGGTAGCAGGTAGCATGGAAGTCATCAGTTATCCAGTAGGGGTTTTGTTACCTTGAAATGTTTTTTGGTTATGTCGAAGGGTTTACTTTTAGCAATGTTTGCACCATTTCTTCTATGTTGTAACGCCTCATTTCACTTTGCGTTACGTTATTAAAGGCAGTTTGTTTTCAAATATTTTTTTCCGCACGCCCCGCCCTCGGTGTGGCATGATTTTGATTTTGCCCAAGCAACGCTCAGTGCAGTCTTTCTTTCGATCGCGAGCCGTGGTCAAAGCAAGCTAGGCTCGAAACAATTTATTTAGAAGCCACCTCTGGGGATTTGGCATAGTTTTAACTAACGGGTTATGGAAGCCTCAAGTTTCTGTAACAATTAAAGTATGCACAGCGACGTCTCTTCAAGCACGTTCAGGCCGATTCAAGCTGTTGTGTGCTTTTCCTTTTTAGTTTTTTCTTGTGAGTTCCAATTTCGTGGTATTAGGCCTGCTTCCATGCCCTTACTACAAGCCACTGGCTCCAGGCATCAAGCTCATAAGGATTGCGGGTTCCTAGCGATCTGCTCCTGTTGCCGGGTTTTGGCAACGACTCGACTTTCCTCCAACTACAGCGGCCGCCTGTATCCATTTCAGGGCCCCAATTCAACAATTTCATGCAGAGGCTGGCGAGACTCCCTAAGATGGCAATCATAGTGCTTCCAACTATGTTTCGTGAGTACATGCATTGATTTTCGGCTTGCTCGTTTTATTTATCGGCAAAATGCTGTTGTCTCAGAATAAACAGTTCTACAAAGGCCTTCGATTAATCAAACTGTACGCAATAAATACTAGCTTATTTGCAACGTTTGAAGCATTAGAATTACATCAGTTAGAGTGGCTGAAATTGTGTATGTACCTAATACTTATTTGCACAAGCGTCCTTGGACACCCGGCTTATTGTAATTTCCATTTTAAAAGTTTGCAAGCCTGGGTTCCAGCGCTTTTTTTAATAATGTAGCCGTTAATGTTGCTGGCATTCAGAGTTGTTTTTAATCTGTTGTAACAATGTGTTTCGAATTTTAATCATTCATATTTGTGTGTTATGATTTGGGGGACTCCAAATTCAGTTATTTGTCAAGTATATAATTATTTATTCCAGGCCCATTTGAGCCTCCAGTTTTAATTATGATGTTAATTGTAACATCGTTGATGATATTAAACTCTACTAAGTGTTGCTGGTTTATATTTTCTTTGTGTATTCATGCTACGACCCTACTTGAATCTGCTGGTGTTCTTTTTTCCATTTAGGTCAAAGTAAGAGGCTTAATTATAAGGTAGGTGGTGATTTAATCAGTAGCTAGATTTGTTTTTTTATTGTGTTTAACGACAGGCGCCCAAAATTTTATTGCTTCATAGAGATTGTATTTAATCCTAAGGATCGCTGCCTAGTCCTTACACAATATTTTCTACCGAGAGTTACAGCTAGCTAGGGCTGTGCTCACCCTCGTTTAAGGTTGCGTAACAAAGTTTTGATCTTTTGTACATTTTGTTGAACTTTATATTCTATTGTAGTGCGACCATTCCAAGGATCTGAACCGCTTTAATGGCATATTACTTGAAAACGGTGTCTCTGAACAACAGAAATTTTAACTATCTGCAATATTGTCGTATAGCTGGACGTGTCGTTTACAGGTAATCTAACAACTTAAAGAGGACTAGATAAGATTGGGTTTTATTCGACTGGTCGCTCTTTATTTAAATTGGTAAATATAGGAATTTCTCAGAAACGATTGTAAACTTTAAAAATTAACTTAGAATCATAACAAAAAAGAGTATGAGGCAAGGCTGCCCCTATTTACTTACATCAACTTGGTCGTCATCGAACAACAACCAGAAACCATGACTTTTAACAATACTAATGTAGTGACCACGGTTAGGCCCGCTACCACAATGAATTACCACTGCTACTAAATCGTATAGCCTATCAGGATTTACAGCGTCATCAGACTGAAATTAAAAAATACTATTAGTTTATTCTAGACAAAACACAAAGCACCTAATTACAAGTTTTACATTTAAACATTGAACAGTTAGTTGAACTATTCGAGCAAAGCTTTTCGTTTAGATCAGTAAGCTGCGTGCGTAATGCCTGGAACTAGTGAAATAAAATTATAAATTTTTTTGTGAAAAACCTATACCATGTGAACTTGTATTTTTAAAGAGACATCTTTTACTTAACTGTCACTATTACATTCTTTTTTTTTAATTAAATCGTCCACTTAATGTAAGCCATTAGCCTTTTCTTAACCAACATTAGTGTATGTTCTGTCAGCCGAATTCTGCAGACAGATGTGAGTAGGCGGCTAGTATAACCAATCTGCCACAGAAGCAAATTTTAAAAGTGTTTACAGGGTTTAGGATGGTAAGCACTAACCCAGGAGGACCAATTACTTGATAATTAAAATTCATATTTTTGAAAGATAAACTTAACCAGACTATGACTGAGACTAGGTATGTTGAAAAAGTATGACTTAGAATTTTTTAGTTATTCTGAGTTAGTTAGATACGATAACGGCCGTATGTTGTTGAATCTTTTACATAACACCTACAAAAATTGAAATTTTAGAGCAATTTAAATGAAAAAGTTAAATAGTATTAGTAACGGGTGTTAGAAAACTCTTCTTATCAGAGTCACCTATGGAAAAAATTACGTTTGGTAATACTGAAATGTATTGGTGACACTGTAAGTCTATGTCAAATTCGATGTTAGCAGGTTAGGTTTTGCGTCAGTTTTGACACAGACTGACGCAAAATCTAATCTGCTAACCTCAAATTTGACATCGAGTTACAGTGTCACCAACAATATATTTCAGTATTGCCAGTTTTCATGTGGAATAAATATTGATAAAATGTTACTGTTCTGTTATTTCTTACCGACCTCGGCTGTTATGGGGAACTTTTCAGTCAGTTTGAGAGTTCTGTTATTGACAAATAACAAGTAGGTGTTATGAAAAAATCTAGTATCCTGTTTCTTTAAAATACAAGTATCTAAGGAATTGTTTTTACACTCTTTCTATTGTATTTATACCATGAGCATACATGGGACTCCATATAAACAAGGCATATTCCAGTTTTTACAAAATAATTGTACAATATTCTGAGGGTATTTTCCGACTGGAAAATATTGGTGATTGTCTTAATACAAATACAAGAGCTTTGCATGTGGTGTTAACTAAATTAGAAATGATAATTCGCAGGTTTTTTAGAGAAAGTTAAATAAGAACATTTTGCGATATTAAAATAAAGCTGAGTTTTTCAACTCCACGAATATAAATTGTCAATATTTTTCTGTAATTCAATGCAGTCTTGGACTGATATATTTTTTACTATGATTGAGAATATTGTAAAACGTTGGGTAAATCGTTTATTAGCAACAAAAAAAGCAAAGGGCCTAAATTGGCACCCTGGGGAACTCCGGAATTAATCAAATATCTATGTAAATCACAATTATGGAGTTCTCTCAATGGGATAAGATTAAATTAGATTTGAATAATCCATACATTCTCAATTTTGTCAAAAGCACATTATGCAACGTTCTGTCATATGCTTTTGCGAAATCCGTATACATTACATCCGTCTCTAAATTTTCATCTAGGGTTTTAAATGTATCCTGTATAAATTCCACTAGATTTGTTACTGTAGAACAGTTAGTTAAAAATGATGTTGATTATAGCAAATATGCGGTTTAAGATGACAAAATATCCGAGAGTTCAAACATTTTTGACGCGGCTGGCAATATTGCAATTTGTCGGATCTTCGAACGCTCTTATAAATTGGGTGAAGTTTTTTAAACAATCTGAATTTCAATTAATTCTGTAGTAAACCAGGGTGGATATAATATAATTTTAGGCCTGCTATTCGGTACGCAAGTGTCCAATATTTTATAAAATAACTTACAAAATTCACTTACCCTAGCATCAACATCGTTACAATGGTTAATTGAATTCCAGTTGGTGTCCCTCGGCTCTAAGTAGAGCTTACCAAAATCAGCTTTTTGGTATACATACTGTGGTTCACCAAAATAAAGAGCAGGTTTAACAAATATATCTATTTCGAGCATTACGTCCAAACGAGGATGTTACTTTCACCAGATAAAAATTCGATTTTGAAACTTTTATGTCCCTATTTGACAATACAAGGTCTAAAGTTTTATTACTTTTATTTAATACATAGTTATGTTGATTATAAATTCGTTTTCTATTGAACAATTAACTGTGCTAAAAGCAGAATCATATTTGGGCATGTTAAAATCGCCAGAAAATTTTATATGTTGATGCAGGAGATGACGGCGAAATATAAACTGTGCACAACTTGTTTATTAAAATTAATTTTAACCTATGAATCTTCCAAGTCAAACTTCAAATCTAGAACATGACGAGGCACAAACTTTACTTTTAACGCAATCAGCACTCCCACTCTATCCTAACGATATATCGTGTAAGAATAATTAAATATTTCACTGTTGAAGATACTATTATTTAACCAGGTGTCCGTTATAACATCGTAGTTCTCAACTAAAACGCAATGTTAAACAGTATATTTAACTTGGTCTTAAGTCAAATCAAAATCATTTACTCGCATAAATAACGAGTCCTCGGTTCGAATCCATGGGCAGGCGGAATTTTTCCGCAGTCCATTGGATCGGTATCGGGCCGTGTCATCATTCGCCGTGGGATAGAATTAACGGCGATCTTCCCGGAAGACTGGTCTATCATCCAAACCGTCCGAATTTGCTACTTAAAGAAACAATTGAGCATCACGGGTGAACTTTTTGACTTATTGTACACTTTTTTTAATGGAACACCCTATATATTATGTGTTTATCGGGTAGCGCTTAAAATATTACTAATTCACTATAAGAAATAAATCACAGTAACCATCAATTGACATTACTGGCGGCATGCAGCATGGAACATTTAGTTGTCAATTCAGTAACCATTGAAATAATCTACAATTTTAATACCAAAAACAATTTTAAAAACGAATTGACAACTAAATGTTCCATGCTGCATGCCGCCAATAATGTCATTTGATAACTTTGTTTTTCAATGGTTACTGTGATTTATTTCATATAGCGAATTAGTAATATTTTGATTCTTTAATAGCGGATATTTCAACAATGGATGAAGTAATTATAGGCAACTTATAAATTTTTGAAAAGAGAATTTTAAGCGCTATCCAATAAACACATAATATATAGGGTGTTCCATTAAAAAAAAGTGTACAATAAGTCAAAAAGTTCACCCGTGATGCTCAATTGTTTCTTTAAGTAGCAAATTCGAACGGTTTGGATGATACCCTACAATTTTTATCTGAACAATTTTTTTCTATCTGGAATAACAAAGCCGCTAGAAGCTGTCAAAATTTGAGCAAACACCCTGTACATGATATGCTGTGACCTGTAATTGGTTTCGTGTATAACTGTTGGTCGCAGCTTAACACATTCGCTGCGGGTATGACGCGTCAGCCCCCCCTCCCCTCCGTTACATGCGTAATTCATACCACAGCTACGAAACTGGTTTAGTAAGGGATCCTCCGGCGCGCCATCCGCACATATTGGCGGGAGTTGTCGGCGCTCCAGGAGTCGTTTCACCTTTCGTTCAGTTTTTACTTGCTTGGCTTTATAAAACAATTGTTTTGTTACGTTGGAAATTCTTGTAATTTTTTGTTATCCTGAGGACCAACTTGAAATAAAAAAAAGAATTTTGCAATTTTATGTGACTGTTGCCACTGAAATGTTGTCTAAATTACTCATTAATAATATATTATTTTCAGAATTCGAATTAGTTACACCTTCTATTGCGTTTTCAACCAGTAGAAATAACACGCTAAGTACATTAGCCAATATTTGCAATATTTATAAAAACATTATTGATGTTGATGCACTTGCTTTTGAATAGCGTGCTTTGCCATACTATTTTGACGATACACAAAAAGAAAGATTACTATACAGCTACAGTTGAAATGTGGTTAGAAATTGAAAAGGCCCAAGATTTCACAGGTAAATATTTGTTTAAAAATATAGCAAAAATAGCGTGTATAATTTTAACTCTTCCTCATTCAAATGCGGAATCTGAGAGACTATTTTCTATTGTAACAGATATTAAGACCAAAAAACGAAATAAAATTAGTTCAGATAGCCTAAATTCAATATGCGTCCTGAGAACTAAATTTAAAGCTGAAGGAATTAATTGCACCAATTTTACTCCAAAAGAGGATCATTATAAACATTTTAACAAAAGCATTTACGATTAAGTCTATGTCCACAAAATTTCTTTTTAGTGTCTATTTTTACTATTTTCATTTTAATAATTATTGAATAAAATATTTACTTATTTTTGTAGCTTTAAGTCTGAGAAGTAATTCTTATTAGAATACAATACGTTTATTTTTATATTTATGTACTTACATGTACAGTGTATATGTTTATTTTCTATAATTATTTTACGGGTAATTTGTTTTTGTTCTTTTGTAATAAAAGTTATGTTCAGTTAACTGACATTTTATTGTAGAATTTATTAACAATTTTCAAATTTATCACCAATAAGCGGAAGGGATTTTGACACCTACAGTGGGAATTATTTAATAAGGTAGAAGGAGCTGCAGTCCACAGCATATACCAACACTGACCTACATATATGGTAAAACAATTAAAAATAAGAGCATTTTACTTCTTAGTATGCATACGAGTATCCCCTATGTATACTTTTAAAAAGAGCGCATGGTATATAATTAATAAGGATTACGTTTGTCTATTTTGCACATATTGTTATTGTTTTCCTATTATAGTATTATTAATTTTGTAACAAAGGAAGCCATGCCAGTTTTTCTTTGTTTATACGCCTCACTATAAATAACACACTGTATTTATTTACTTATCTCTCCTTGAAACTCTCACCTAACTTCAAATTTTAGCATTGGAAAAATGTGTTGTTACAGACCAGTATTTAAAATAATTCAGTTCTCTAGCACCGACACAGCAAATCATACACTCAATTTCTCGATGTAGCTGTAAACAGAATGCAAGATTTTGCAGTGAATGATTTTCGACGTCACCCTCCTGTTGTCTCCCACTAGTTACAGAATTGTTAGTTTGAGTGGCGTCGATCTCCTTTCTACACTCTAGAATAACCAAACAGTAGCTATTTTCAGTTTTGCAAAAACCCTAAAATTGATTTTTATGTGCCACTGCTTTAATCGCACCATACAACCCAATTTAATAGAAAATTCCAGACAGGAACTATGCCAATGAGGACGATTTTATTAGTATAATATTCTCGAGGAACTCACAACTCGAAAACAATTCAAGAGTGACAATTATCGCAAAAGATGTCTCTATGTTCGAAACTTCTTTATAAAAAATTCGACAAAAATTTTAGCTCAATACTCCAAGATTCAACACTAGCACTCTATAATAAAAAAAATAAATCTACTTACAGTATTAAAAAGTCGTAACTCTAAGGGAAAGACGACCCTATGTGATACTTTAATGTGTCTGTTGTACTGTTCCATGTATTTAAATCTCTTCAGGTGCAGCGCGAGGATCATGGGCAACTTCTTAACCCTCATCCGCTTCTGCGCTTCCTGGTAACTACTACAATTATCACATTTAAACTTATTATCGCTACATAACGTTTCTGTGTTGCTAAAACACCGGAGACAATGCGTTATACTTGTATTCTGTTCAATATCTACTTGTAAGTCAAAAAAGTCTTCATCTTTACTGCTTATTGTTTCGCAGTTTAAACAGCGCGTTTCACTTGTTAGTATACCCTGCAAGAACGAACGTTAACGGTGGCCTTGGACCCCGCTTCAAATATATTTACCTGGAATATCTCGTGAACCCACGTTGGTTCTGATGGCATGTGAATTGTACCATTCTCTCCAGGGTTCTTACTTTTTATGTTATTTGTGGTTGAATTCTGTTGTCTTTCGGCTGAAACAAACGGAAACATGACTAGTTTGTAGTTGAGAGGTTGCAATACAAAAAACAGAATTGGCTAGAGAGTCCCGATTATTCGATCGACATACCAAGAAAACCTAATATTAATAATTATTACATACAGAGTCAATCTTTATTTTCCAATTGTAAGCGAAAATAGATAAAATTACATACTGATTTCAATGTCTATGACTGTGCCGAGTTTGTAATGAAATGCTTTTTTGTTCAGTTCTGTGTTACAATTCGACATTCACGGTTATCTGACCACAAACTCGGATAATCGAGACTTCTGTATTTCGTGTTTCTCAACAATTCATCTTAGTGTGCCACACAGTAGTATCCTCACACTTTATTTTACTTTATATACAGGATATTGACAAATACGTTCAGAGTGGATACGTCACACTTGCTTCATTATACTTCCGCTATTGTAAGAATTTAAAACACAAATTATCTAAGTTAGACAACAAATGCTTGAGTATCTGATGGTATTTTAAGTTAGGTGATACTGATATAGTTCATATTTGTATATGTATACAATATGTCAAAAACAGTGCATTCAACTGGGGATCCCGTAAACAGTAAGAGATAGATAAGGCTAAATTAGACATCCCAAAAAGTACTAATATCCTCATTCAAATCCATTAATTTCAATTTCACTACAGAGCAAAAGTCAACTTTGATTTTTAGGGGCACTTTTTTCGAAAAATTTCAAATGTAATTCAAAAATTTCACAAGTCTTTTTAGTTTTTTTAAATAGGCATCATAGCTGACTGTTATTATTAGATTTTTTCCTTTATATACAGCGATTGTTTGGTTGAAAATTGGGTCTTATGGGAGTAACAGCCCCTGGAGGGTTATAGAAAGACGTGACTTTTATTTAATTAAAATAATACAGAAAAAGAGTTTGATGTAATTCATCTACGCAATTTCATATGCTTAATCAGATAATCCCCTCAGAACTGTAGCTCTCTTAAGATAAAATTTTTAACCAATGTTTATAAGAACTTTTTTGCTTCTTTTAGTCTAGAGAACACGGCCCTAAAATAGTGCCATGCAGTTTTGAGATTCCCTGTATATAAAATATGATCTTGGTCTGAAAGCAATATTACACTATTACTGTATTTTTGAACTCGAACAGCACGTTTGATTTGCAAATATTAAAACTGTACCAAAACCACTTTTACAAAAGTGTGGTTAGCTACCATTTCACATTAAATTTTAAAAAAATCATATAAAAAACAGCATGAATTCAACATTTGTTACAGTAAGTAGATTCTAGAGATAAAATATTATAATTAAGCCTAATATGCCTCGGTAACATTAGCGTACATAAATCAAACAAATAGAGACTCATGCCGAATGTTGAAACCTGTCTAGAGTGCCTGGGACAGTGACTTAGGGGGTATTTCTTAGCTTGACTACCAGATGGCAGAACAAATTTCTACCAATTACAGTGCCTTTATATAGACAGTGGCAACAATGGGGTGTCCTATTTTTGATTGGCTCCCTAGATCACGTGGTTTTAGCCGCCATGTTTAGGCTAAATCACCTGTAATTCATGTTATACTTTTGGCAGTACTGAAGTGTATTGTCAGTATATGCAAAATTCGAGGTTGGTAGGTTAGGTTTTATTTGTTGTTTGACACAAACTGACGCAAATCTTAACCTGCAAATCTCTGTTTTCAGTACTGCCAAATGTAAAACACGTATCACAGTCGACTCTGATTACGGATTTAAATGAACCCCCGTTAGAAATTTGCCTAAATATGGCGGCGGCTTAGTTGTATTGTCGCCACTGTCTATATAAAGGCACTGTACTACCAATCAGCGCCAGTATATATAGGAGAGTACCGCCACGTCCGCCCTGTTTGTTCCTCTGTCAAATGCGTCACTTGAGGTTTGTAACACAATTCCGTCAACATTACGTTTGTTGGCAATCCAAAACTCTACTTAAAATTGGCAAGATGGCCAGCAGGTTGTTTTGCATCAGTTTGACACAAACTGACGCAAAACCTAACCTGCTATCCTCAAATTTGACATAGACTTACAGTCTTGCCAATTTCAAGTAAAGTTTTAGACATAATTCAATCAGTTGAAGAATGGGGGTACTCTCCTATATACACTGGCTCTGTTACCAATCATGATGTGATTACGGTTACTAAATTAATACACTAACACCCGTATTCATAGTCGTTCGCCAGCGGATCGCCGGAGTTTCGTTATGAATAGTATGTTGGCGGCACTGTACGTCTATGTCAAATTCGAGGTGATCAGGTTAGGTTTTCAGTCAGTTTTGACAGAAACTGACACAAAATCTAACCTGCTAACCTCGAATTTGACATAGACGTACAGTGCCGCCAACATACTATTCATAACGAAACTCTGGCGAGTCGCCGGCGATCCGCTGGCGAACGACTATGAATACGGGCGTAAGTGTAAGGTACCGCCATTCCATTATTCGAGTGAGAATGTGAGAAAATTGTAAGATAAAAATTACAAATACAAATTTCCCAAGTGCGATAGGGAAGACACTAGTTTTTGGGGATTTTCTTTTTGGTCTAGTGGCACTGCTGTAAAGTCAAATTATTGTTAGATTGTGTTTTTATCCCCTGTTGGAGAAAATTGTGTGACAAGAATAGATATAAAAAATCACCAATGGCGGTACCTTACACTTTAGTGTGTTGATCTGGTGACCTTAGATGTGGTAAAGTAGTGGCGCCATCTGTTAGTACTACCCCCCCCCCCCAAGGAGCCGTTCACGGTCATTGAAATCGGCAGTGAGTAGGGTGACCATTCAATCCCAGACATGTCCGGAAATTGATAGCTAAATTTCTTGTCCGGATGGAATCGTGATATTAACTTAAATGCCTGGAATTGGTGTCCAAATACAAATTTATGCATAAGAGGCGAAGAAAATGGCGTGTCCGCACGATGGTTATGCGTTTTACCATTATTTTATCCCTACCAAATCAAGGCACTCATCCTACCCTGGTAATATTACGAGACACGGCGACTCGAAATCACTTGCGATTCAATCAGGCGTCAGCTAACTATAATCACTAAGAGCTGTTTTAGTACAACATTAGAGTTTGAACTATGCCGAAACGGTAAAGGCAATTTTTTTTGCGGAAAAGATGAAAGCAAATCCAAATGTACGATATGTGACAGGTACGTTTCTGTAGGGCATAAAGGTAAGGTTTATCAAAATTATTAGGTACGTTTCATGTCACTTGTCTTTTTTTTTATTATTAGGCGGTGCAGACTTAGAAACACATTTACCAATTTATTCCAGGCCTAACCTGTATATTTTTATTTGAATTATAATCCCTTGCATTTCTAATTCTTAAATTTTCCTACCAGCGCATTTCTGTACCTGGGTGGAGTTGCTATTATTAGCACGGTGCACTTTTGACTCGCGCTATCTGTTATCGCAGGCCGCTGTAATGCGAGCTTTCATTTGGAAGCGAATTTTTCGTCGCAGGCACTTATTCTTCTCGCCTTAGCCCCACTGTGTTTGGCGTGGCTGAGGGTCGATTTTATAAGTCAAATTACGTGCGCGCAACCAATTTTTATGAGCATTGTGTTTCCAAGGCTGACTATAATCAGGTACGATGGCGTTCTTCTGTTTTGCTATTCCCATATTAATTGCATTCCTTTAGCTCTTGGATTGACGGTTTTATCCGACAATTTGGTCTTGGAAGCAAGGTCGCCGTCCGATATTATATTCGACACCTGCTGGCGTCCTGCCTTGATCCTGTAGTTTGGGGGTGACTTCCCTTCAAGTACCCATGCATCCACGGCGGTGTGTAACAGCTTACGATCAGCGTTTGTTTGACCGCAGTTTGTGGAAGTTGGAGGTTAGTGTTACAAGCTAATTCGGACCGTATTAAAAGTGGATGGTCTCCCGGCGTTCAAGCTAATTTGGACTGCTATTCAGAGATTAATATTATATTAAATTATCTTCAATACCTGGAATTTACATCCGTACTTTTTAACACTGCCAGTATTTAAAGTTAAAATTCATACTTTCCGCTATTATTAACATGTAATGTTCAAATTCTTACATTCACTTGTTCTAACATTTGAAGTTTTATGCATATATTTAATTACGATTCATGTTTAAAGCTACAATTTAGGTGTGTAATTGAACCTTTGTAAAAGGAGCATTCACGCTTTTTGCATTCAATAGCCTGAGCAGAAAGGTTTAATGATATGACAGAGATAAGCTTATCCCTTGATTTATTTTGTGGTTACAATTAACTTAATAACCCGAAAGCGGTTTTTCATCTTTGTGCGTATCGCAAACATCATTTAACTGGTGGTTTGAATCCACGACCATATCGCCGAATTGAGTTAGCTCGGCCATCTCGGTAAGTGAAGATTTTTTTTGAGCTACCGTGTTGTACAAACTGTAGGGGGGTTGATCTGCGATTTTTCTTACTACCATTGATTATTTTAATTAATTAATCGCAGGTCAGCTTCTTTATCGTTTCAATCTCGCTACTAATTTATTTTTCGCACTAAATACTTTTCTTGTCTTTCATTTCATTCGCATCCGCACTATCTAACACCCTAATCGGAAATCATCATGAGATTACATCGTCACATTTGAGAGCCAGCCAGCTAAACATTGAAGATTGGACTGCATCCTTCACAAAATTACTAAAATACAAATAAACTGCTCAAGTACAGGTCTAAAGAGTAGCTTCAGCACTGTGAAAACAGGTTGACCTTTCGCCAAAACCAAATAGCGCATGAAGGTGCTCGGGACCTTAGCAACAACTTTGCCCCCTTTCAAAATTTCGAGATCTGTAGCCGTTCGAAAGTTACAGGCGATCCAGACAGACAGACAGACAGACAGACAGACAGACAGACAGACAGACAGACGGACGGACGGACGGACAAAACGTTCGCATAAGTACGCTGAAGCTACTAATAAATACTGAGGGCACCAACGAGTCTTTTTACAACAAATGTTTAAGTGATTCTGAAGGAATTCTATCGAATCCGCTAGCAATTTGCATAGCCCCAAAGATGTCTCAATGTAGAAATTGAAAGTAACATGCATGGAAGGCTGATGGACACTACTCGAGCAGATATCAGCTTGCACACTAAAAGTCACAAACACAATTGGGTATTGGTAAACTTGCACTTGTACCCGCAGCTCCCAGGAAAGATCTCACTCCTACCAGGAAAGTAACATAGCTCTAGGCACAACGTTACGATTTAAACAAAATACATGATCTTACATATCTAATTTCTTTAAAAAAAGTTTACGCCCTTTCATACTTCCAAAGTATCTTACTGTACTGTTATTCGACATCTTTAGCTGAAAATATTTTGTAAGAATTCGATTAGCCGCATTAAATTATTGAAAGGAATTGCCACACTAAATTTATTAAAACTACATTGTTGAAAATAAATAAAAGCTGAACCTTTTTGTTGATTTTGCAAGTTATAAATTGAAGGTGGATACTGAATAAATGTTTTACCACTTGAATTTTATCACGTTAACTTTTAAAAACTGAAACAATGTGCTAATGTAAACATTATCACGTTTGTAATCATGCATCACACTTTTCAAGCATTCACCTTTGAGTTATAGTAAGGACACATTTAATTTTTAAAATACATTTTATAACACCTTTACACCTGTGAAATATTTCAAGTTAGATTCATCATTGATGTTTGCACAATTTGTCAGAACTACCGACAGAAAAATCAATACTGATTACTCACCTAATATAATTTCACTAATATGATTTATTAAAAAGTTTAAAAATTCATGGGCATCTTGTTGCATGTAGTTATCAAACTCTTCTACAAATAAAAATATTGATTAGTTGTGTACACAATTCTTTGTTTACAAAAATACGTGATAAATATTACTACTATCGTACAAATAGTAAATAAAACCACTATTAGCACATTCACAATGTCTATCACAAATAAAAGATGGTCAGTGTACAAACCTTTTTCTTTTCGTAGCCTTGCTATAAATTTTTTTGGTGCAATAGAACCTACTTTCTTTTTCTGCGTGGCAATACTGTAAAATAAGTCGGCAAGACATGTGAGTAGTGTTTCTTTAGTCCTCTTATTTTTCGCTTTGTATTCCAACACTTTGTCTCGGAATGGCTTGCAGAAGTATAAAGCTTGCAAGACAGAATTGCTGTAGCACGTATTACCAAACTGAAAGAACAAACAATGACATAACATCAGAAATATCGGGCAACCAGTGATGATATCGTACGTTTACTAATCCAAAATAATGCTCGTTTGACGGAAACTGCTCAGAACCTATATCTCGTTCCAGCTGGGAAATATTCGCACCCTGCATAACAAAAATTATCGTTAATAGAAATAAATTAGATAATTAAACCGACAATTATAACAAGCCACGATAAATGGACGGGCGACAGGTTTATGGTTAAAAATTCGCATCAACACAGAGAGGAGCGGATTTGATGGAATCACAATTAACTGATTGAGCGTACCATATTTCAGTTACTAATCCATTACGTTAATGCGGAAAACGTCTGAAATAAACATGTTTAACTTAGAAATCGACTCCATTATCGCATTTTGACAGCTGTAAAACAACTCATGGTTAAGGAAACTGTCAAAACATCAGACAGTTAAATTCCCTGTTACTGTGAATTCATAACGGCATGATAACAAATTATACATCACCAAAAGTACTAAATCCACTAATTTCAGGACCGGTTCAAGGATAATCTCATGCAGTAGTCGTTGACCGCCCCGAATTCTGCAATAGTGATATGTAAAGGAGCTACAGCTATAGCTACGTAGCTATGGCACATGTTAATTCTACAATTAATATCTCATTACTACTTGGTATAATATAAATAGATGATACATACGATACCACCACAATCATATCTCATAATTGACCTTTTAAAAATCGTGCTGTAGCTTAGCGTTGTAAAATTTTGATTTTTAACTAACATTCGCACATAATGCCATAACAATCGTGGTTCAGCAGTGCGCTGTCCAAGTGGGCTTATGAATCGCTAAGCCGTTGTATAAAACTTTGTTATAGGTAGTTAAATATTAAACCAGGAGAAGTTTCCATTGTTATTTCTATGACCTATATCATCAGATCTTCTCCCTACTTGGCTGTTTATATCTCCCATTACTATCGGTCTTCCATTTAACCCTTAACCACTGACATGGATGTTTCAGGACGTACACACTGACGTGCGGTATGTCATACCGTTGCGTATTATTCTTCGTTTTTAATGCTAATATGTCCCATATCACTGTATTTGTTTTTTACATCAATTACTGAATTATTCTTCACTCTTCTGTAGAATACAATACGACTCAAAATAAAATTAGCTTTATTTTTTCGAAAAATTATAAGCGCATGCATAATATTAAAAATGTTGGACATTGCCACAAAACCCTGTATAAACTTAATTACAACGAAACTTGAGTATTGGTAACTATAAAATGGTAAAATAATGTTTAAAGTAATAAATTAATGATATTAATTTAAAAAAAGGTTAGAATAGAAAATACTGACTTCATTTTGCGCGCAAGGTCTGCAAATTTTCTTTGTACATTGTAAGCACACTGATTTTTTACAAGAAAAGCACACATAAAGAGGTTTTCGCTTCAATGTACTTGGGCATAGGTAGCACGTCTTCTTTTTCTCTAGCCTTTCTTCAAAATCTGCTTCGTTTTGGCGCTTTTGTCCTAGTATCCGTTCAATGCAACATATTAATTCTTTCGGAATTCTGGGATTCTCTAGTCTTCTTTGAAGATTTGGTAAAACTAATTGCTTCGCCAAGTCCTTCGTATAATTTAGCCTTTCAGTATTTTCTTCTCGTAGTGATTCATACACAATATGAGAATTAACAGCAGCTATATCAATAATGCGGTAGAAAATAACAAGTGGCCATCTGCGAGAGCGACGTTTAACAGAATATTTGGCACACTTGGCATCTAATGTATCGACGCCTCCTTTTGTAACATTATAATAGGCTATAACTTCTCGTTTTCCAGTGATTTCATCTGTGTTTTTTGAGTGGTGCATCGAGGAAATAAGTAAAACAGCTTTTGATTTTTTTTGGTACATGGGAAATTAGTTGTAAACGTTTAGTAAATCCATAAGAAGTAGAATTTACTTCTCTATGTCGGTTTGTTTTTCTTGAGAGTTCCCACATATGTTAACTTCTTAGATTCTAACTCCTTCACTAATTCTATAGAACTAAACCAATTATCAGCTGTGATGTTATGGTTTGTTCCGTAAATAAGTTTAGCAAGCCGAATAACAGATTGAGTTGGTTTACTCATCTTTTTTTCTTCCTCAGATAATCCCGTTCCATCAGTATCCTTGTCTCCATATATATACGCATTGTATAAGTAACTTGTTCGTGCATCAGTCAGGCACATTATTTTAATTCCATATTTTACAGGTTGATTCTTTTAATGTTTTCACGAATTGGGCGTAATTTATTATGTGTCCATTGAAGTACTTCTTGTATTATATCCTTGGAGATGAGAAAATTAAAAAAAAAATTATGAAGTTTCGTCTTTTACCCCTTTGGACTGAACAGCAGGTAACTGTATTACAAGATTGTGTAACGAAGTTCTTACACTTTGTGTGGGTGCTGTAGTAGACCACTTAAAGCGATTTTTGCCGTACAAATATGATTTATCGGTAGCATTTGAATCAGATTCATATTCAGAACCTTCCGATTGCTCACTCTCCGTATCGTGTTCACTTTCAATAGCAAATTCTTCACTTACATCGTCAATGTCACTATCACTAAAATCTTCTAAATCACTACGGACTTCGTCAACCCATCGAGTCATAATAGCCTCAAAATCATCGTCTGTAGGCTTTACAGTCTTGCGAGTAAATTTAGAACAACTGGATGAACTCGCTGCCATAATAATAGCAAACGAAACCACTGCACTGCTTTTAACTATAGGAACGTAGTCACTGACATGCGGTACGTGATACCACAAGAAAACTTTACGTCAACGTAATTCAAAAACTAAACGCATACTGAAACTGCAGCAGTTGACAATAGGTACAGTTACACACCACTTGAAGGTACACAGATGGTTTTCTAGGAATCTTTAGTAAAACTCGTTTTACAACAGAATATATTTTTGGAGCGGTATGGCATACCGCATGTCAGTGGTTAAGGGTTAAGGTCTCTATTGCATCGCTAAGATTATCCAAAATTAATCTTACTGAATTAACTACTATTTTGTATTCATTTGATCTATTATACTATTACGAAAATTGTGTTATTTTACATGTCCAATTAAATTTCAAGTTTCAGAATCCTTACTGATACAAATTCCCAATTTTTTCTGTTTTTTGCATAGTTGTTTGCTTTTATTATGTACTCTACCAAGGGTGTAGCCAGGATTCCTGTTAGAGGGGGGGCAAAAATTTATATAGTACTACTATTATTATAGTTTTATTTAATTTTTTACGAATTACAAAAAATCGTAAGTTAAATTAATATCAGTTTTCGTAAATCTGCTGCAGATCTTTTTATGCCATCTTCTAGCTCCTTTTTTTCATTATCATTTTTACTTCCTTTTACAATAAAGATTTTCACGTTTTCGAGTCCCCTGAACCCAAAAAACATATTTTTGTTCATTGGTCTGTCTGTGTGTGTGTCTGTCAGTCTGTGAACAGAATATCTCAAAAACGAAAAGAGGTATGGCGTTGAAACTTATATAAGTTTTGTGTACTATGTAGATGCGACAGAAAATTGCATAACCGGAAGTATATGGTGTTTACTCTTGTGATTTTTCGGTTTTTTCGATTTTTTCAAAAACAGACTAAAGATTTTTTTTAAACTTTACATTTTTAATGTGTATTGATGTGAGATAGGTGATTTTCCAGTTGAATACCTCTAAAATGGGTGTGTTTTATTTTTTTTTCTATATTTTGTATTAACTCCTATTTTAAGTAGAGCACCCGGTATATTATTACATTTTTGAATTCAGCTTAAAATTTTAGAGAAAATTTGTCTCTTGATCTAATGCTCTATTTTGTACCGTTTTTTGTAGAATTTGTAATTTTTGAAAATTTTCGACAAATGCGTAAAAATTAAAAATCAAATTTTTGGCTAATTATAAGATCACTGTAAAAGGAAGTTGTTTTAGTGTATCACACCAGATTTTTGGTGTACACTTGACAGCCACAGTCCACTAAAGTGGTTTTCCGGCATTATTTTTTATCCTTCTAGAGATTATACCACAGTTCCGCCTGAGTTTTAAAATTACGTAAAATAACTTTGTGTATTTTATAAAGTTATCATGACAGGTTTTCAATGTTTTTTTTTCTCGGAACAGAACGCACACATACACATTCCGATATTGAAAGTGGGACAAATGTGCTGGTGCTCGTTCGATATTTGGCATGTATTTACTTCCACATCTAGATTATTCAGAAACACCTGTTAAAGGACAAATGCGAGTGAATATTTTTCTTACTACGCTATGAACATTATGATACCAGCTTGTAGACGCATTATATACTTACCCATTAATTGACGCTCTCTGAATTTTGTTTTTTAAACTGAAACTATTTCTATTTATTAATTATGAACCACCCTGTTGCCACGGATGCGAGCTGAGGAGCGGTACTAATCCCAAAACGAAATACCCTTGCTGTAACCTGTACAGCTCAATGATACACTATACAGTGGATTGAGACGTATGAGCGTGCTTCTCCCTCTTTGGTTTTTATCTAGAAACATATGTATAACCTATTATAGTTTTATTTTAAATCTTGTAGAATGTGCATTGTAATAATGATTACAAATTAACTGTCTTCTGGTCTTTAAAAATCCTCCATAGCCACGCCCATGCACTCTATCCCTCCAGCTGTTTTCATTTCAGTTTTGACCCCCTCTATATAATAATAAGTGGCCATTTCCCATTTGTATCAATCCCGGTCTCTTTCTTGATTTCACTTCTAGCTAGTAGGTACCTAATCCAATTATGCTTCTTCAAATTCCTGTAATAATTCATGTTGTCTTCCAATTAAATTTCTGATGTTTCAGGTGCCTATTTTAATTTTTTTTCCTAAATTTTTCTACTAATAATATCCTTTATTATCCACTTAATTATCTTTTATTATTGCCATTTTCTTCCCTTTTCCCCGATTTCGTTGGTTGCTAGACAGTGTTGTCGGACTGGGCCTTTTTTTATTTCCTAGGTATCCTTTTCTTTTAATCTGTATGTTAACCCTTACACTCCATATAATAATATAATATTTATTTAGCATAGCTATTATACAAACATCACAAGTTATGCTTGTCTTATGTACAGGGTGTTATGGAAATGAGTGCAAATATTTTAACCAGTGATAGAGCTCACCAAAATGAACAACTTTTCTATTTATCGTTTTTCATTTAATCGCATATTTTTTTCAATCATTTATCTCCCCTAAATTTAACGAGCCGCTTGGTAAGCAAATCTAAGTTAAATGTGAACAACACAATTGTATTAAAACTGAAAAGTTCTTTCACAAAAAACATGCGGTCAATAACTTACGTGTACGTTGGTGACCAGATGTGAATTAAAGGTTTTATCAGTGCCTATGCAGTTTTTTGTTGGTTTGCATATGAAAGAAATGTTTTTTGTGTTTTGCGTCATTAAATTAAAATATTATTCCATAGGCGGATATGCATTTTTAGAGTAAAACTGTTCTGAATTTTAACTCAGTTATGAGGGCGTTTTCGAAAAAATGATAAATGGAGAAGTTGTTCAGTTTAGCCAGTTCTATTAATTATGTGATAAAATATTTGCACTCATTTCCATAACACCCTGTATATTGTACACACACGTGCGCACACACACACACAATTTGCTCTCTCGGACAATAGGATGGTGTTTAAGGATGAAATGTTTAAACATTTAAAGGTGTAAACGTTTATAGGTAAATATACGCTTAGAAAAATCAATCTGCTGTAAAAAAAATTCTTATTTTTTGTTTTTGTTTTAGTTTAAATTGCACCACAGAGTATCTAATTCTGTGGTTGTATGCGAATAGAGGAGTACCGTAACATGAGGTAAAGTTGACCGCTGGGGTAGAGTTGACCAAAATTAGGAAAAAATACTTTTTTAATTTAATTTTGCAGAGTTAAAGAACATTTTTAAAGTTAGGGAATAGTTGAGGAATAATTAAAAACATCTTGCTGAGCCACCCATATTTATATAAAGAAAAGGTTTCTAAGACTGCAGATATTACCAACTATTCATGACTGTTAACTATCTTTGTTGTTTCCATTACATATTTTAAATATTTTTCGACAATTCCTGAACAAAAAAATCTTTACTTATCTTTTTGTAAGTATTATAAATATTTATGTACAGAGTTAGTAAAAGTGCAGTTTTTTTGGTAAAGTTGACCAGCAAGGTCGTACAATATTATTTATGTCTATGCGTGTTGTGGATATGCGCTGTCACTTGGAGAAGATGCTGAATATGAGAGTTCATCTAATGAGATGTCAGAATAAAAAGAAAGTAAAGAAAAAGATCAAACATAAACTGAACAGGAACAAATAAAATAATTATCTTAAAAAAAAACACTGCATTATTTCGATAGTCAAGACGTGAAAAGTACTCTGATCTAAAATTGTATTTTCTAAGTGTTTATCTCAGTTATAAAACCTAAAGTTTTGTGCAGAGGTAATTATTGGTATTATCTACGGTTGTTGTGTATTGTATTTATGATTGAGTAAACTGTTACCTAAAAATTTGACATTAAAGTGCATTTGCAGTGCCCAGTTAATACTTAAATTCGATATTGCACTACATGGTTAATCAAGGCCACGATGGAAACGACTCAACTCAAAAGCAAAATTGATAAAATTTTAGCAACATGTGAGAATGTGAGAACTTAGATCTGATTTTGCAATCATTAAAGAAGAGAATACCAATTTGAAGTTTATTGTAGATAAACTGGCAGCTAAAGTGGATTACTTGGAGAACCAGAGTCGTAGGAATAATTTGGTTTTTTATGGTATTACCGAAACAAAGAAAAACGTGGCAAGAAACTGAAAATAAAGTTATTCTACAAATTAAAAATAGTTACAACATTGATGTAAAAGAGTATGATATTGAGAGGGCTCATCGACTGGGATATCCAAATAACGAAAATATAAACCGTCTAGTTGTTATGAAATTTACAAGTTTTAAAGTTAAAGACATGCCTTTAAGCTGAAAGCCTCTGGTGTTGCAGTCTCCAAAAATTTTTCTGAAAAGGTATTGGAGGAACGTAAAATTTTAAAATCAGCGATGGTTCAGGCAAGAAAAGAAAGTAGCAGAGCGTATCTATCATTTATATATTTAAATCATAAGTACTCAGCTCCGTATGTAATGTCAAAAGTAATTTTTTTAATTTTTGGGAACTATAATTAAATTAACTTATTTATACCTGGCTTATTGTAAACACCAACACCGACACCAATAAAGTAGAAATTATGGGCATAAACTGCCTTGAGTTTGAGTTTTCATTAAAACTTGCATGATACATTGAGGCTTGAGCCCCGCCCAAAAGGCTAGTTCTGCCTATTAATGTTTATATCTGGTTTACTAATATTACAGTTAGAAGAAGGTCCTTCCATTTCTACAGGCAAACATTACAAAGAGTACTCTTTAGGAAATAAAGGCCCCTCGATTTCCACTGAAAAACCTCGAATTAATATACTTAGGAAATTCTCTGTATTTACCTACTACTATTATTTTATATTATTTATTACTTTCTACTTAAAAAACAATCAAACATGTCATTCACGTATTTATTGTATTCGCATTCATTTGTTTATAATTATCAGATTAAACGCAGACTTAGATAGTTTTTTGGGGGTAAACCATCTAGACGAGTTAATGCCCTCATTTCCTCAAACTATTCCGAACTTCGTTGTACAATATTTATATGAAATTAATTTATATTGAACTCCTAAATTTACAGAAAAGAATTTTAAAAACTGATTCATGTATATAGTTATAATTTCTCAATAGATATAGCATTTTTCATGCAATTTTATGGCTTTTCTAGTAATCGTATGTGAAAAATGAATAGAACTTTTCTTGTAAACAGTTTTACGAAAAACGATATCTCATATACCTATAACTGTTTTTCTTATAGAAGCCATATTTCCAAAGAAAAACTAAAAAGCTGTTCTAGGAGAGCTTTAAATTCCCCCTAGGGGGCAAAGCTCCACCATATTCTTGGGGCACTCTTAACAACTATACCAACAATCACTTTTTTTGGCGTACTGGTATTACAAAATGTGTAGTTTAACATTAAAAGTTCATTGGATTTTCAACTCAAAATATCAAATTCTCAAATTTCTTGCCTTTACGTGAAAGTTTTTTTAAATCAAGATTTTGAATTTTATATTGAAATTTTGTATTTAACCTGAAACTTTGCTGAAGTTCAAAGTATATTCTGGAATTTTAAAGACAAGTCTTAGTGATAACTGGATTTTAGTACACATCTGATGGTGCTGCTATGTAGCAATTAGGAACAGTTGATGCAGACAGCTCCAATAAGCAAACGAATTTCTGCCACTAACATTTTCCTTACGATTTTCTACATCAGTTACATTCTCATAAACAGACACTCTCATAACTGGACGCAGACACTATATTTCTACATAGTAAATTAAATATCTCCCTTAAACAGACGTGTACCTCTAATAATGGATGTAAAACGTTTATGTATTAGAGATGGACGATATTATACAATAGGTGATTTTTTTAAGTTACTTAATAATCCCTGGACCAGCAACTCAAATACTCAGATCACGGCGACCACTCATTATCATGAAGTAATATTAAAACTAAACGATGCTGGCCAGGACAATTTTTTTCGGCCACTGAAAATCAGGGTTGGTCCGGTCTTATAAATGATTTCACAAATAATGTGGCTAGCTGATAACGCTACGAGGACTTCTTTGTTCGCCAACTCTATACAGTATTAAAAATAAGACAAGTTTATACAACCACCTTTACCATCAGCAGTGACATGAACAATGGAATTTAAATCAGCATTTTATTGTCGACATGTGAAAGCAAATCTTTAAAGCTGGACAATAATTTTTTTCGGATAAACAAACCATTAAATGGTAAGTACAAATTGTAGGTAAAAGGAAAATTGAATTTTTGAAAATTATTAGTGAAGATTTCTTGGAAAAGAAAATCCTTTAATAACTTTGCGGTTCCTTACAAACTTCCTATTATTTTTAACTAGAATTGATGGAAGAAAACTAATATTTGAACGTTTCTTACATTAAAGAACGACTAAGCCTTATGAAATCAATTTTAAGATTTCTATTAAGTAAACGTACATCAACCCTATTTCAAAGTAAAAATGTTCTAGTTTTAAAACTCCATTCAACTTAGTAATTGTACCACATACACACATTTTAACACTCAAAATAAAACAACAAATTAATAATATCTTTATATTAAAGTATCTATTACAAATTAAGCAATAAATTCATAAGGTATGGGTGCCAGCCAAACAGGTTCGTCTTTCCCGCAAACGATGTGTGCTGCTTTAGGCTGTGCTGGCTGTCTCTTCAAGCTTACTTGAACATTCTTTTCCTTTGCTTCCTTACGCAGTTTCTCGTTCTGTTTAACGCGGGTTAAGAAGTCTTGACGACACTTGGAGTGGTTAACGTGCTCAATGCGAACGTTGATTCTTTTGGGGATGATTTGACCACGTACACGTTTATTGACAATAACTCCCAAAGCATGTGCAGTTACGTTGAATACTCGTCCGGTCTTCCCATGGTAAGCTTTGTAGGGCATGCCCTTTTGAACGGCTCCGTTACCTTTGATGTCAACAATATCTCCTACTTTATATGTTTTCATGTAAGTACCCAACGGGATGGTTCCATGTTTGCGGAATTTCCTGGAGAACAAGTCTCTGGTACCGCGACGATAACCCTTGGAGTTCGTCATCTTTTAACTGAAACAGCGACAAAATGTTAGGGCAGGTTAACCATAACCTAAATGACGTGAGCACATGTCAAGTTCGTATCTAATTTACTTATTGATGTAAACGTCTAACCAACATTTTTAATTCAATATTTTATATAATTGTGATTTAACGATGTAATAATTATTTAAACCTACGTTAAAGCTTCTAATACGTACCCAACACAACGTGAGTACACGAAAAGGAAACGCAATGGCCGATTAATTTCCTGTTTTAAAACTAGATTTACTATCGCTTTCTAACCTATGGAGACGAGTATGCTATTTCTTTCTAAAGTTGTTGCATAGGTAGTGGCTCTAGAAGCTACTACGGTCACATATAATACCTATAATAAATGTATTTTTACATATGGTGGTAATGCACATTTAAACTTGTTAAAGTTGCATTTTTAGATACATTAAACTAATCCTAGAATTTGTTTTCTTTCTTTTGCGTTTTGATAAAAACATAATTTTTTTGTGCAACCAAAGTTAAATGTAATATATACAGCATTCAGTTAAAACGTGTTAAATTCAATTTTATTTTAAAATTTAGTTTCGTGTGTTATACATAATAATTTGTACACTGCGTTTCGCTTAACACGATCACACCCCTGTAACTTCGGTATTTTATTTTTGATCCATTTTGGCCAATTCTACTATCCTTTGAAAGAGTTACCTTTAGAATTTTAAGAGGGTTTTACTACAAACCAACAGCTTACTGCGATGCAAAATAAATGCAAACAATTGAAAAATCATATTTTCGCAAAATTTTATTACCACAAAGCAAGTGGTTGCTTTGTGTTTATTACCAAAAGTTGCCCAGAATTAGAAAAATTGTTGAAATCCAAATTTATCAAATACTTATTTATTTTCACCAACTAAAGGCATTATTAAGTTTCTACATTTTTGCCATGGAACTCTTTATTAGAACAACAATCAATTTTTTATTTATAATATTTAAAATTATTGATATTTTTTCGATCAAAATTTGAATTTCGATTATTTTTGTCATTCTGAGCAGATTTTGTTAATACATTTTGCGATAAAGTAGGCCTGCTATGATTTTTCAATTGTTTTACATTTATTATGGATCGCAATAGGTTATTTGCAATGAAATTATTTAAAAATTCCAAAAAATGCCCTTCGAAGGGAAATACGATCTCCAAAATTTGAAATCGATCACAAAATAATTTATAACGGTATGGGGGTTTGAAGGTAAGAAGTGTAACATATTGTACAATGGCGGACAATAAATTTAGGCTGGCCTGTCATTCGCTCGGCACTGTTTATGTTGGTGGCACTGTACGTCTCTATCAAATTCGAGGTTACCAGTTTTGACACAAACTGACGCAAAACCTAACCTGCTAACTACGAATTTGACATAGACGTACAGTGCCACCTAAAGCACCTCTATAATACGAGCATGCTTGTCAGCCATTTTGAATCACATCACAAAAGCGGCAAATTCAAAAAACTAGTTACTTTTCAGAAAATGAAAATAGGTTAATGTGTATACATTTGATGCAAAGCATAAAAGGCAAAAAACACAGGAAAACGAAGACAGCTGGCAACTCAAACACGAGGTTAGAAGCTAGAACAGCGAGAATAGATAATATAATAACCCACAGCGACTGAAATGTTTGACATTGTAGGGTTATGTTTTGGTTGCATCATGTCCACCAACATGTAAACGCGAAAGTACTGTGATGCAGGATTTTATGCAACTTGTGCGACATGCGTCTGCTTGTATTATAAAGGGCTCTAGTGCCACCAACTAAATCTTCAGGTAACTTTTTCTACCATGAAAGATTTTTGTAAAGTACGTTTTTTTTCTATAATAACTGTCAAAGTGTTACAATGCTGGTAGATATGTGAGCAAAACGCTAGGAAATTTTTATACCTCGTGTTGGTAGAACTTTTTAAAAATTATGGTTATGTGTCAATTTTGAATGTCAAAGTTTCTTAATTTGAACTCTTGACAAATTTCATTTTTTTACATGGACTCAAACGTTCATTATGTTAAAATATTGTTAAGTTTATAATTAATAAATTTGCAATATTTTACTATTACTATGCTGTTCGTTTAACCCACTATTATGACATATCTGTCAAAATGACAAATCATTTTTTTAGTGGAAAAAAAGAACTAGAAATCTATGTACCAACATTATTAAAACTAGGGACCCTGCAGGAATGCAACTTATCCCCTAGAAAGTTGACCGTGAAAATTATTATAGAAAAAAAGGACTTTATGTAATATTTCCGATGGCGTTTAATTAACCACCATTATGCAGTAAGACCAGTGTTGCCAGAATTCTTCTAACTAATATACTTCCGTACATTTTAAAAATCCTTATTTCTGGCATTTCTGCCTATGTTAGATATGAATCGCAGTAATAATAATAGTAAAGGTAAAATACGACACTAATTACAGCCATAGTCGTTCGCCAGCGGTTCGCCGGCGAGTCGCCGGAGTTTCGTTATGAATAGTATGTTGGCGGCACTGTACGTCTATGTCAAATTCGAGGTTATCAGGTTAGGTTTTGTGTCAATTTCTGTCAAAACTGACGCAAAACCTAACCTGCTAACCGCGAATTTGACATAGACGTACAGTGCCGCCAACATACTAACATTCATAACGAAACTCCGGCGACTCGCCGGCGCGGCGAACCGCTGGCGAACGACTATGAATACGGCTGTAACACTCCCCTAGGGAGTATGACCTGAAAGAGGGAAGGCCATGAATAAAAAAATCTTGAAAGCATTTTTATACCAATTTTGTTTTAAAAGTATAAAAATATGGAAAGAAGGCAGCAGTTAACTTGTACATAGTTTGTATCTAAATCGCCCCTAAAAAATCACTTGGATGTAAAAGATTTCATAAATTCTAAATACCTTCATGTTCAGTAAATTTAAACAATGTAACTTTGTTATTGTGTTTCTGATTAATCACACCCCAATAATTAACCAGAATAAGAAATACAAATAAAATCTTGCTCGTTTTTGTCTCCTTTTTTTAACAAAGACAAATCTTTTTACTTCGTTCGTCTGAAAGACAAAGGAAGTATTGTAAACATGAAAAAACTTACTTTCCGAGATTTCTGCAGAGCTGCACATTCCAAGATTCTAGATAACAAAAAACATGTGTCAAATCAGTTTGCCCGTCTGCCCGTCCGTCAATTTGTCTGTCCGTCTGTTTGTAATGTGGCTATACAACTATTTGCTGGAGGAAGACAAGATTTTGCATGCAGATTAGATGGCTACCTGACTCGAAGCCGAATATATTTTCGGTTAAATATATACAGGATGACAACCTTAAAAAATAAAATGCTACCTATTTTTGTTTTAATTCGAGAACTATGAGTTAAATAAAATAATATTTTGCACATAGATCAGGCTTTTACCCTTGATGAAAATAAGCGTATTTTGGACAACAGATACAAGGATGAACACCTTAAAAATTTTTTTTCTTTACTATTTTCGAAATTTTCAAAAGTTCCATTCACAGGGAAAGTTCTGAGTAAAGAACTTTACAGATTTTTTATATAGCTTTCTCACTTCCAAAGAAATAAAAAAATCCGGTAAACTTCCTTTCAGATTTTTGAATTTTAGTTTTCAAAGGTTTTCTACATTCATTGAGTTCTGAGTAAAGAATTTTACAGATATTTTTATATAGGTAGCTTTCTCACTTCCAAAGAAATAAGAAAATCCGGTAAACTTCCTTTCAGATTTTTGATTTTTAGTTTTCAAAGGTTTTCTACATTCATTTAGGTTAGATCCCATATTTAATTTTGCCAGAAATAAAACGTCAGTTTATTGGATTTTGAAAATGTTGAGTCGTAGTCTAAAATATTTTTGAATTTATTGCAAATAAATAAAATACTTATTCTCTGGGAGGTTTGCAAAGCAATTTCAGGATCTACATAGGTAAATTCAGTTGTTCTTGTTTAGATTTTATTATCAAAGCAAAATAAGTACATTTTTCTTGTATTTTTTACTTTCACAATTTGAGAAAATCCTAACATTGTAGCCTTTATTGAAAATCCTACGTCCTCCTTTTGACTATTTTCCTACGAGTAGGGTCAAATCTCTACGTCTGGCAACAGTGAGTATAACGCACATTTCTAATATTTCTAAAATTCTAACCTCACTATCGTTACATTCGTTACAAAGGAACACAGAATACCGTAAAGTTATTTTTTCTGTGCTGTAAATTATAAAGTAGATACTGATTATGTATATAGATATCTTAAATGTTTAGTTTTATGTAGTATACTATACTATCTATTTATATAATGGCAAAAATACGAGAAAGCATAACTTCGAATTGCGAGAAGAAATTCATTACAAAAAGCCTAACCGATTATAGAGTAAGGTACTTGCACCTTTGGTAAACGTTTATTAATATATCTGTTAACAGCGTTTAGATGGAAGAGCCTTTGACGAATTTAGAGAATTAAATATCGTGTTTAGTAGAGACTGGGGCTGCTGCTATGTACTGCTTGGGAAGACACGGTGAGTTACATTAATTTGCTCTTATTCATGGCCTAAACCCGTGGATGCAGTGTATTGGCACAGGTTTCTTGTGAAATGCAGCAACCAAAATCCTCTCGACCTAGCGAAGGGATATTAAACATAAACGTAGAACTAACACCAATGGCTGCACCCCATTTTGAAGCTGGACGCCAGTCGGATCTCTCGGTACAGCTTAATCGAATATTAGAAAAGTGCATTAAGGATTCAAAGGCTGTCGATTTAGAATCGCTGTGTATTAGAGTTGGGGAAAAGGTATGTATAATTTTGATAACCATTACCAAATTGCTGTTTTTAAACATCTCTCTAATAAGCTTGCATTGTAGGTGTGGGCATTGCGAGTAGATATTAATGTGCTAAATCATGAAGGCAATATAATGGACTGTGCTTCTATAGCAGCCCTTGCTGCTTTGGCACATTTTCGGAGACCAGATGTAAGTAGCGATGGCGAAGAAACTATTGTACATAGCTACTCACAGCGTGATCCAATTCCTACTGTTATTCATCATTACCCGGTTTCTGTAACGTATGCGATTTTTAATGAAGGGTAAGTAAGCAAATTTTGTATTATAGTTTTTTAACAGTTTCTACTGCTGTGTAAAACTGTCCTTTTAATAATACATATTAAATATGGTCATAGCTTTGAGTGTGTTGAGCATGTGGAAAAAATTAGTATTCCGATTTAATAAATTTACAGGGATATAATATTAGCTGACCCAACGTTGCTGGAGGAAGGGGTTGCAGATGCCAGTTTAATAGTAGGACTGAACGCATACAAGGAACTTTGTGGGCTACATTTAGGAGGTAGTGCCTTAATGGCACCAGAGAGCATTTTAAGATGCACTTCAAAGGCGGCAGCCAGGGCAAACGTTGTTATTCAGCAAATTAAAGAGGCTATCGAAAAGGACAAGGAAGCAAGGTGGGTTAAAACGGGAAAAGATTGAATCTACTATTATCTGTTAAAAATATATAATTGTGGTTACTTTTATTTTATTGCTCTGCTTTTTACGTTTTGAATAAAAAACAGGATTATTTAGTTTTGTGAAAAGATAGTAATAGCTAAGTTTCAGGGCTCAGCATAAGGTCATCCGCTTTGAAGATAGCTTTGAGATTCACAATGATACAAATTTGTCACTGCAAAATCTGAGTTTGTCTCTGGAAAAGTGGAATACGGTAGAACAGAAGAAGCGAAACAAATGGAGAAAAAATAAGGCACAGAACATGGAAGTTGCTGAGGAAGGTGTAGCAACTGTTGCATCTAGTGGAACTGTGGAAGCCTTGGGCAAGGGATCTGCCGTGTTGCTGCCATCTGAAGACAATAACTACAATGCCTGGACCGTAAGCAGTGAAGAAGAAGAAGAAGAAGAGGAAGAGGAAGAACCAGACGATGTTGTGATCTCGACCACTGTTGAGAGTGAACGTAAATCAAAAAAAGGTATTTATTGATGAAATAAGAGAATCCGACATAATAATTTGCTTTGCTTGACGCCACTTTGAGAGCCAACCCGTGGGCCGAATTGGCTGATTTTGGTATCAATCGACTCAGGCCGACGCAAGTAAGCCAGTAGTAGGGTTTTCAAATTTTTATAAGTGACTTTTTTATGTGGATTTTCTAACCTCAAAATTAACTCGACACACAAATTATTATTTCGTGCCCAATTTGTGTGCAAAACGCTAGTATTTGCAATAATCTTCATGCCATGCCCTATTGATGAGTAGGCAACACACATTGCTTCGATTTCATTATACAGGGTTGATACCCACTGAACTGTATTATTAAATGGATGGGCAACTCATTGACCTGCACGTGAAAATATGTACACATTTGAAGAAAATAATAAGGTCGACATTCGCTCACTGGGGGTGTCGTGCGTTTGGCAAGTTCAGATTGTTTATCCGTCGTCTAAACCTACATTTTTTTGAAATCGCCAGTGAAGTCCCTCGAAATCCTTATTAAAATATGAGAAATCGGCAGTGAAGTAATCCATTGTTTTATGACTTTTTCTAGGCGGCGGGGCGATAGGTAAACATCAACCGACGTGAACATAACCTACAAAAGTTGGTTAAAATTAGGGATGTCGTACCCGGTCTAAAATCAAACCCGGGTACCCGAAAGCAGTACCCGGGTACCCCCGGGTACCCGAAATATATAACAAAAATGTTAGCGTAAATCTGAACATCTGAAGTAACTACAAATTGCTTTCTTTTACGCCGCGTGTTTTAAATTGAACTAAATTGAAATAGTACCTACTCGCCAATTCAAACTGCAAGTTGTCTGTTATTCGTAAGTATTTTCACACTTCCAAGTGTTATCAAATTCAAGTACGTGACTTTTTGTCCGAAATTGGTAGCAGCATCAATCAACATCACACACAGGATGTGTATGTTACTTCATCCCATACTGACGCAATTTAATGGTACTATTGACGGGTTGAATATTGCCTTTCTTAAATGAAACAAAAAACATGTGGTATGGGATCACCCCATCCCATTCTTGTTATTACTGCATGGTTATGTTTTTCTAGCGCTTATTGCTATTATTTTTATCATCTTCTCCGAAAAAGGCTGACTTCTTGGAAATTACATAATTTACTAGTCGGGTACCCGGGTCCTGAAAATATACCCGGGTCAACCCGGGTACCCGCCGACATCCCTAGTTAAAATGTTGTAATTTCACGGTTTCTCGATTTAAAAAAAAAAACAATGTACTCCTCAACACTGAAGTTCCTTTTTGTTCCTTATGTGGCTTATTTTTATACAAACCGCTATTAGTTTGAATTGTTTCGAGTTTTAAATTGGAAGCATGTCCTTGTTTATACGAAAGATGGGATTTGCATATACTGAATCTCGTATGTTTCGTAGAAATTGCTGTAAAATGCAATCAGACAGAGCTGTGCTTTTGTTCCTTGTAATTAATAAAAATATTAACGATGAAAAAACAAATACTAACTTGGGCTTGCATAACGTAAATACAAGTACAGTATTCAAAATTCGAATTGCTAGTAGTGGTAAAAATAAATTCAAACCTCCCGACATCTTAAGATGCGATATTTTTGCTGAAAAGACAAGGGGCAGAAATCGGCATGTAGATAAGTTTTGCCTCTGGCATGGTTTACACATTGAGTTACCTTCTTTATCTCAGCTATGACACGATTCAATCCCAGAAGTTGTCTATTACATTATAGCAGTGACTGTGGAATTCTCCGAAATTATCCAATAAAGTAAGTACAGGTTTGAATGGTGATACCACACTAAATTTTTTAGAAAATCTGATTCGCATAAGCCATTGAATTCTATTACATATTAAATAATACAAGAATTTGGAAAATACATAACCTATTTGTTTGACATTTGGATCAAAAATGTGTCAAATCGGTCTGTTTGTCGAACTCTTAGGAAACATATACAGGAAAACTAATAAGTTTAGTGGCGTACGCGCGTCATTTAGCAGCAATAGAATCTTAAATACTACAAAGTTTAAATTCCGCGGATTTGTAAATCAAATTGCGCATACGTCCGACAAAGTACAGGATTGCTGTTCCATTTAATAATATACAGTTCAGTGTGGACACCCCACACATTCACCAGCTGTTACCTTCGAAAATAAGCTAAAGATTTTATATAAATGTGGGTTCAAAATTATGCTTTACTAAAACATTAATTTTGTGGACGAAGCAAATTTGGTGTAATTAAGCATATCTTCATTATTTGTATTATTGAATTGTATGATTTGGATTTTTTATATGAAAAATATTCTTTGGAATCACTGAGCAGTGGTTTTTAAGAAAATCAAACCCAAACATTGAAATGCTACCGTCTACCGGGTGTCCACTTTCAAACTGGAACATAGGGATTTAGCATTGTATTTAACGGTTTCATGAATTCCTGCTCGCCAATTCAACCTACAAAAAATGTTTTGGTGTCAATGGAAAGAGAAAATTATTGCACATCTAATGGTATGAAAAATGTAATTAAATTTGTCAATTTTCATTGAATAATATTAATCAAAAGTTTTTATGTTTTTTAAATATGAGTTGCCTTGACTTGGAAACAGTTGACAGCTGTACTCAAATTAATTTATTTGATGACATTCAGAGTTAGTACAGTAGTTTTTACTTTGACAAAGAAGGAGTTTTTATGAAAATAACTATTATCATTATTGCTATACATAAACAATTTCGCAATTAATAAACAATCATTCTTATAGTCATAAGATACCTATTACAGTGAGGTTAGTTTGCGGAGAGTGATAAATTTGTTTCAATGCAAGACCTACCTCATTAATCAAAAGTTCTAATTAAGTGTTCGATAATTATTGTTATTATGAATCCCAGCCCAAATATGAATTTTTTGAGGTTATTGGGTTCTTGTACACAGATTTCTTGAGCCCAATATTTAGTATTTTGCACACGTACATTTATACTTTCTTCATCTGGTTCAAATATTTCCTGATAACATTGTGGTTTGTATGGATGATATCTGTGCTTCTTTAATGTCTTAGATACCGCAGACTTTAACCAATTTCTCTTGTACTGTATTGTGGGTCAATATTGATCAATTTCAAAACACCTTCCAATTCCCTGCTATCTGCACCAACACTCCTGCGATTACCTTTATTAAAATTTCATTATTAAAATTTTTATCAAAGCCAAAATTAAATAATAAACATTAACCAACTATAGCTCCTGATTCTACTGAAATATTAGCAGTTTCTTCAAATTTCTGGACATATCTGTGTATTGTAGATGCAGACGGTATTGGACTGTTATCAAATTTTACGGAAAACTAATCTCTCAATCTACACAATCTAACCCCACTGTAATATGTTTTTCGAGTAATCGGTCATTTTATAAATTTTATAATATCTTTATATATATAATTCTTCTGTACGTGTGTATGTGACTGAACTCCTCCTAAACGGCTTGAGCGATTTTGATGAATTTTTTTGTGTGTGTTTGAGTGGGTCCCTGGATGGTTTAGATTCACAATTGGACTCGGTAGGTGGCGCTGCAATCGGGTTCTAAGAATTTTTTTTGTTATTTTTTGACGAATCTCTTTTTTTAATTTGTTAAAAGATTTCTCGCATATCAGAACATATAATCCCAAAATTTCACCCCCCCACCACCCCCCAAAAATTTTTAAAATGAAAAAAATCGAAAATTCGGAAATCGAAAAAAAACTTTGCTGAACCTGCTAATAGCAGGCAAACCAACGTTCGGGCAGGACAACGTCTGTCGGGTCCCCAAATTTTCACCCCCCCCCTCCCCACCGCCCCCAATATTTTTTAAAATGAAAATCTTTATATATATAATTCTTCTGTACGTGTGTATATAACTGAACTCCTAAACGGCCGGACCGATTTGGATGAAATTTTGTGTGTGTGTTTGAGTGGGTCCCTGGATGGTTTAGATTCACAATTGGATCCGGTAGGTGGCGCTGCAATCGGGTTCTAGGATTTGTTTTTCAATTTTTTAACGAATTTTTTAAGTTTTTTTAAGATTTCTCGCAAATCAGAACATATAACCCCAAAATTTCACCCCCTCCACCACCCCCCAATATTTTTTTAAATAAAAAAAAATGAAAATTCGAATATTAAAAAAACGTTTGCTGAACCCGCTAATAGCAGACAAACCAACGTTCGGGCAGGACGTCTGTCGGGTCCGCTAACCCTTAGGGGGTGAAATGGGGTAAATAAACCTAAAAATCGATGTGAGTCGTTATTGAGGTTTTTTGGGAAGTTGATTGCGAAAATGGCATTTATTTTTAAGTCCAAGGCGATGGACATGACAAAATTAAAACTTTATAGTGGTGAAACGGAGTTTTAGAGACAAATTATTTTTGGGCACAACAACGTTTGCCGGGCCCGCTAGTATATTATATAATTTGAGTATAGCTGTCAACTGTTTTCAAGTCAAGGCAACTCGTATTTAAAAAACATGAATACTTTTGATTAATATTATTCAATGAAAATTAACAAAAATAATTCAATTTTTGATACCATTAGATGCGCAATAATTTTCTCTTTCCATTGATACCAAAACATTTTCTGTAGGTTGAATTGGCGAGCAGGAATCCATAAAACTGTTAAAAATAATGTTAAATCCCTATGTTCCAGTTTGAAAGTGGACACACGGTATAATCGTTTCTATAAAAGAAATTTCCAATAGAATGTATCGGAATACAACTTTACAATTTTTCATTGAGAATCAGTCAAGTTACATGGGTACCTGGTATTTTGTAACAATTTCTGAAACAACTCGTATAAAACCATATGTTATACTCTATTTTTTAAATCCGCGGACAAAGTTATGCAACTTTATATTCAATTATACTAGTCAACTTGATATTTAATTTTATGGATCGAGGAGGTTAATGAAGGTTTAGCTTGATATTGTCAACTTGTCATTTACTTTTTTTCGTACTTCATAAATTTATGTGGTAAGAAATGTCTTCAAGCCAATATAAGTGTCGAAATAGTAATAAACCATTGTCTGTACAAGAAAAAAGATTAATATTAAACATGTGGAAAATAATTCTGGAAGCCTGTGTGAAATGATAAAGATGACGATGAAAATATCAGGCACTGTAGACGCAGCCAGTAAAGAGAAATTCCACGCAGCTCGCTTCGGTACACAATCATACTTATTCGCTTTCGACGGTGTTCGTGATTTGCTGTGTGAAGGTCTTGTACATTCAGGTACAAAATGTTAACCAATATCTCTCACTTTCATTTGTAAAGGTACGTTTTCCTAGACGTGTCCATCACTGAGCAATGATTGCTCAGTGATCATCGCTGGCACAAAACACTGAGGTGTTTTCCTGCGACAATTGCAGCAGTTTATTGCAAATTTTGCTTGGTTGTGATTGGGAGTTCCGTAAATTTTATGTGTTTAAAGAAAAAACTTCTTGCGTACTTACTAACAGAGGAAGAAGATGATCATATTGCCGAGCAAATATCCGGGGTTTTTATTTAAAACAATATTTTAACAAAAAATTGAAATAAGTAATCGAATACGCGATGTAGCTGCTATAGGATACTGCAGTTTAAATTTAAACTTCATGAATTAATAACAGATTCATTCATTTTCAAGTTAGGTCTATAATGTATAATGGTTATTTATATTTTACAGTACAGTAAATATTGCACTTCGATACTTTGACCAAAATGATTTAAAAAGAAATGTTTGTCAACTACACAAAAAATTGCATGTTCAACACATTGGAAAAGTGATTCTTCCATGCTCACGTAAAACTTTTTTACATTCGCTGGAAAATTCTCACTTTTCTTAACTTGTGGAATAATCTACTATTAATTCACTAGCGATTTAAGAACAACTCGCTAGCATATAAACATTATAAACAGTTACTTATGGTTGCTACTATAGAGATAATAATAATAATGCCAGTTTAAAATGACAAAATTGAAGACAACTATTAATCAAGTTATTTAACAATAACCGTAACGGCGTAACTGGAGACTTGAATTGCCGCATTTTATATTTTTATGACGCTCAACGGCTTAAACCTGAAAAGAAACACAGATTGCAGCTGAAAATTATTTCGGTGGCGCAAATAATTCTCGTATTTTAAATGCCCGCATTCGGCTACGCACAGCACACACGCAGTACATGCCTACTACACAGCCCTCGACAGAATCCGAATGGAAAATATACCTAAACGCGTCCACGAACACATCGCATACTGTTCCACAAAGTTAACTACATTAAAAAATACCAACATTTTTAGTAAAAATTACACAGGATTTTTTAATCATTTTATTCGGTTTAATGGAAAAAATCAATACCGTTAGTACTTAAAAGCTGGTGCGGTCGATTAATGTAATAGTAAATATGCAAAAACCTCTTGCATTTATTAAAAAAAAATTATGTGTTTAATATTTAATTTACAACCAACACAATCTTGCCGAGAAGTATTTAAAAACAGTTACTGATCTATTTATACCGGGTGATTATAAATACTCCCTTTGAAATATTTTTTGTATGAATAATGTTGGTGGCACTATAAGTCTATGTCAAATTCGAGGTTAGGTTTTGCGTCAGTTTGTGTCAAAACTGACGGATAACCTAACCTGATAACCTCGAATTTGACATAGACTTACAGTGCCACCAACATATTATTCATACAACAAATATTTCAAAGGGAACTTGATGGAAAAGCATTTATAATCACCCGGTATATAAGTGTGCTTTGTTTCAAAAGCCAATAATATACTGATGGGGCCACAATTATACCGGGTGGCCACTTTCAAACATTGTTTTTAACAGTTTCATGGATTCCTGCTCCCCAATTCAACCTACAGAAAATGTTTTGGTATCAATGAAAGGGAAAATTATTGCGCATCTAATGGTATCAAAAATTAAATTATTTTTGTCAATTTTCATTGAATAATATTAATTAAAAGCTTTCATGTTTTTTAAATATGAGTTGCCTTGACTTGAAAACAGTTGACAGCTATACTCAAATTAATTTGTTATTTGATGACATTCAGAGTTAGTTCAGTAGTTTTTACTTTATAAAATGAACGATTACTCAAACGAAGAGAGAGTTTTTATTGTAAAAATATATTACAGTGGAGTTAGTTTGCGTAGAGTGAGAGATTTGTTTTCCGTAAAATTTGATAACAGTTCAATACCGTCTGAATCTACAATACACAGATATGTCCGGAAATTTGAAGAAACTGCTAATATTTCAGTAGAATCAGAAGCAAGAGGTGGTTAGTGTTTATTATTTAATTTTGACTTTCATAAAAAATTCAATAATGAAATTTTAATAAAGGTAATCGCAGGAATATTGGTGCAGATGGCAGGGATTTAGAAGAAGGTGTTTTGGGATTGATCAATATTGACCCAACATACAGCACAAGGCAAATTGGTCGTGAATTAAATGTGTCAAAGTCGGCGGTATCTAAGATATTAAGAAGCACAGATATCATCCATACAAACCGCAATGTCATCAGGAAATATTTGAACCAGACAAAGAAAGTAGAAATTTATTTTTTCGACGACTGACATCGAAAGTAGATTTTTCTCACTGTCATTTGACAACAGAAAGTTGACATTTGCCGCTGAGCGTGCGTTTTCATCTTTTTGCCGCTCGCCGAGCGTTTTGGGTTTCCGCGTGAACAAAATAGGTAGCCACGTCCGAATGTTTCCTTGACAACGCCCGTCATTTGTGGAAATAATCGCGTCACATGGCATATAGACTGCGAGTGTAATGTTAACTTGATTGTCAATTAATTTTTGCGATAAAACGAGATTTGATATTTTCCTTTAATAATATGCTCAGTCGTCGAAAAAATAGTATGTATGTTTCGAGCTAAAAGTGCGCTTGCCGCTTTTGCATGATTGCTGGTTTTGACTTCGTCTCAACCAGCAATATTCATGCGCAAGCGGCAAGAATGCACTTTCAGCTCTTAACATACAATATACTATTGTGATGAAATGCAAGAACGCGCCAATCAAGATCGTCGTTTTTTGTCATCAATATGTTTCACGGATGAATGTACTTTTACTTTGAACAACGAACCCAATGTGCAAAATACTAGATATTGGGCTCAAGAAAACCCAAGAATTAATCTGCGTACAAGAACTCAATACCCTCAAAAAATTAATATTTGGGCTGGGATTTATAACAACAAAATTATCGGACCATTTGAAATTGTTGGAAATTTAAATTCGAACACCTATTTAGAGCTTTGATTAATGAGGTAGATCCTGCATTGGAGGAAGTTGCAAGAGATACTGAGATCTGGTTTCAACAAGACAGCTGCCCCGCGCATTTCGGTTTTTGCCGTCAGAAATTATTTAAATAATACATTTCCAAATCGGGGTACCATAAACTGGCCAGCTAGATCTCCGGATTTAGCACCTTGCGACTTCTTCCTGTGGGGCCACCTTAAATCTAAAATTTATAAAACGCGCCACCCAAATATTAATTCTTTGAGGGCAGCAATCGTTGCAGAGTATGGGCTAATAAACGAAAGGCAGTTAGCCAAAGTTAGGAATTCCTTTTAGAACAGATTCGGATATTGTTTACATCAAAATGGGGGGCTATTTGAATACTTGTTTTAATTTTTATAGATTCTAGCCCATCTTTGTTGAAATATTAGTAATTTCTTCTGGCATGATTAATAAAAATTATTATTGCTATGAATTCATGTTGAAATAAAATAAATATGAAATTTTTACGTGCCCGTTTGAAAAGGAACACCCAAATACTAACCTCACTATCTTTTAACCATAAGAATTATTGTTTATTAATTGTGAAATTGTTTATGTATAGCAATAATTAGGGTTTCCAAGTCCCGGGACCAAAAGTGTTTTCGGGACTTACGAGCAAAATTTCAAGTCCCGAAGATCCCGAAAATGGTCCGAGAGGGAAATAGTGTTCCGAATGCAATTTCCAAAGAAAAACTATTGTTTTAAGTTAAATAAAGTATTTCTGTGCTGATAATTTGCGTTGGGGCTCGTCTACAAATTCATTGCTTTCTTCTGGTACT
>OW679197.1:121035600-121138687 GCA_940337035.1 Agriotes lineatus | reverse complement strand
TTGAGTTCTCTTTGAGTTCCTCAATTTTATTTTCCGAATATTGAAATTTTGTCGTAGTTATAGGGCTGCGTGCGCGAATAGTTCAATTGTGTGTGTTCAGCGATTGATGTGGATTATTCGAGCAACGCGGAGAAGCTGAATTTAGTCGCGGTCGTGCCAAGCGTGAGGCGCATGTCTCACAGTGTAAATGTAAAAAAGTGTATATGTGCCACAAGTCAGTGTTTAAACTTCAAGTAAATGTTATTTTAATCGTGTACAGGGAAAGTACGCAGGTGCGGCGACGCCCCGATTGTTTCTTGACATCATCCGCCAAAGAGGCGACTTGGCCGTATTCGTGGAAAATTTCTATGCAGCGCTGTTCAAGTTTTATGGTGCTGCGCAGCAGTTCTTGATCACGACCTATTTCAGAGTATGTTTGCAGTTTAAGCGATAAGAGTTTGCTCCAGGCTGTGTGAAAAATACAATTAATTAACAAATAAACACTGCGAGTTTCATATTTCGCGCGAAGGCAAATTTCTATGCATCGAGGCGCGACGGCGGATTTCTAGCAAATTGATTATTTGCGTATTAAATACAGTTAATTTGCTTTGACTTATAAATGGGTGTAGCCACGAGCTATTGCGCGTTAATAATCCACTCGTATTTTAAAAGTGATGTGTTTAGGAATGGCTATTCACCCTGATTTTTTATTGTTTTATATGTTTTTAAAATGTCAATATCTGTGTTAATTTCAATGAGCAAACTATCTTCTCTTGGGAGTCTTGTTTGAGGTTGATTTAGTGGTGCTTCCTAGCCAGAAACTGAGGTAATTTTAAAATAGTTTCATGTGTACTGAGCCAGCTAGGTAAACAAACAGGGTATAAATTAAAGTAGTAGTACATTAATTAAACAAAACGACGGACGGGGAGAGGGGGGCAATCTCCGTCTAAACTTATAATCTTATAAGTACATACCACCGCCTTCCTCAGAGCTAAAGCAAAGACTCTGAAGCCTTGTCGATCTTCTAAAGGTATGTGCTAACAATTTAAATCTGACTGTACTCTAATTAACGTTTAAAAGTACTGGAAATTATAAATAAACAAATTAAAGTTTAATATACACCTTGTAAGCTAACATAACAGCGATCTTTTCTTACGCTCTAACAACTGATGAATATTCGACAATTTTAACACTTAATTAACAGCTAAATATCAATTTTACTGTTTATCGTTGATCCGCTTCTGGAAAGTACTGTAGGACTACTAGCGCCATATACAAGGTATGTCATGATAGCATTTAGTAGTAAAGGAACAGCTATTACAGAAAAAAGCTGTCGGCGTTTATGCAAATTAGAAAAAGCACGTCCTTTCAACGAGTGGCGATAGCTATCTCATACATGCTATGGTTAAAACTTGGCTAAAAGAAGTGGGCTTAACATATTCATTTTGACAATGATCTCTCCCGACGCCGATGATAGCGCGTGGGAGCAGCTGATGACCTGCTAATATAAATCAGTGCAAGGAAGCGAAGACATTTGTTTTGCGCCAGAATTATCTAATCTAGCAAAATGTACAATCCTTCATTTTGTATACGTTACGAATACTAACATTTACTTCAGAAAAAGCACCCATTGAAGTGCGATTTTCTTACAACACATGGAACATAGTACACGCTCTTTTATTTTCGTCGATTTAATGGAGTTACAACGCAAAAAAATAAACAAACATCCTTTAAAGAAAGCTCCTCGCCTTGACTGGAGGTCAAGTTCATTGGTACGTTCAAAAACGGACTACGTATATTTATGAGCGAAAAGTGGGAGGCGACGACATAAATCGTTTGTAACTCGAGTTCCAGTTTTCCGTGCGGTGTTATGGCCGGGCAAATGCTACTTTATGCAAAGTTTCTTTTGGGCGAGATTATGTTCTAATCCGTTATTTATCTTTGAGCCTCGCGAGCGTCGTTCTGACTTATTACTAAATGCCCTGTAAAATTACATGAAAGGGCGCTTTCCTACAGAAAATCAATGATTCGGTAATAACTTGGATGTAAAGAACGGCAATTTGGCACGGCTCTTTGTAACTTCGTAACTAATTAGCAGAGCCCATTTTGGGTTAATGGCAAGGAAAAGGAATGCTCCGAACTTGGCTGCAAACGAAATTATTAAATTGAAATACGGCTGTACTTTTCTCTTATTTATAAATACGTATTTGTATAGTTGTAGGAAAACCCATTTAAACAAATATAAGATGTTACTGTTATTAAATTTAAAATACTGGTGAATAACTTGAATTTTATAAGTAGAAACAATCAATCCTCCCGACCTCTGCAATATATAATTAAATCATCAGTGTATATTTCAGCATTTCAGTGAACATAAACAACCGCATTAGTAATTTAGCTTACTTCTACTCAAAAGTTGTTTCAGTTTCAGAATCCTTTGCACCAGGGTGTCTGTTAATCATGCATTTTCATTACTCCGTTGGTTAGTTGACAATTATGTTAGAAGCTAACTTACCACAACTCCACTTGTGGTAGTTTCGTTATATGACGGTCACTTTACCTGAAACAAACATTGTGTTAAAAAAGCATTTACAATGTAGACACATTGTGTTAAAAAATCATTCACAATGTAGATAATAAGCAGCTCCATATGCAGTTTATGACAACCTAAAGTGAAAATGTGTTGATCATGTGGCATGACAAGAAAAGATCGGTGGACAGCATAAAAAGATGGGTTAATGATAAACAAATAGCAGATGGGATTTGGATCTAGAAAGTACAAAACAGAAGAAGATTGGCGAGGCAAAGGCAAAGACAAAGAAGAACAAGACGACTTGAAAATATGCCCTCCAAACCCAAGCTTCGAGGATTCTCATAGATGTAAGAATCTGGTACGGTTTTTTGTACCTTCTCCAACAGAATATAATAAACTGTTTAAACAAAATGAAACCATTTAAAATCAGAAGAACATTGTTTGTAAATATTTTGGGCAGCGAACGTTAAGTTGGCATATGCAAATTTAATAAAGCTGTTGGACGGACACCCACCTTTGCTGTTTATTTAAGTTAATTAAGCTGTTAGTTGGACATATGACCAGTTTTACATACAACATCCAGCAGAATGGAAATTCAGGTTTCCGCTTATGCAGAGCGCGTCGGACATTTACGTCGTTTTAAATTCTGCATCGAAATCACCCGGTGCAAACTTAGCATATAAAATGACACGAAAATTTTAAATTTCTTAAAAAACAAACCGCCATTAAGTTACTTTCGTAATTCCCTTGAAAAAAATTATAAACTCATTTACTTATCATTTGGGTTTGCCCCCTTAGAGATTTAATGTTGAGTTACGGCCAGGATAGTATCACTATTCTGTGCACGCTAAATATAAGAGACAACTAAATTCTATGTCCTTGATATCGAAGGCTTTTTTAAAAACTATTTGATGATCTAATTCTTCCGATTCCAAATATATACAATGTGAGCCAGATGTCTCGTTTAACAGCATAACATTTTCCAACTATGGTAAAAAGCGGTAAATGTATCTATGATTATACAGTGTGTCTGACGGCTAACGAAATATACACAAACGCCAATGGTAAATTTTGCTAAAGATAAACAAGGGCCGTGGATACATTTTGCTCGCAGCGATGCACTTACCAGGTTATGTATAGACGTAGTTATTACTCAATTTTGGCTGTATTATAATTCACACAAAAATTTAATAATTCACACAGAAATTAACGAATTCTAACTGCTTTCGAAAGGCCTGATATTCTTCAAATTCTGTATCTATTTAGCCACCATAAACACTACTGCTTTGGGTAACCGAATCCACACATTGAAGTTTAATTATCAAAACAGTAATTTCGTTCAGTAAATGATGTTATTCAACAATTACCGTATACCTCTCACAAAATTGAAATACAACTACCCTACTACCTATAAACGAATTTATTAGGAAAAACATGCTATTCTGGTACTTCGATTTTTTTTATCTACTAAAAACCTGTATTATCAGAAATAGCCCTCAACAATGGAATTTCTATTGCAGAGAAACTCCTGTATGTAATGGAGTCCCAAAAGTGTTCTGTCTTAAAATAGTGCATTAATTTTAATAAGTAAGAAGCGAAAACTAATTATAATATAGCCACAATGTATTAATGTAGATCACTAAATAAATTGTGCAGAACGATTAAATGAACCCATTTTATGCACGCAAAATGAAAGATTCGAAATGTGCATCGCTGTGAGCATAAGACAGCCAACGCTCTCGTTGATCTTTAGCAAAATTTACCATTAGTATTGGCACACTGTACATACAATCAAATCTTCAGTTTTTAAGCATTTCTGAAGGGAAGATGCTGATACCCTGGAACCTCTCTTGATGAGTGGTGTAGCTCATTTCCACTTAAATGGTCAAGTTAACAGACACAATTTTCGTTATTTGGCTACGGAAAATGCATGTAAAAATTACCATTTACCTAAAATATGGTGCGTGATTTCAAGTTCAAGAATTATTGGACTTTCCTTTTTAGAAGAAAATGGTCAATCTGTAACTTACTTATTGGTTAAAAAAACAAGAAACCTTTACCACCTCAAACGAAGTATAGAGGATGAAATTCGCACAATTCCATAGCATAAAATTATTTAGTATAATATAATGAATGATTTAGTACAACGTTTGGAAGAGCGCGTTAAAAAAAGAAGCAATAAAACTTCCACCTTTTTAAATGTTGCTACGCTACTACGCTATAATTTTTGTCAGTGGCTGAACAAACAATGTTGAAGGGAGATTAACTGAATATTACCTTTGTAAATATGGTTTTCATTAAAACGTGTCTGTAAATAATAACTACAATGATGTCTGTCCACGATAAAATCCTTTTTCGCCTGCTAAAATGACGTCACCATTTGAAGGAAGATTTTATCGCCGGAGGGCGAAAGAGACTTGCTTTACGCTTGAAAATGAGGTCTTAAAAACGCATGTTATTGATCGATAATACATAATAATTATATACCATGGGCGTAATAAGGCGTTTATGACCCGCAGTAGCGTAGCCGCGGACTCTTAACGAGACAGGCGCACGGGTACTGACTGGAAAATACATAATTAAAACCAGATTTATAATTTTTATAAATTTTGGCAACATGCGATGTCATTGTTACACATTACGCCCCCAACAATATAGGATATAAGGCGACCAATTTCACCCCTGGTCGTACATAAAAAACATTATTACCTATTTACGACATTAGGTAGGTAGCTTAGCATTTATGGTCGAGCTAGTACATCAGGGTCGAGCCCGTTAGGGCGAGACACGTAAACTAGCGAGGCGGTACTTGCAAATACCGGCCGTGTGTCGTATAAAAAAAAGTTGTATACTAAACAAGATTAAGAACCATTTTGATTACTAAATTAACCTAATCTGTTAACATTACGCAAGTCAAGGGTGTCGTTAAGTGTTACCAGCCTAGGCCATAAAAACGTGCCCACCAGACTCGTTGCTGGGCTGATAGTTGCTATTAGACCAGTGTATAAACAAAAATATTTTTAGTTAGGTATGTACTCTTATCCTTATTTGCATGTTTATGTTTAGTAACTATTTATTGGTCGATTTAGAACAACCAATGTAGCATAGTAATTGTTAGCTGCAACTTTTCCTTTTGATTTTTACATATATTTATTTTGTTTTATTTTTTACACACAACATTTATACGTACGAGCGCAAATTTATAAATTATGAATAACGTAATATGTATAAGTACCGAGATGTCAAAAATTATCTTGATCAACGGTGGTCATGAAAAATTCTGTCTACACTGCAGTTTATGAAACTAAGTACATTTGAACTACAATTAACGGAATTATTAGTTCATGTGACTAACAGTCTACTCATCAGCTACACAAATATGTAATTTAAACCAAATTTATACATTAAATTGATAGGTAACAATGGTAACATTAAAATAACAATGGTGTAAGTTAAACAAGATGTCGAAAGTTTATTTTAAACTTAAAAAAAGTTGACAGTCAACAAAAAGCATGGATTAGGAAAGTTTGATTGTTTTCAATGACTCACGCCATGAAGTTTATTTTTGCTCTCCCGGTATAATTAAGTACCACATAGGGTAGCACGTATTTATTTTGTTAGTTGCTATGGATTATGGACTATTTTATTCACTAGTGAATAAAGTAGCATTTTATCCACACTCATCCTTAAAATGTTACTTTATCATTTTCGTAGATAAAATACAGCTTTACAAGTACCTCGGTATTGAAAAAAATGTTTTTACAGGTAGATTTTCTATGCTTATCGTTATCATATCATACATAAATCTAAACGTCTGAAATTTTTCACTTCTCAACTCTACTTAAATGTTTCGATTTCTTTTCCATTTATTATGCACTTTCATAAATAGAAATACCAGGATTTCCAGGGGCACTTAATCGCCAACTATGTTTTTTGCTACTAATAGCAATCTCTCTCTTCTGAAAGTGTCTATCCTCTTTGGATGTTGGCGATCACACTAGCCCATTTTATTTTATTTGCAGCCGAGCGAAAAAGTTTTGCGGATGTCAATCCGGACCACTGCCTCAAGTTCTTAAGCCAAGATATTCGTCGGCGTCCTGGTCCTCTTTTACTGTCGATTTTTCCTTGCAAAATTAGTTGTAGTAGGCGATATTTACCATTACGCATGATGTGCCCGAAGTAGGACAACTTTCTTTGTTTTATGGTGGTCATGACTTCCGGTTCTTTTTGCAAGCGACATAGGACTGTATGGTTGGAGATATGGTATGTCCATGAAATGCGTAGCATTCGACGGTAGCACCACATCTCGAATGCTTCTAGGCGCTTGCAGGAGGCATTTGTAAGTGTCCATGCCTCTGCCCCGTATAACAGTATGGAGAACACGTAACACCTAAGAACACGAAGACGAAGATCAAGATTCAGCGAAAGGTTGCACAGTACCTTATTTAGTCTTTTGAAAGCGTTTCTGGCATTTTCAATGCGGCATTTAACTTCTATTGAGTGATCCCAACTATCGCTGATTCTGGTTCCCAAGTATGTAATGCTCTCTGTTCGTATTAAAGGTGTATCTCTTGTTGAGAATTGTGTGACAATATTGGTATTTTTACTGACTACTAATACTTTCTTACAGTTGAGCTTCATTCCGTATTGCTATAGTTACCCGGTCTATTAACCTCTGGAGGCTGTCTGCACTGTCTGCAAGAAGGACAGTGTCGTCAGCATACCTGAGATTGTTTATCACTTCTCCATTTATTTTTATTCCATGATCTGTGTTTTCAAGGGCTTCCTGGAACAATTTTTCGGAGTAGGCATTGAAAAGAGCAGGAGATAATATACAGCCCTGTCGTACTCCTTTTCTCACATTGAATTCCTCAGATGTTTGACCGTCTATGCGAACAATAGCTTTCTGGTGTTTGTATAAATTGGAAATAATTCGTATGTCTTTATCGTCGACATTCGATGTGCGCAAGATCGGAATGAGTTTATCATGATGTACCCTATCAAACGCCTTCTCGAAGTCTATAAAGCAAGCAAATATATCAGCATTGACATCACGAGCTCTCTGAATGAGGACCTGAATGCTAAAAAGTGCCTCTCTTGTGCCGAAACCATTTCGGAATCCAAATTGCATGTCTGATATGTTTTGTTCTAGTTTGTTGTATATACGACAATGAATGATACGTAGGAAAATTTTCAGAACGTGGCTCATGAGGCTGATAATACGATGATCTTCGCATTTGTTAGCGTTGGCTTTCTTTGGTAAGGGTATGAATATTGATAGTAACCATTCTTTAGGTAGATTACCGGAGTCGTAAATCATGTTGAAAAAGCGTGTTATAATTTCGAGTTGGCTATCCTCAAGTAATTTTAGCAGTTCACCGTGTATTTTATCGGGTCCCGGAGATTTGTTGTTTTTTAATCTTTTGATAGCTGCTCTCACCTCGTCGTTTGTTATGTAGGGTCCGCTTTGAATCTGCTCTAGCGTCTCCAGTTGGCAATTATCTTCAAACAACTCCTCCATGTATTCTTTCCACCTTTTTAATTTATGATCTACGTCTGCTACTAGATTCTTATCTTTATCTGAGATTGTACCAGTTGACCTTGACTTATATATTCCAGCGGCTTCCTTAATTTTTTTGTGCAAGTTGAGAGTATCGTGTTTTCTTTGGAGTATTTCAATTTCGCTGCATTTTTCTTTTAACCATAACTCTTTGGCTTCTTTGATCTTTCTTAAAATTTTCCTGTGAGTTTCCTTGTACTCCTTATCATAGCGATTTTTATAGCTTCGTCGTTCCTCCATGAGCTTTATTATTTCGTCCGTCATCCACTGTTGTCTTTTTATGGATTTCTCCATTTTCAATTTGTTTTCTGTTATTGAATTCAGTACACTTTTAAGTTTGTTCCAAGCATCCTCTATGTTACTATTGTTATCTGTGAATGTTGTTTTTAGTTTATGATTGATTTCTTCAGACACTTCTTTTCTTGTGTCGTCTTGTTTTAATTTTTGTACATCTATCTTAATTGTGTTTTTATGTTTTTGTATTCTCTTTAATCGTAACTTAATCTTGGCGAGTAAGAGGTTATGGTCAGAGTGAATGTCAGCTCCTGGATATGCTAATAGCAATACCGTTCCGAATCTTCCGATTCACATACAATAGACGATTAAATCTGATCTGATGCAGCACTAACAGTTTCCAACGGATCAATGCAACTAAAGTGTCAACTGTAAAATACCGAATACCGTACAGTCTCAATAATCAGAATTGATCCGGATAGGGAGGTGTTCGGATTAGCGAATTATTCGGATTACCGAGAATCGATTTAAATATAAAAAACATTCTTGCTGTTTTTTAAATGCAATTTTTGTCGAGACTGCACTTTAATTACTAATTAGTCGTTTGTTTGGTCTCCAAACAAAGTAAACGTGACCAACCTAATACAAAATACACTCAGAAGTAAAATATTAGTTAACCCTTAGGTATGCTTAAAAATAATTTTGATTTTTGTTACGCACCCCCTAGAAGCCTGGGCCGGTGACCCCTCCCTCATTTGCTGGGCCGTACCGCGATGAGGGGGTTGTAGAGGTGTTTGGTTCCGCCACTGGTTTTAACGTTATTTTATATCAAGTTATTTTCAGTAAAGTTTCAAGATTTGACTCTTCGCAATACAATCGAACGTCAAGAACTATTCCTTCCAGCGTAAGAAGCGTAAGAAATCAATCAATTATTGGTAATGGAATACAGGAATGCAGGTAATTATTCCCTTGCAAAATTACACCACACAGCACACCATGTCTACAGACTATTAAAAATATTGCGAAGCAATTCGAGGAAAAGGAAAATGCCCAAAATAAAACAAAAAGGAATTATTGCAAAAAGAGGTGATCTTCAATTTTTATTATTTTTAAGGAAATTACAGGCGATTTTAATGCATTATAACTAGATACAGTCCATACAGGTTCAGGACAGTACATCAAGAATTATCAGAGGATCAGAAACATCTTTGAATTTTGCAACGAAATTTTTAGGCAAGTACTAAACGATCTTAATTTTCTAGAAAAATAAATTTTATCGACGTGGCGACATTCACTACAAGTGTGGACTGCTTAATCGGTTGAATAAATGATATTCGTTAAGCATCATATAAAATTCAGGGTGATAAGATTCAAGGAGAGGGTTATTCAAGTAAGGTGTGATCAAATACAAGCATTGGGACAATTATTTATAAAATGGATGTAAATGGTGAAAGATATCGATATGTTTATAAAAGTAATATAGAACAACATATCGGAATTACCGACGAGAAAATACCGTAACTTGATATGGCAACAGAACGGGGAGCCACCTCATAACATTATGTTGCAGATTAGTTCATTAGTTGTTTTGTTTTTTGTATTAGTTTAGTATTTTTTATGCTTATTTGTTTTCTCTGTTAAGAGATACTGGTGATTCAGATAAAACCCTAGAACTTAGGTAAGTGTGGAAACATTCATAAACTCCTTATGCATAAATAAGAATTGTAGTGCAATAAATGCAAATAAATATCCTACATTTTTGGCAATCTTTGCATCATTTAAAGCATTTCTACATAATTCAACAGAACAAACTGCAAATTAAAAATTTTCCGCAGCAAGAATAGAAGAAAGCATTGAATGCATATATTATATGCATAATGGCCTCAAGATAACGCTTGTTTACATGTAATTTATTGTTATTTACTCTGGTTAAAATGTGCACTTGAAAATATTGTTATTAAAATTTACAATTAATTGTATTGCTGTATCGTTCAGTTTAAATATGGACTATGAAACATACTAAAGTATAGATTTTGTCTATTATCGATACGTTTTAAATTGTGGTGCACTTCAGAAATAACTCAACAGCTTGGCAGACGATACTCGTGTAAATCGTAGCCAGCCAAACGTGTTTCGTATTGCATCGTACCGGAAATTCCAAGCACAAAATATAAGATGCTTCCATCGTTATGCTATTCAAAAGCTAGGATTTTAAGGAACCTGTGGAGTGATGACAAATTACTTTTTAATGTGAAATTGTAATTGTTTTAAGGCACTGGCTAAAACTTGTAAAATAAAAATCAGCTTATTCTATAAATTAATAATAAAACAAAGCGCATTAATACTTTTTTTAATTGTACTAGCCAAGGCAAAAATTAAAGAACAGAAAAGTTTTCCTATACAGAGAGCTTATGGTAAAATTGCAGTAAATATTTAAATAATACTTGATTATAGTTCACATTGCTATTTATTACTTCGTATTGTTTGAATTATGAAGTGCCACTAGAAATAAAAACAAATTTAACTAGCAAAGCCTTTGCTTAGTGTAATAAATAGCCTACAGTGATTTCCGTAAATATTTGGCATGCAAAATTATTTCCTAAAATGGGAGAACTCCGAGAAACTATTGATGGATATACTTTCTCCAAGAGTTAGATTCTTTTAATTTATTTCTTCTTAATGAACTAAAATTTAAAATGTTTTAATCGCTTAACTCGTACAATTTTGAATTTACATCTTCGTAAATACAAAATAATACCAATTTTCCAATCCATTTATCAAACAGATAATTAATTCTACACAGCGGCCACACTACGGGAAGTGTTAAAATTAGACACTTGTTCTTAATTACATAATCCGTTTATTTATAAAAAATGCAGGTTGCTGGAAGGGGGCCAAATTTTGTAGACTGCGTGTATATTTAAGCAAAACACAATAGCATCATTGACGGTAAGAAGATATAGTGTGCATTCTTTAACTTCATGATTAATGTCTAATTATAGTATACATTTACTTCATTTAGCATCCAGTTTATTTAAAAATCTAACTAGGGAGAGCAATTAAAATCATTTAAATCATCACACCACTCGCTCGGTGAGCGAAAATGACTGTAATTAGTATAATGCGTAAAGTAAGCAAGAACACCTAGGAGAAATTGGGCAATTTACATATTCAATTCGCCATTTATCATAATTTTTACGCAACCGTTAGTGCCGAATTAATCAATTTCACCGGCACAATTAGTCAAATTATACGCCAATCAATTTTAATTACGCCGCATTAAGTCGTTACGCGGCTTCAGCTCGGTTTCTGTTTCTGAAACTTGACCGTGGAAGTCAAGAGCATATCTCCGGCAGCTCCGAAATTCCGGGCCCGGAAAGCAGATATAAATTCGCGAAGGCGAAGGTCGGAGCAATAGCAAAATTCCTCAGTTATTGTGCGTTCTGACGGTGTCAGGGTCAGGCTTTCTTTTCGTCGCAATAACAGGGAAATAACTGCCCTCTAATATTTCAAACGAATCGATCACCACGGTTCGGTACGCCGCGAAGCAGCGCCAAATTAATCTGCTTTTTTAACTGGAAAACATAACCTTACACGAAAAGAGTCCAAATTTTAATTAAAAGGGGTTCACGTGCACCGCCCCCCGCTTGCAGCGTCTAGTTTAATTCAAGCCCAGCTTCCAGCCTTTAATTCCCGACAAAGTTCTAATTAACTTTGGAGCCGTTTTAGAGACTTGAATTTCTGATCGCTGCAAATTTAAGTACATCAAACTTTTGCAAAATTGAAAGTATTTAATATAAATACTGTTTTCAATCCATTAAAAAGTCAAGTTTGATTATCCGTTTATTTATTTGTTTCATTAAGTTCTAGAGGTATATAAGACACAATCTGTCCCCAAATACGCTATTCAATTACACTTTACCTGACATATACAGTTGACTCAGAAGGCTAGCGTTTCTACAAAAAAAAATTCGACTAGATTCATATGACCGCTGAATCATGTAACATTTCAATATAAGCAGAAAATCAAGCGGTGAATACCAAAATAGTCCTGTAACCAATAGAGTTCAACGGGTGAACTGAGCTACTCCGAAGGAGGGGGCAAATTAACACTAAAATGATTAAAACCAAATAAGGGCGCCACCAACTTGATTGTTCAGCAACTCGTTAATCTAAGTTGGGAGATTCTCCGGTGATATGGTAATCGCAACTCACCTTGAAGAGAGAAATCTCAAAATTACATTTATCATACGCAGGCTCTTTGATAAGCTATAACCTGCCATAGAAAGGAAAAGACGTAAATACGGCGCATAAGATGATATGTATTTCCAATACATGCAGACAAATAACATAAGAGGGCAGAGTATGTTATCACAACATAAGGTACATAAGACATTGAGGCCTCAATACCAAACACGCGACGTATACACGAGACATTCACTACATAATGTTGTTATTTTTAATTTCAAATGGAAGTTTAACGTAAGCTACGTAAAAATACGCATATAAATCATTAATGCATATACCAATAAATGATAAATCAAGCATAAACAGAAAAATTTCAACATCGCCTGCTCATAAGCTTATTCGCCATGATATATTTTGAACTGCGGCAAATATATTTAAAGTACAAGGTATAGCTTATCTGTTGAATCCAGCGTCGCGTCGATCAAGGGTACTGATGTGACTTTAATCTCGCATAATATGTTCTAAATATAGCACGGTACCAACGTAGGCAAATCATACAGATTGCAAAAGCGAAGTCAAAGCGAGGCAATACACGCAACCAAGTCTATAAACCGAAAAATCCAGATACCCAAGTCCATAAATATGAAAATACTATAATCCAAAATTCATTCAAAAATAATAACCTGCAGGTGTAAATGCGAAAATACAAAAAATCCTGTGACAAGACACCATTAGCGTACCGACGCGGAGCGCCTTTAAGGAAACTCACTTCAGGTGTAAAACGGCTTAAAGGAGGTGCTGACTTACTGAAAACCGTCTAAAATGGAATTAAAATGCGTAACGACAAAGTTCCAACAGAAGAATTGAGAAAAACAAAGGAGATCTGCAACCATAAAATTTCTAAAATCCCTTGTAAAGGCAAGACGCGAGGATTTCAGATAGTTTGTTTTTACGAATTCTGTCGGAAGTTGCGTTTACTTGCAAAAACAAAACGAAACTGATACTGCGCAAGGAGGGTCGATAAGCGATTTGACCACCACCGTGGGACGAAATGATCCTACAACACCTGACCGCAAACGGAAGTTATTAAGCAACCGTGCTAAAAACTCACAGCAACAGAATGCATACCTTCGCGAAGTAGAATAGGCAATACGCCAAAACCCAACAGAACACGTCTGATAAGCCAAGACTGTGCGGTATATCGAAAAAATACGCCAAACAATGTAATAGCCTCTTTCCAATCTACTGCAGGTTTCCAAACTTGATAAATAAATAAAAAATAAATCAGTAATGGCATTAACCTACAAACGTCAAAACAGACACGCCGTCTACAAACAGGTAAGTATGCAAATTACCAGAGCTCGTTAATTAAAGCATAACTTTCAGAGGGGCTAACAAAACTAAGAAACATCACAGCCTAACCCGTCGAATTTAAGGGAAGAATACGCTTCTGCAGGGGTGACGACCACCAAAGTTGTTGGTATGGTGACCACAATGTCCGGGTGTGAGGTTCGAACTCACTACCTGCAGACTACGAGCGGAAACGTTTTGCCTCTCGGCTTCCAGCTCTCAGGAAGAAGAAGAAAATAATATAACTGATCCCTTTAGTTCAGCAAGATGCCACGAATGGGTTTCCTATAACTAAGGTAGCGGGTACTCTTCATGCCCAGACCTTGTCCATTAATAAACAAACAAACAAGGTACCTTTCACAAGTTATAAAATGTCGGTTTCATTTTGACATTAGTGCCTTTTTTGTAATTAATTATTTGGTACACTGATAAAAATATTGCCTGCACAGAATCATAAATTGAGTGAATTGGGCATTTACTAAAACTCTAATACACTGTAAAAAAAATATGTAAGTTAGAGTTACTGCAATGTCGCAAAAAGGAAGAAAATCATGCTTTCATACGTGCTGTACACGTAATTGTTTTGTATAGTGATATTTTATAACTTGAAATTTGGTCAAAAAGACTTCGGAATTTACAACTATCAAACTGACAATTTATAAGATGAAAAAATAAAAATAACTGTTACTTTCTATGCAAGAAAAATAGTTAATGGGATGGATAGTGCTGCAGGTTGCAAACAAGCGATGCAATGTTGGGTTCGACAGCAGATTTGGCTCAAATTTTATTTTAATAGGTACTGAAACCATAGCAGAAAATCCAGCTTCGCATAAAAAACTTCAAGACTTAGATAACGATGAATATTTTAAGCCTACATCGCAAGATAGCAGGTGCTTTTTCGTCGTTAGTAAACGTTTCAGGAAGCACATCCGTGGATGGGTTTCTTATCCTAAAGTAATCGGGATAATCTACTTTCAAATATTTTTCAAAATTCTTAGCAAGCATTATTTGGCAATGGTGTTTCATATCACCGAGAAGAAATTTATTAATTTCAATATCGTGTTACGTCACAGCTCGTGTGCCACCTGGAAGGCATCCGAAAACCCCAGTTTGAGAACCCCTAGTATAGAGTGTTTATCGTTTTGAAATTTTTAAGTAGCTTTTATGTACGACTGTACTATAAAGTACTGTTTATGACATAGTTTTTCGGCCATAAAATAGGTCTTTATAGTATCTATAGTAAAATAAAATCACTTTATTATTTTACTAGTACATACTATAAAGACCTACTTTATGGCCGCAAATCTAGATCCATCGAAGAACTTTAATGTAATTTTTTTATATGGCAGAATAGACACCAAATTTATAAACTCGATTTTTTCGATTTTAGCAGTCGAACATAAAGCTCCTACATAATCTGACTTTATTGATCTCGCTCGCAAAGCTAGCTCGGTCATATATTATAGACTCGCTCAATGTAGTCATACATTATGAACTTGTTATATATACGAGTATATAGCTATTAAAGTGTAACTATACAACAAAATGCATCAGTCGTAGATAATACACACTTGGCAAACCGCAATATATCAGGCAACTCGATTAAAAAATTTGTAAACATACGTATAACAACGTATGACCCTTGTGGAACTCCCGAACGCCTTGTTATTATGACGCTATAATTATTTTAGTTGAATTATATAGGCCACAAAACAAAACACACGTGTCTTACAAATACTTTATCTCCCTGCCAATTAGTTGGTTAATTTATTTTTTTTAAATATTTATTAAATTTCTATAGCAGGGGTGTGTTATTACAAATAATTCACTCGAGAGAAGACCTCACTCGGCTTGCAGGTCTCGAGGGCTCAATTTTTCTCTCGTATTGCATGTCTAACCATGGTGTACTTGATATTGTAGCTGTCTCAATTCTGAATATTCCAATCTTGTAACTTCGTGTTATTTGCAAACAAAACTATCGTTAATGCCAGTCTTATAGGACGTAGGTAGAAGTAAAATACACACAATTTTAAATGCATTAATTAATCCTTTACACAACTATTATTTAAATAAAATTACATGTCTAAACAGAGATAATGAGTAATTATCACTAGATGGGCATCAAGGCCTATCCAGAAGAATCAATTAAGTCTACAGGTTGCTACAACCGTTATTATCATGCAGTTTTATGCAAAAATCGAATTACACACATAATAGCATTAATAACAATACGTGCTTGCGTTGCATACGCGGCTGCATATACATAGTTGGCGCATTCAATATGGATTTATTTTCATAAGAGGAATTAACCGGTGCGTTCAACAGGTAAGCGACAAGCTCCAGTAGTTTGCGTACAAACTATTTTAATTAAATATGTGCATAGATAGAAAAACAATGAGGCAAGGTTATTACGCAGAACACGTCCTAATGCCGTTGCATTTACGGCGCATTCGCCTTCACGTCAATTTGAATGCAAAAGGCATATCAGATATGAAATTGCAATGAATTGAGAAATTATGGTGCACTCTACCTTATTAATATTAATAGAGTTCAAAGTAACGCTTTGATTTAACCACGCTGCTTTATTTTGAATGCCAGAGCACTACAATGACACCTGCCATTATCTAATGCTAGATCTCGTCAAATTAAAGCCAACCAGTGCGGTGAACATCCGGAATTTATAAAATTTATAAATGCAAATGACTCCGCGCACGATGCGGATTTGGCATGGTTCGTATACAGAGTGTACCAGCTTATTTTATTTTTTTATTCGGTTTAAGGGAGTTAATTTCAATTGATATCGCTCTAACACAGTCTTTTGTTATTTTTCACAATTTTTAAAAAAGTAAAATGTAGAATTTTATGTTTTTTGTAAATCGTAAGAAATATTCAATCGAAATGGAACTTGTTTCTCCTAAAGTAGATAGTATATTAAACCCGGAGAACGTTGATTGTGCACCTTAAAAAATAAAGCTGAAACAAAAGCAATTGTCGAGTAGCAAGACTACGCACAAACATATGCACACAAATGTAACTTGGAGATAGTACAAGGGGCTCGTACTTGAGTTTTCAAATGTTACAATCATCACAGCAGTTTAATAAAAGCAAAACCATTATATCCACACATCGACTAATATGCAATTTATGAATGACTTAATTTAACATAAGTCCTAATTAAAACACAAACATAATAGATAATAAGTTTCCAAGTATTTGTTTGCTATTGTTCTGAAGCTAACGTCTAATTAAGCGCACGCAATAAAACTGTAAGAAGTATATTTACACAGCGAGCCTTTCAAACCTCTATGCTCTATGCTGTGTGCATGCATTCCTTCAATGCAACTATGATGCATTTAGCCTGCGCTGCTTTCTAGGTTAGCCAGGTATGAATTAACTTTTCTTGTGCGCGATTTAGCATTCTAAAAGCGTCTCCAATTATCGCCACCCACGCAATATCCCACGTCGCATAGGTGGGCCGGTATAGATGTCTGGGATTATTGCTATAAATTATTATCGTGAATTAGCCGATAGCGTATTGAGCGAATAACAGTAAATCAGAGTGCGTAGTGCGTTTTCTAGTTTTGGTTGCCTCAGCAGCCAGTTTATCCAAGAACTAGATAATAAATATGTTACCACAGATGATCTAAAGTTAGCACCTGGGTGAGCAATACTTGTAGGATATTTTTGGGTAACAACTAATAATACCTATGTCAAATCTAAGTTTTCGATTTTGACAATTTTTCAGCTATTTTCACTATATGAAGCTAGTTAAGATGGTTCAAGCATGACAAACTAATTGTGTTTTTCAGTCTCCCCGTATATATTTTTTCCGCCAATCGTACTAGAACTGACACATTATTGACAAAATTTTGTTGGCAAAGTCAAACATTCCATTACATCAGCCGTTGCTAGCTAATTTACAATAAAACTGTACAGGAATAATTCAAACATTCCATTAGATCAGCCGTTGCAAGGTAATTTACAATAAAACTGTACAGGAATAATATTCCCGGCCTAGGCAGGGAATATTCGAGTACTATTTCCTAATTTTTTTTATTACTCGTATCGATCGGCGCAAAAATAGTATGTGTATCTTGGACAAAAAGCAACATTCCCAGACTCCTGTGTTGTTGGGCTCGGCATTCGCCTCGCCCAACAATATTCACAGTGTCTGGGAATGTTACGCTTTTCGTCCTAGATACACAATGTACTAGGTATTTTCTAATACCATTAAGAAATTTCAACTTTTCAACTGTCATTTTAGTGCAGTAATGCAATAAAAACAAATTGCACACTTTGTCTTACAGTTGGATAAGCTGTTGACATAGTCAACATATCCACGAATATCTAGAATTGTTACACTTCTGTTACGATCGTAGAAAATAATAAATTGTAAACACGAGTAAAAGCGTGTTTATGGCACGAGGCGAAGCCGAGTTGGACAATTGATGCCCCGCGTGCCATAAACACGTATTTTTTGCTCTTGATACATAAATAACTATATTTTCCACGCATTTTTACTGGTCCTGCCGGTCATCGTTAATGCATTTTTGTCGCATATTACAATAAGCTTTGCCTGGGAAAATGTTACCAAATCCATTCCAAGGGGCGAAGTTATCGCATGATTGGAAGGTTGGATATACAGTCTGTTCTATAAAAAAGGCCCCGCCTTCTAGCTACTTTATTATTTATTTTACACCCAATAAACCTTATATCAAATCAAATGGCACATAAAAACCTACATTTTAACACTATCAAATTTTTTTTATCTTCAATTGTTTCAGAGTGGTGACGTCACGTGCAATTTTTTTAAATGACACGGTATATATTTTTAGACATTTTCTGGTAGAGGTTTTTTTTCTCTTTTCAACAATATAAATACTTCATGCACTTGCATAAAAAAATTTTCGTGAAAAATTACAAAACTTTTTCACAGTGGGAGGCCATAATACAAAACTGCAAACAAAAGTGTAACTCAGAAAAACAAAACAAATATTAGCCAAACGCTTTAACTGTGAAATTACAGAATAATCTAAAGTGTTTATTGTTTTGTTTTTCTGAGTTACACTTTTGTTTATAGTTTTGTATGGTGGCCTCCCACCTATAAAAAAGTTTTTTAATTTTTCTCGAAAATTTTCTTATGTAAGGGCATAAAATATTTATATTGTTGAAAAGAGGAAAAAAAACCTCTACCAGAAAATGTCAAAAAATATATACAGTGTAATTTAAAAAAATTGCACGTGACGTCACCACTCTGAAACAATTGAAGATACAAATTTTTTGATAGTGTTAAAATGTAGGTTTTTATGTGCCATTTGATCTGATATAAGGTTTATTGGGTCTAAAATAAATAATAAAGTAGCTAGAAGGCGGGGCCTTTTTTATAGAACAGACGGTATACGCATTACGCAGTCTTTATAAGAAAGGACGCAGAATAGAATGCTCCAATTATAAGGGCATTACAGCTGAGCTCTATAGGTCGCATGCATAGAAAGGTCGTTAAAGCGAGACTTATTTCCGATAGCCAAAAAGCTAAGACAAGCGTGCCTAGCACCAACACAATTGAAAATGTAAATGCAGCACTGGAAACACGAAAAAGGAAGTATAGAGGGATGGGAGTCAAAATAAGAGAAGATCACTTGTTCACGTGCCATTTTGCAGATGTGGGGAAGATGACCAGGATATTCAGTATATGTTCCGAAAGCTAAAATAATATTAGAAGCGACTGCAAAGAAACCTAAAAAACCCAAAATATGGTAGCTGGAAGCATATCAGAAGATAGGAGGATGGAAGATTAGGCTGTGAACAATTGTGTTATGTGCGAAGAAGAAATGAAAAGAAGAATAGGACAAAGAAAGAAAGCAATAAGGCAATGGAATCAACAAGTGACTAGACCAGGCGTGGCGAACCAATGGCACACGTGCCATTGATGGCACGCGGCAAAATAATTTGGGCACGGCCTTAATTAAGGAATTTAGGTAACCCCTCGAAAAAATTTATTTTTTCGTCTACATTTGAGGTCATAGTAACAAAGTTTATTGTGAACAAGGCTACCGGTGCTGGAACGGCAACAGACTACGCGACAGAGACAGGTAGCTTTTGCGCGAATTTCTGACCGAAAGGATAAGAGTGAGCTACGGAGTGACCTAGCGCGGGGGACGCTGAGGGACGGCGAGAGGGGCGCTGTTAAGCTTAGTTTGTAGTTCGCATGCAGTATTTGAAATAATTAGATCGATTTTACTGTAAGCATTTATTTTGTAAGTTCTCCCCTGGATCGTTAGGCAGCCTTATACACATTTATTTTTAAATATTGAAGAAATTTTTCCCTGCGTAGCTAGGCAACCCTATTTTCATCTTGTGATAGCATTTTTCAGCAGATTACAGATATGTTTCTATCAATTTAGACCACTCTGCATTCCAATAGTTTTTCTGGTGGTCTTTTTCCAATTTTTGGGAGATTTTGATAACCTGAGTTGAATTGCGTGTGGTAGTATTTCTCGACCTTTTCCATCCCAGCCTTCGCTTAATAAGTTGGTTGCCCCTCAGCTTCGTGCTTCACCAGATTAACTATAGCTTGGTTCATTTGTGAGGGAGAATTTGGAAGCAACGAAAGCCCACTGAACGTTAGGATAATTATTTATGGTTGCAATCCTTACGTTCACTACGCTCTTGCAGAATTTTGGGGCCGACTTTCGTTGTTTGCACGGCACTCCAGGCTATCCGCCACCTCCAGGTTAGTCTTCTTCAGCTCTCGCCTTTTAGCTGGGTTATGTAATTAGGAATATGTATTTTTAGCCTATTTCTACCTGGCATTATTTGATGGCACGTCATGGCCTCATTAACCATTTCTTTAGAAAAAATGGCACGTATATCAATAAAGGTTCGCCACCCCTGGACTAGACGAAATAAAAGAAGGATATACTAAAATGTAAAAGAAAGCATTAGTACATAGGGACCAGAATCGCGTAAAGTAAGCAAGAATAATGAAGAACAAGTGAAAGCGGTGTAAAATAACAAAACTTGATCGACTGGGAAACGAAGAAATAATAAGAAGAATGGAAGTAGATATTGGCATAACTCAGACAATAGAGACAAAGAGACTGCGATGATATTGACCTAAAGAAGAAGAAGATGAAGGCTCAGAATTGAATTTAAAAACTCAAAAAAAGCAGAAACCTCAGGGAATGACACTGGGCAGATAAAAAGGAATTAGGATGTCACATATCGTGAAATGTGGTGAAACGTTGTCGCCTCACTAAGTATATGATATGTTTTTACAGGGTGTGCCAAAATAATTGTGAAAAATTTTAAGAAACGATTCCTCGTCGAAATTTAAGGTTTTCTTTTCATAGAAGCCGTTACCGCTGAGTTACACATTCCTGGAGGGGAGGGGGGAAGGGGTGTTACGCTTAGAATTGTACTAAAAACTGGAGAGTATTAAAGTGAAAAAAATATGGCAGCAGCGGGTTTATCAATGATTTTTTTTATTTTTCCGTATGTAAGTTGAAATTAGGAACCCCTACAATATTTGTTTTCTATAATAGTGCAATAAAATACAGATTCATGCATCGTTTTAAGTGCAAAATGTGCTACTATAATGCGTTCAGTACAATAAAGTTTTTAGTAGGCTCTGCTAGCAATTTATTACACACTTTCGTATTTTTTAAATCCTTGTTAGTCCAGTCGTTGAAGGTTTTCCGCTCCGAATTCTTTGAACCTTGACCGATTGACGTGAAATTTGGTGAGTGGTTAGGGGATGGCTCAAGGAGCAAAAGTGACATAGCGCCGAGGTGCGCTTTTACCCTGAGAGTGGATGCCACCTCTTCTCGGGGGTGGAAATGTGTTCACTTAAAATAACCTCGGAAATGGATAGAGGGACAAATTCTAAGTAAAAAATGTTCTATATAGTTTTTTCCATAGATCGATATTTTTCGAAATATTCGCGATTGAAAACTTAAGTTTTTCGTGATAAAAATGTATGTTTTTGGACGGTTTTTCGCGAATAAGTCGAAAACTTCGCGTTCTATCAAATAGGATGTAATAACCAAAATTGAAGCTTAGAAAACAGGAAAGAGATTGGGTTTTTTATGAATGCTCTAGGTCCAAACTAAAAGACGTTATGGCTCGTTGAAGAAGATTTTTTTTCCAACAACTTGGTTCGAAGTAATCAACGTTAATTAACGAAAAACCGATGCATTTTGCGGGAAAAACGTATAGAACATGTTTTGTAGTGATTGAAAAGGCCTTTAAAATGAGCACTGTTAAAAGTCGATTGCATTATAACTAAGCGAGTTACGATGCAAAAACGGTGGGCCACTCGAATTTTTGAAAAAAAAATGAGCGATAAAACCCCAGCAATTTCACTAGAATTGATGTTGACCATTATCCCTTTACAAATTACTTTATTTTAATATTACTTATGTAATCCAATGCGTATTTTTCGAAAAAAATATGATGAAAATGGAAAACGTATTTTTCAAATTTCTTAAAAAAATACCTTATTTTGAAAATACCTAAAACTAAAGAAAGAAACGTAAAAAGTAATATAGTACAAAAATGTAGATTTTTTCTTAACGAACATTTTAGTTTTTTTTTATTTCTGTAGGAAAAAAAATAACGGAGATGTAAATGTTAGAAGTTTGCATTATAGTGCGCGGACCACCCCTCCCGAGCCCTTCAACCCTTTATTTTTTGAATATACAAAGTCTGAGCATGTCGAAAAACTTTTGTATTACATGAGTAATACTAAAATAAAGTAATTTGTAAAGGGATAATGGTTAATATCAATTCTGATGGAATGGCTGGGTTTTAGCGCTCATTTTTTTTTCAAAAATTCGACTGACCCACCGTTTTTGCATCGTAACTCGCTTAGTTATAAAGCAATCGACTTTTAACAGTGCCAATTTTAAAGGTCTTTTCAATCACTACAAAAAATGTTCTATAGGTTTTCCCCGAAAAATGCATCGGTTTTTCGTTAATTAACGTTGATTACTTCGAACAAAGTTGTTGCAAAAAAATATCTTCTTCAACGAGCCATAACTTTTTTTATTTTAGACCTAGAGCATTCATAAAAAAACCAATCTCTTTGCTGTTTTCTAAGCTCCATTTTTGGTTATTGCAACTTATTTGATAGAACGCGAAGTTTTTGACTTATTCGCGAAAAACCGTCCACAAACATGCATTTTTATCTAAGTTTTCAATTGCGAATAGCTCGAAAAATATCGATCTATCGAAAAAACTATATAGAACATTGTTTACTTAGAATTTGTCCCTCTATCCATTTCCGGGGTTATTTTGAGTGAATAATTTCCACCCCCAAGAAGGGGTGGCATCCACTCTCAGGGTAAAAGCGCACATCGGCGCTATGTCACTTTTGCTCCTTGAGCCATCCCCTAACCACTCACCAAATTTCACGTCAATCGGTCAAGGTTCAAAGAATTCTGAGGTAATAGCATATTTTTACCTTCAACGACTGGACTATGTTACATATGTGCAAATGTGTTATGGCACCTGACGTGTTCAGTAATCAAATGCAATAATCACTGCACTTGTATAAATTATTATTATTAGAGCTCTTAACCGACAAAAATTTAATTATAAAAAATATGTGCTGAAAAACCTGATTTATTTAAAAACTTTTTTCTCTCTAGTTTATTCGTGAAATCAAAAGTGTGTAAAAAATAATAGTATATTATGATATGAGTTTTATAAGAAGCATTTTGTAGCACGCACGGATTTAGGGTACGACGAGCGAAGCGAGGAGTGCCCTAAAGGAGTAAGTGCTACAAAATGCCTTATAAACGAGGTATTATACAGTATTTTATCTACTTTGCCACTTTTTTAAGCAAAAAAATGAAAATATTTAGTATTTTTGTTATAGCATCGTTTTGTGTCGAACGCAAAGTAGATAAAATACATTATGATGCAAGTCATTTAATAAAACTTTCTAGTACATATTTTTGTATAATCAAATTCTTATCCATTAGAAAGTTCTAATTTTCATCAGTAGCGTTACTACGGATTATTTCTTTCCCCTGTCACATTTAAATTTTTAACCAATCACATTCTCAGTTACCATTTGCCACTATCCATACCAATACACATTATTAGCGACTATCATGCATTAAGCACCAACTATTTAGCATTACACTCGATATTCTTCAACAATTTTATTAACCTAAAACCAAGTAGAGACTTCGTAGAAATAATCTTTGCAAATATAATGCGACCTTGATCAAATAGCTAATATTTTTATTGTTTCAAAATTTCTGGTGTCTTGCAATTTTTCTGAACATAATTTCAACATTAATAATCAGAGATTAAAGCCCTTGAGCTATTACTCTTGGGGTTTAATCGGCTTATTAATGCCATAATTATGACTCGTCAAATTGATATCAAAACACACTCTTGTTATTTTATATTATATGTGTACCAAGGAATTACACCAGCAAGCTAACAAACAAACATTATTATACAACCCTTAAAATATAGTACATTCCTTTCTAACGCGATTTCTATAAATAATCACCTAAAGCGAACTGAAAAACAACAATTGCTATAGTTAAACCAAATTGTAGAGAAGAGACAACAGAACTTAGTTTGCTAAAAACATTCATAATTGTTGTATTTGTTCCTTTTCGATTCAATTAAAATATGTAATAATATATTATTGTCATTTTATATAAAACCAAATTAGCTGATAAGGATTTGAGGAATTCTAGAGTTCACAAATTTTATATAAATAAACCATGCGCCTTTTTTGAAAAACAATATGCTATAATATATGACTTGTTAGGTTGCATATTCAAGGGCATTAATAACCTATTTTGTTGTACAACCTTACAGAACCTCTAAAATATTACTGTTAGTGCAAAAAGAAACACAACGTTGCCAAATGAATTATATAGTGTAGTAGGAATAATTTCATATGTATGTTGGCTGTTGATTTTTAATTAAATTCTATAATAGGTAAAATGTTTCCCAACAAACATTAAAATGCCGAAAATAATAAACGTTCATGCTAAAATTTACATTAAAAATGTCTATAAAATGCAGATTGTGATCAGTGTAGATGTGACAACATTGTATCTGTCAAACATTCTAACCTAAAAATGTTTTGACAACGTATCGTTACTATAAGATCAGATACATTTCACAAAGTACAGTTACAAAATTTGGAGTTTTCCATGACCAACTAATTTGTAAAAAAGGAGTGAACTGATTTTTTTATGTACAACTACTATTTTTGGATACCAAAAATATATTTATACCGCTGTTGGAATTTATATAAGAGTTTCTCACTGTAGAATTTTTAGCATGAAGCTTCAGTAATGTAACTTTTACTTTATAAAATTAACCTCTTGCAATTTCAATATGCCACAAGGCTATCATTAAGTATATTTTACGATTCGCGATACGATCTAGAAAGCTAATGAAATGGCTAACAATTAGTCCATTAGGCCCATTCCACGATATGTCAAACTACGCACAGACTCCATACCCGCATTGCATTATGGAAATGACTCGTACCATAAAATCCTAAGCATTTTCTAAATGACACCACACACGCTTGCAGTACTGCACAATTAAAAGGCCGTTGACAGAGTTGCATTTCAAATCCAACTGCCAGTAAAAACCTGGAACTTAAATTGTCTCTGGTATGGTAGGAAGAATAGGCGGATAAGGAATAGACAACACCTGCTTCTAAATCATGTAGGTAACCTAACCTAACCTTTAGCCAGCTGTTCGAGGCATAAATTAAACACGTTTTTATACGCATCGTTCCCTAGCATGAAAGTAAGTTCCACGAGCATATGCATACATTACACTACACATTCGTGCATTTGATTCCTCCACATGCAGGTAATTTAAAACGTGGCTGCGGGGAATGTTTTTTTGCGGCTTTTCTGGAAAGTCCGCAGCGCACCCCCATCTTGTTGGCTAGTAATTTTAATTAATTATACCAGGATCGGCGGAACTTAATTACAGCAAGGATGAGGGTGATTTGCAAGTAGATATGAAATAATAAACAGCTTATCACTTGCACCGGCCATGCTGCACCAACTGGTAACTGGTTAATTAAACAAAAAACAGGCTATTGCGCAGCTGAAGTCTGTAATGCCATTTAAACAAATCATTTAATCAGCTGTTGTACAGTAGTAACGATGAATCATAGATATGGCAACCATCATTTTCGTCTATATATTTTTCCCTTTTCTTGTTCAACAACTTTTCCTTTATTATTATTGTTGTCCTTTCTTTCATTTTTTCTTACAAACTTGTTTTCGTTTACCTAGAGTTGTCTTCTTTCGGCTATTCAATATGATATATCTGTTAGCTTCCCTGTTCGTCACGGTATACGACCTCTTCTTATTTTGTTCTGTGTTCCTCTTAAAAGTCTCCTTTGCATTTAATTCGATGTACATGTTTTATATCAGAACTACTGGTGTACATTACATTAACGTACGTAAACTCATTCAATTTATAGCACATAATTATTAGTTTTTACTCATCTAAACTGTTTGATTGAACAATTTCCGATTCTCGCAAAACCGAAATATAATGGGTACCTACTTACGCATACATAATTCTCAGTTTTTAAAGGCATCTACCAGTATTTGAAACAGGTTTCACTAAAGCCGCGTTTACGGTCTGAATGATTCCAAAGATGAATTCAACTATAAAATTCAATCCAATTACCTGAACATTTCCTGCACGCCAGTCAGAGCTTATAGAAGGTAGAACTTCATTTATCGTATAATGAAACACCGTTGGCAGCTAAATTAGTTTAGGTTTTTCATTTTTTACGTTCATGGAAAACAGCTTTATCGCTAACATTTTTAAAATAAAACTTACGAGCTATTTAATTAATACACTAATAACATATTTAGCTCAGCTCGGTGCGCTATTTTGCTCCATATTAACAACTCGTATACCCTCTACCGGATGCTTCAAATTGGATCCAATGCATGCGGGTCTTAGTTACTTGAAGAATAGAGGGTGGGTTTTGCGTCTTGATATAACAAATCATAGTTGGTCAAGAAATAAAATCTAGTTTTATTGGTTTGTCATATTCGAGAACAATAATGTTTTTAATTCAATGAGATTACCACTTTTAGGGTCTTTTGACATAATACACAATTAATACCATATATCAGTCTTAATTTGATATTTATATTACACTAGTTTTCTAATGAAACAATAAAAGACCTATTAACATACAGGGTGTTTTCTAGGTATGTGAAGACAATTAGCTGGCACGTTCCTTGACTTATTTTAAGACAAAAAGTTCTTCGTTTTCGAAATACAATGTAGGAAGTTCGACAGAAAAAATCCTAAATTTTGTTAATTTTTGAAAACGCGGTACAATATTAATTTTTAAAAAACTGTTGTTTATCAAGCATGCTTCGATAAATGTAAAACATTATTTTAGTTGCCAATTCGCACATTTATGATACAGCTATTTGATTACATTGTTTCCACATGTAATTTATTTCTCTTTAAACTTCAACATTTTCACTTTAGTCTTAGGGAAACCTACACAAACTCCCAAAATATGGTTTGTCTATACGGTATTGCAGATGGAAATTGTACACACATCAAATTTGTAGTAAATATCCCAACGAGTTTTCAAAAATTAACAAAATTACTCAATTTCAACACCCTGTATTTCGAAAATGAAAAACTTGCGAACCCTTGTTGATGGCAACGTTTTGTCTTAAAATAATCTAAGAAACTACCAGGCAACTTTCTGCACGTAGTTAAGAAACATCCGGTATAATATTCCTTCAATCTCTGTAACTCGAGATGTAAGCGACACGGTTATATAAATTATATGATGTTAAAATACAAAAAACTTAAAATACATAATTCATGTGAAGACGAATTTCTTCTTCTTATGCATAATTTAAACATTTTATCAAAGAATATAATTGAAAAAGCCGCGTGGCGCAGATGGGTAAGCGCCAGGTTTGTATTAAGCAAGTCCTTGGTTCGAATCCCGCTGGGGTCGGAATTTTTCCGTATTCTTAGCGATTACAATCGGGCTCGGTGAGACCATTCACAGTTGGGCACCAAATTAACTGTGCTCTACTCAGAACCACAGACCTAAGAGGTAGAGTGATAGAGTAACAACGTCAACACATCACCAAGACAAACAACTCACACAATGGTTGCTGCGCAAGCACCAAAGGCGCGCTCCAACTCTGTATCCCGAATCCGGGACAAGTTGAGCATTGTACCGCCAGATGCCAGCGCATAAAGCACCAGCCTCTACACCACAAGGTAAATGAGGTTACAGATTATACATACATACAAAGAATATAATCTCAAAATGTTAACTATTTCACTTTCACTACTACATGTATCTAGGAAGCCACAAACTAACAAATGAACCTTGCACTTGTGGCAATCGAGCTTAACAACTTCAAACTTGAAAAACGATTTAGGTGATCTTTCTGGTAATGTCTGTCCTAAGAGAGGTACGGTAGTAGCAGGTTCAACAACTCCTACCTAAATCAGTGATTTGTTACTCAAACTCTCATACGACAGCCAGCCAAAAAAATATCACTTAAATTCACTATATTACTTTTGATAAGGAAAAAAGCAGTGAAGCTGCCGCAGAGGCAAAAGCCTCTTGTTCTGGGCCAACAAATCTGGGTTCAAACCCCAGTAACTCCAACTCCTCAGTTCTAAAACGTTGAAATTAGCAACGCTTATGTTTTTATTAAACCAATAAGGATTTGGTTATAAAAAATGTTTATTGGGAAGTCTGATTTACTTAATTTTTTTAATTCTCTTAGTTTCCCTTAAAACAAATAATTTGTGGGTAAAATATAAAATATCTCATGGGTCGCTAATGCCAATCCATTAAGCCATACATAACATTTAAAAAAATCATATATAAGTCTTCTATTGGTAGAAAAGATCTACAAATTTTCAGTTTAATATCCTTTGCCATATATCAGCAAAATGGCAAAAATATAATTTTAACCCCTATTTAATATCTCCGCAAGGGTTGAGAATTGGACCAAGCCCAACTCTTTTCATGGCGAGACTAATTGTATTTTTTACCAAATATTTCACAAATTTGATGGTTTCCTAAATCCTAAAGCTAAAATGATTTGAAAGAAGGAAAACTGCATCGAGTAAACGTTTTCACCCTGGCAAACTAATTGAGACAGGTTTGATGCCTTGACGGAATATAATTGGGCCTACCAAATCCAAAAGTGCCAAAATTAAGCGCATCTTTGGCAATGCAGAATAGTGGTACGAGTATATATTAGAGGATAATTATCAGTTATCAGGTTTTCAACACGTGAACGTAATTCCATGCAAAACTATTCCTATGTCCAAGCGAGAATTCTAATTTTAGATACATAAGGGGGAAATAAACAATCACATTAACGAAATTTTCTACATAGTATACTTAGTCAACAGCTACAAATATACCACTGAGACTATGTAGGGTGTTATGGAAGCCCACGTAATAAATTTAATAACCACACAGAGATCTCGTCAAACTGAATAACTTTACTGATACAACTTTTAGTTAACATCTGGGTCACTACAATATCGTATAATTGGGGTATGTAAGTTATTAACGTCATGTTTTTGTGCGGCTTTATGCACGACAAGAACTATTTAACGTTTGTATAATCATTTTTTTCTTTTAACTTGCATTTGCTTACTGAACGACTCGTCAAATGCAGGACGGATAAATGATTGAAAATATATACGATTAAAAAACTATAAATAGAAAAATTGTTCAGTTTGAGTTCGATCCGCTTCCGCTTCCGTGCAATATGTTATTTGATAACAGAGTATGTTATTTATTTTATCTTCATCCGTGTTGTTATAGCGTCTTAACCAAATTAATTTTAGTATCGTTAAGAGCTTCATTACCGCACTGAGTGCGGTAATGGATATTACCGCACTCAGTGCGGTAATGGACAGATATTACCGCACTCAGTGCGGTAATGAATATTACCGCACTCTTTTTATACAGTGAACCAGAGTTTATTGATGAAGATAAAATATTGAACAATACACGTTTGCTTATGGCACACAACGAAACTCGTTTGATTGCCGCAAAACTCGGCTCACCGCCTCGTTTTGGCAATCAAACTCGTTTCGTTAAGATGCTCATAATCAAACTTGTATCGTTAATATCTATAACAAAACAAGTTTTAAATCGTTGGATTAATTTAGAAAACAAATTAAATAAAAATTGACAGCTTGAAGGCATTGTTTTTTGGTAAATCAAAAATTGATAGAAATTTGTAGTATCATATTTGTGGTTTTAATAATACGTTTATTCTGTTCTAGCGCGTTTCAATAATTAGTAAAATATTAACAAAACAAATGTATCCTCCCTGTAAACGCATTTACAAAATCCGTCTGATACGTTTACGAGTATAATATATCTAAAAAATCTGAGATTTAGACGGAACTTTCGTCGCAAGTGGAATTAAAACTTTTGAAATTATCAAAGGAAAAATCTTGCATACAATTCTTCACTTGCTTATGTGATCCTTCTTTCAAAGGTCCACAAATGCGGTAATCGCATAACGATAAATTTAAACTGTAGAACGGGTGTGCAAGCGTTTATCATTTCCATTCGGTGGGCATAGTTTGGGTCAAACTGGCGGTATGGGGCAAAGCATTGTCACGAAGGAGTTGAACGTTTCTTATCGAAGGAATTCGCATGAGTTCCCATACTAACAACGAATAATAGGGGCATTAATTGTTCATTCTTGTGTAAGAAAATTAATGCAAATAACACCTTTCGTGCGCCAATAAGCACTGAACGTTACCTTTCCAACAAATGGTATTGTTTTTGCTTTTTTGCTTGTTGGGGGTTGTCTAAGTTTTTCTGCGGACAATATTTACATAGAAGACTCGATACATCTTAACTCTCTTTCGAATCAATTCAAAGCTAGCTTGAAACTTTAATGATTCGTTACTGGCCTGGAGATGTAGACCTAGACTCCAACGAACACATATTTTTCCGTATTCAAGTTCTTCATGAATATCTTTTTCTACACAATCGCCAGTTAGTCCAACCTCCAACCCACAAATAATTTTAACTGTGATTTGCCGATTGCATTGGATAACATCATTATCTCTTTGAATAAGTATTGATGCCATTCTCAGAGGGTTTCGCCTTGGATGCTACACCTTTTCGATCTGTTTTAAGTCTGACTAAAATTTTTATTGACACGAAATTTGATTATCGGTGTTTGTGCACCAGAAGTATGAACTGGTTTTTTTGACATACTGACAAGGTATAAAACAAAAGTGAGCAGCGTATACTAGATGCTCAAAAAAACCTGCCAGAATAAAGGTAAATTCCGTTTCATAACTGAACTATCCTGGTATTTTTAGAACACCAAGCCACCTTGTCAATTTATTACCACTCCCACTAGCTTCTCTCATTAAATAAACACAACAAACATTGCGCACTTAATACTTTTGTATGGCCACGTTAGTTCATTCTACAAATATTTTTCCTTCAACTGTCAGCGAAGAATGGCATTTGACGTGTTGGCATTGTCTCTTTATTCTTACAAAGCGCATGCATCCGACTTGACGAAACGCAGCAATGCACCACGTCGCAAAGTGATATGTACGATAATTAGTGCTCGCAAGCACGTGAATCGCAAAGCACCTGCCAACGTTTATAACGCGCTAAAATGCACCTAGTATTCAATTATAATTTATTTGAGAACTGTTTTTAATGGCGTTTGCCTGATCGCGTCCTCACATGTGAATGTATAATTTATTAACCATCAAGTAGCCCACATTTTGCTCTTCAGCTGCGACAGCATAATGGACCAGCCGGGGGGAGGTACTTTTACTTCTTCAGCTAAACGGTTTCTCGCCGTTGTGTAATAATAATAATTGTTAAGATAACCCCGTGTAAAACTGAAAATGGTGTTGTTTATATTCAAATCAGCACTTTTGTCTGGTGAAGCAGCTGGCCCAGCTGATCGCTTTATTTATTGAGCCTCCATAAATGGCGATAAAACACTCCACATGCAGATTTTGATTGCCAATCTTTAATTTGTAATTATACCAATAAGTGGTGAAACTAACAGTGGCATCTCTCGGCAGTAGAATATCTAATCAGAGTGTAAAATGTAATCGGTTTAACGACGTGTTTTAATTCTTGATACATACATAATAAAGGTATTTAATAAAATTATTTATTGCAACACCCATAAAAATTATTTATTGCCGGTCCATTACGGCTATTAGCAGTTATTAGCGATTAATAAATTACTTAACCGGAATAATATATTTGAAAATAGCTCTACCGTAACGCCATGCTGATATTCGTCATGTTTAGCTACTCGACATTTCAGGCAATGTCTACTATTTTAATATCGGACAACATTAAGTATTAATTAGCATAATGATGTGCTGGTAAATGTATTAGCTACTGTTTGTTAAACATAAATAATTCTACAATACTCGTGCTACCCTAGTCAACGTAATAACTGTAATGGAAGCAACTCATGCAGTTTTTATTATGTACTTTAGCAATAGTACAAGCTTACATCAATATATTTTCAAACGTGGAATTGTTTCGTTTTGACGAAGATAAAGCAAAATTATCTTTTACGCAGAAATCCACTGTTTTGATATATAATTGCAAACCCCGTTGATTAAGGTAGCTTTAGTTTATTCCCTTATCAAAAAGTGAGAAGATAGCGATACTATAATAAACCGTCAACAAATAGTGTAAAAAGCCGTTCTTACTTTCGCTTGATTTTGTTCGAACTCGAGATTTTTGCAGAAATATCAGTTTCGTCTCTTCTGAATCAGAAAAAGTGGTTTTCGAAGTGATGTTTGAGTTCCCGGAAAATTCTATAAGTATTTGATACAAATTAAAATTCATAGAACAATTGCACAATTATCTACTTTTGTTTTTTTGTAAGACGTACAGTTTTTGGAAAAATTAATAATGGGAATGCTACATATTTTTTGCAAGTAGTTTTTTTTAATTAACTATGATCGTTTGTATAGTTTTTGAAAAAATCGCAAAATGAAATTGTTTACAAGTACTAAAAGAAAACACCGATGCCATTAAATAGAATATCAAATTTGGAATTAGAGCTAAGTTCCGATAAACGATACATTGCGAAGAGCTTCTTTAAATATACCAAAACCAGTTTGTGGGAAATCGATCTAAAATGCCAAATAAAGAGAAGTGGTATAACGATTTTTTTTAAACCTAGCACAATCGAAACCTAACACTGGTGGTAGCATATACTTAGAAATATTTTGAAAAAGTAGATATACTTCAAATAGTGGTGAAATCAAATTGGTCCATCCTCGTGGAGGTTTTTTGAGTAAAAATACGAGAATTGTTGGATAATGACATATTCCATTGTCATGTTGAATATTTCACGATAGAAAGTAATTACAGTAGAAGTTCTAGAATTTGAACACAAAAATCTCAAGCACGTTCAAATTAGCGTAAGCATTCACACTACAGGAGGGTTACATAGTTACAGTTATATAGTTGCATAGGTAAATATCCTACTAGTTACTATGTTTTTGTTTTTGAGCTGAATTTTCAACTACAGCCTTTCATCAAACCCCAAGCAAAATAAGGGGGCAAAATTTTAGGGGCTTCTGGCAGCAACCATAGTTAATACGTCAACGACAACTAATCTTAATTTGTTGTTCATGTTATCGTCGTAACGGGAAAAATGGAGTGGTAACAGGGCCGAGATGTTCGTATCACCGAATGTTCACGTGACCGAGGTTCTACCGTATACTAAACCACAGGACTTCTAGAGAATGGATGACTTTGAATTAGTAATATATTTTTTCAATTGTTTACTAAAATTATTAGCCTAAAGATGGCATTCTTAATTATTATGTCAAAACATATGTATCAATTACTGTAATTAACTCAATTTTCCTGTTTTTATTCAAATAATAAGTGGTATTGAAATATATAAATGTTGCTAGTGAGAGATTCAATTGAAAAGTGAATATAAACACCTGTCTGTGTTTGTAAATTATTTTACTACCACTTTAGGAAATCGATAATCTTAGATTAATTCCACAAGAAACAAGAACTAGAAATTCTTATTAAAAAGGGGATTTTCGCCCCATCTGCTCACCTTGCTACAACTAACTTACCCTCTAGGCCTAGGCGACCCTACGGCCAGCTCATTCCCATTGTAATGGAGCTACCCTTCCCTTTCGGCTATAAAATAAAAATTACAAACCAGAAGTGCGCATGGAACTGATGTGGTGCTTCCTCGACTTGTTAAAGGTAAATACTAGATATAAAATTTGCAATTTCAATAAAACGAATAGGCTGGTAAAATTGCCCATTTTTCTAATTTGTATTTGAGGGCAAAGATATTAACTTGAATGTCTTTCGAAAACCTCTAGGTGAAAACTGGTCTTTAGTTTTGAGTTACAACAAACTTACTTTTATAAGGATCACGTGTTGATTATCTACAAAATTTTATAGATTATTCAACACTATAATGAACAAACCAATGAAAATTGTTCAATTTGTCAGAAACGGCCAATCAAAATTGACTGCCATTGAAAACACCTAGGGCCGGTTGCAGAAAGCAATGTTAAGTCTGGTGTTAGCTAACGCAACGTCAAAGTGAACAAAAACGAATCAAATCTCAAATGCTTATGGTAACTCATACATTAGTAAACAAAATTTGATGCGATTTTGTTCACTTTGACGCGATGTTAGCTAACACCAGACTTAGGGCCGGTTGCAGAAAGCAATGTTAAGTAAAGTGAACAAAATCGCATCAAATTTTGTTTACTAATGTATTAGTTACCATAAGCATTTGAGATTTGATTCGTTTTTGTTCACTTTGACGCGATGTTAGCTAACACGAGACTTAACATTGCTTTCTGCAACCGGCCCTTAACATTGCTTTCTGCAACCGGCCCCTAATGTCACAGTGTTTTCACGCTAGCCCAATTGGTTTCAATGATTTCGATTTAATGAGTAGCCTTTGACTGACATTTCACCAAAACGTCAAAGTCAAAGTTTGCAAATCAGCGTCGTTCTAAAAACTCATAATAATCGTGTTGGGAGCTCCAGTATTGAACTATAGTGGAAAATGTTAAAAATGTGTGCTGTCGAACATGGTAAAAGTCATCTACGCATAATGTTGAATAATCTTTCCAAATACCACTCAAGACAAAATTTTTTAAGAGAATTTTTTCGTCAACATGCAAATTATTGCAAATTTCTCTCAAATTCCACTCGACCTGCGGTCTCGCGGAATTTTTAACGCAGTTTTGGTTTCGAGAAATTTAAACGCAATAATTTGCATGTGAACAAAAAAATTCTCAAAAAATTTTCACCTTTTGTGGTATTACCCTTGAATATTTCCCGACAAGGAGCTGCACTTTTCAAGTAACGAGTGCTTTTTCATTAATTTCTGGGAAATCCATATAATTTATTGTAGGTTAGCTACCTGAATAAATAACATGAAATGGTAATTAGTTACTTTAGCTTGAAACGCTTAAATTGCAACTTTTGAAAGCGGTTTTGCACTATTCCTATGGTTTACGGCCTGCTGAACTCAAATCTGTTGTCGGAAGAGGCGAAAAATGTATATTTTCAACAAGTAAATACAAAACTAAAATGTACCTCAACTAACACAATTGACACTTCCAGCGATAACTACGTTGCCAACTGTCGTTAAAATACCCTAAACGGTGTAGCGCAGCCCCAACGAGTATAAGAGTATAGAGGCCTCTAGTAAATACTTTGGCTAAAATGCAGTATTGTAGACCATTTCTGTCTCATGCCCAGGAGCTATTTTAGGTTAGCTGCAGTTTAAGATTTGTGTGTACTTAGTACCCACTAAAAGGTTGTGGTCTGCTATACTGGAGTTTTTCCTCATTCTATCAATATATTTTAAATCAATGGGTGCCGCCCCTGGTGTTTTTCGAGCTTTAGTAACATATTCGAGCTACAGTCTGCGTTGCGTGCGCACCGAAATAAAATGACATGTTTATGTCATTTCGCCGGTGATTTTCGTGTTTTTCGGAATTTTTTATGGATTTTTGTAATTTTTGTATTTAAAAAAGCCTTTCCGCCGACTTCTCTGTACTTACTTTTTGTTCTGCATGGCCATTTTCAAGGGATAAAAAAACCCGGATTTTAGCGTTTCATGCTAAAGTAAACTGTTAACCTTATGTAGACATAGATACTAAGATACTCCCTTATCACAATTTCATATTAAGGCTTTGACAACAAATTTTTTTTTAATTAATTGTTTCAAAAGCAGACATTTTACTGTGATAGATAACGACTGCGGCAGGTTACGCTGAGTCCCACGCCAAACTCCACTATGGAGTATACCGCCCCGAACTTGACTTACAATTAGTGATATATAGCATCTCCAAATGTGAACTAGCTAAACCTTTTCCTACGTATCTGATATTGCACACGTTGTTCATCCATATCTTCTTCGCGTCTAGCCTACAACTCGTTTATAACGTACCTGCCGGGACCATAAAAATCAGTGCTTTATAAGAGAAGTACGTTTTAAACAGCATACACTGAATTACCAAAAAAACTTAATCACATCAATACAAATATTCAGAAACATAATACGAAAGCGGGCTACAAATTCGTCTTAACAGCTTGCGATATACTTGCTGCTTCTTTAATCTTTACCTTGTTTTCAACTAGCAGAAAACGTTGTTAAGAAGCATGTAATAAAAGAACAAATAAACTGGGAATTCGGCAAAGACTACACGTAATCACCGAATGAACGTTGAAAGTGAGTTCGTTATAAAGAAGTTATACTGTATGTGACGTCACTCGTGTTACTTTGTGTCTATAGCTATGGAACGAGGGACACATACATTATCTATACGTTTTCCTGATTTTCTTAGCCAGCAAAATAAATTGGCAATATTAAAATCAGTTTGGACGTTTCAAATCAAAGTAGATTTTCAAAAATAGATCCAAGAATGTGCACTTAGCTTTTCCATAGCCAGACTTTTCAAGCAAAACGTCTCTATTACTATCGAATAAATTGTTTGCTTTGCTCATTGCAATAAACAGTACTTCATGGGTTTCAGTTGCATTTCCGAACAAATTATATTATTTGTCGCAGTTCCAGCAGTTATTAATACATTTCGTTCTGATTTATAACGGCTCAGTATCTCCCTCACCTTGTATAACACGTGGAAGCGGTGTAAGGCGATATGGCATACAGAGGTGGTAATTTACGAGAAATAGCGCCGGGATACGTAGGGCTATGATAAATGCACCTTTTCCAGCGCTAATGCACGGTCTCTGCTGCATTGCCATTACATAACTTGTAACCTTGTACGAAAATATCGAAAGGATCGCTATGTGCGAAAGCCATTCGCTGCAACTGCATACGCGGCGAGTTGGCTGATGCATCAAAATATAATAGTTATGTGCTACGAGCATATTCTACAATCCGGCGATACATCATTACGCAGAAGCGATGGCATTTCCTCATCTAACGGGAATGTTTTACATTTCTAACAAGCGAGGTTCTTTAGAAGCGGTAGCACGAGGAACGCTATAATTTACAACCCATACGATGAAATTGTTACGTCGCTGGTTGCACTGTTAAGACTTTCAGTCCGCAATTGCTGCAGGAAAACGCAAGGTGTTCGTCTGTGAGTACAAACTTAATTTACAAGGAACTGGTGGAACTTGCACCAGAAAATTACTAAAGAAGCAAAATGGTCCGGAAAATAATGGAACACAGCGTAGGTATACTTGTACACTTTTACCAACTGGGTTTTTGGTTATAGGAAAGAAGTAAAAATAGTTAAAATCGAGCTTAGCAACGCTATTGGAGCAAATTACGAGCAAAAGACGGCGAAAATTTATACGGTGCGATTTTTGCAGGACAATGCACCATCTCACAAGTTCAAAATGCATGAATTGGGCTTGAAATCGCTGACACCGTCATTAATCACCAGATCTTGCATCCCCCGACTATTTGGCATTCCCGAATTAAAAAAAACATAAAGGAAATTAATTTTCGTCAAATGGGGAGACTGCAATGGCTGCAAACGCTGAGTTGCAAACTAAATTCCAGACTATTTTAACGCTTTAGACATTTAAAAGCACTGCAAAAAGTGACTAAACTCGAAAAGACTTGTTAAATAAAAAAGGTCCATTGAGTTTGCTTTTTTCTACTAGACTATGTCGGGTATGTATTTATATATTAAAGATTACGTGCTCTACAATTTCCAAAATCAATCTATCCGAGTTGATAATAGAATAATACGCATTACAGTTATTATCAAAGCCAACTTGAACATTGAGCAAGTATCTAACAACTATCCAATCAATGCGGAACCAACACAATTTCAACATTTAACTTAATTATATAATAACCACCTGTTGTGGGAAGTTGATAATAGTATACAAAAGCGACGATGCTGCGAAAAATGTCTGAAACTCGACAAGTGGACAACATAATTTAGTGTCAAAACTTTTATTCACACAGAAACTAAGGACCGCCTCCGACGAAAAACTTTTTCGAACTCCATCATATAATTTCTGTCGGCCGACTGACTACATTAATTCTACACATCACCGGAACACAATTTGGACAAGAGAATTTGAGATAACGTGCCGCTTTTTATACACAAACATTACAACAGGCGTACTCCAGCTACTATTTTTGTAGTAGCGACGTAAACAAATACTGAAGGTTAAAGTTCACAAACAACGGCCGTTATCGGAGGTTTGCTTCTTCCTTTTTACGAACAAGAATAAATTTAGATATTTAGGGTTAACAGCTTTAACGGTTGAGTAGCGGAAAGCCAAGTAAAATAATGGAGACGTAAAACCGAGGATGAATGGCGCAACCCGAGCCCTTGCTATAAATATGAACCCTAACGGTCAACCGCCAATATTTCATTAACGTGCAAGACCACTAACCGAATGCTTTCCATTTGGAAAAAATGTACTGGATAGCCTTTTATCATTATCAAGGATGTAGGGGAAAGTGCAAATTTAATTATTACTCTATATTAATTAAATAATTGAAGCTCAATTTCATGCTCATTACGTAATTATCTTTAATTTTGCTGAAATGAATCTGATACTGTAAACAACGTCTTTAATTCAGTTAAATGCATTCAATATGAAACCAATGGTTCTAGTGTATAGTTAAAAAATCAGATCTTTACTTCTTTTTTTACAAAAAGTTTGTTGATTTCCAATGTTTAAAAATAATTTTAAATATAATTTATATAGACCAAGTCTTATGTCGAACTAGAGTATGTTGAATATTAATTTTGCCACTTAAACTTTAGACTAATGTTTTATCATGTTTCTGTTTTCATATATTTATATCAACAAGAAAATGGTGTGTCAGTACAAGCAGCTTTACGAATTTGCCTTAAAGCACTGTACGATCATTAACGAAAGAAATAATTCCAAGGCCTCATAGGTTTGTTTACAAAGGGTTGTATGAATAGCAGTGAAGCACATGCACATAAATATACGCAACAATAAAGCTAAATACCAGAATAAAATCAAATGTAGGTACCTTTTATGAAGTATTATTTTCCTAATTAAGTCGATGCATCCACAGGCTGAGATCGTCTGAATGTGTTATATTTAGTAATATCAAACTAGAGACTAGAATTAATTTTAGTAAAAAACAAACGAATAAATTAATTTCTGTAAATTCTAGGCTATAACAAAAATTTCGTCTGGGATTCTTCGTAGACTTCATAAAAATCCAATTGTTTTTGATATATGAACTTTATAGATTCAGAAAAGTCACTTCAGGACGTTCATTATTTATTCAAAAAATTAATATCCACTAACAAAGTTAATATCTCTATACTCGGTAATTTCGAAATATTCTACTTTGAATCCAAATTTGTGGGCTAATTAGGAAAGATATCTTTTTTATTTCAAGGGAGTTCAGATTTTTTTCTGTTTTTACTTCTGCAATTTTGGCTTAATCAATTCCATTCTTAAAGTAAACGAGGGACACAAAGAACGATATTTGTATGTGTGGTTTCTTACAAAAAGAATTAAATAGAAAAGTAATAGATCTATGAATACTAATAGCAAACTTGGTTAATTTCTTAGCTATATCCTCACTTACTTTTAGGAAACTGGGCTACTTCCAATTTGTTGCTACACGATCATTCTGTCAGTTGCAAAGCTCTTAGTTACGATTCAACTCGCGTCTATAAAAATAATGGCAGGCTTTCATAAGAACAGATGATAATATATTGTTCAAAAATACTCGAAAAAATTACGCACAAGACCAAGGAAGAAGGTCGACATGCGGAACTGCTCATTGTCTGGGAAACCGGGCAGGTAAAGGCTGACGAAATTCCAAAGGAAGAGACCATGGGCAGCACTCTATAAAAAAAGGTTGCTGAAGTTGGACAACTCCCTCACTTCATCTACAGTCGCGTGAGCGTTGTTTGTTAATTTACTCGCTGTTTTTATATTTTATATTTGTTCAACACTTCAACAAGCTACTGTCCAATTACAGAACAAAACATTATATGTAGCATAGTGTTAATACCTGTCCACACAAAGGTGAAGAGTAAGTATGAGTACGTATTATTATTCTATAATAATTAATGATAATTAAGGTAGGGAGGCGAATCGCGCCACTCAGCAGCATACTCAAAGCAGTATTTCACAGTAGTAGATTTAGCTCTGCCTTTCGAAACTCAATTAATGACATATTGCACAAATCCAGGTGAAATGCCATCTAATTATATTTTCGGCACATGCCTATAATAGGTGAATTAAACTGATAATTGCTCTACGGCCTTTATAGTAAAACGTATGGACATTTTGATTGCTTCTGCGAGGAACATTAAATTGAATGTTGAAAAGAATTTCCTGATCGTCAATACAGCCATTTATACGTTTGAACAAACAGATCCTTCTAGTTTCAAGGAATTGAATTTCAAATTCACATAATAATTCCTCATATCTTTAGCCCGATGAGTTAATATTTCGTCTTTAACAACAATACCTTGGTAACATTTTTCGGATATTTTCCAGACCACTTTTCTGGTATTTATACTACAGATTCCAAACGATTGTTGCGTAATAGATCTAGATTTAAAGCTTTTTTATTACTGAAATCTTTAGTGTTTCGTATTTAAAAAATCCAGTTTTCTTTATGGCTAGCGAAACATAATTTGCTATCAAATCTAACGTCTAGGTCGAGTATAGTGGATACCAAGTTTAATATTTCTAAGTTCAATTGATAGTCAAACTAATTATTAAATTTTTTCTGATACGAACATACCTGACGTTTTTTACATTAAACTATAATGTATTCGCTACTGACCAAGTGAGTACCATATCGAGATTCTATTGTAATTCCAAACAGTCGGCTACAGCTTTCACAACTTTATATATTTTAAAATCATCAGCGCAAATAATTGCGCTGTGATCATAAAGTCAACTACTAGTATCATAAATAAATATTAAAAACAACAACGGACCCAGATTACAATCCTGCGGAACCCCCAATTCGTTGTATTCGACGTACTGTTTACGGTATTCCAAATAGGATATGAAGAATTTAATTAGGTTAACACGAAATCCAAATACAGTTAATATTTTATAAGTTAAGTATGAATGAAGCAACAAGCTAAACCATCATCATTAGGTAAAGTTGTATTACCTACTCATTAAAAATTCGTTGTATTCGACGTACTGTTTACGGTATTCCAAATAGGATATGAAGAATTTAATTAGGTTAACACGAAATCCAAATACAGTTAATATTTTATAAGTTAAGTATGAATGAAGCAACAAGCTAAACCATCATCATTAGGTAAAGTTGTATTACCTACTCATTAAAAACATCAAGAAAATATAAACCATTGCCCACCTATGGAGAAAGAAGAAAAAGAAGTTTTGAATAGCATTACTGAACCACTCACTGCCTTATATAGCAGACAATTTAGAAAGATCAATTATTGTAAATAGTTAACAAGTTAGCACATATTAACGTGTCACATAATTCAGGAAAGAGAAACGGTTTTGAGAAAGATGTGGTTATAACGTTTGCTTAATATGATATAAATGTATAATGAATAAAATTATTGCACGAAGTTGCGTAGTTTGTTACGTGAAAAAGCGTATTTAGCGTTAGAATTTATTTTGTAATACCGGCAAACTTCACCAAGTATTTTTAGACCCTTCGTTTTACTTTCGTGTATTTTTTATCGCCTATCTCGACGATCCGGCATCCCTGGTTTCGGCTTTTCGAGATATGAAACGCCTTGTTGCGACCTGAATAGCGTTCCTTTTTCGTACGTGGCCTCGAATTGGCAAGACTCATGTAATAGTGATTGTTCAGAAAGGCCTGTAATAGGGCAAGTGGTTACTTCATTTTTGGTGATAGCGTTTTACATTTAGCTAATTGTGTCCGGCATTTCTAGCTTTTCTTTACCTGGAGTTTTGAAACTCCATCGATTTCGCCTACTTTGGGAAGGCGGGCGGGACAGGCAATCCTCCTCTTTCTGCGAGCATAATTTAATTTTGGGCCACATCGCATGAGTGATCCGCTGGTGATCTCTGCCAGCGCCCTCAACCTGCGGCAGCACAGCTGTAAGAGCCCGTTTGGAGGCCAATTAAAGAATCACTGCAGAAGCCCGATCTCTCAGGTAAGTAACTTACGACCTAATCAGCACTGCGTTAATGATATTCATACTGCAAGCTCTAGGTGCATTAATTAATTATTTAATTGTGTTAGTTGCTATTATTAAAAGCTATTTGGAGGTGCACATTCCGCAGAAGTAACGTCTTTAAGACCTGTTGTACTGGCTAGTATATGCAGCGTTTGCCTAATTAATTCAATTAACTGTTTATGTCACTTATTGTCTGATTTCGTTACAGCTACCTTTTGTATTTCAGATATTGTACTATTGCCTGCTATGATTGTTTGAGTTTATAAATTCTCGACCTATCTGAGTATATTTGTATACCCTCGTAGCGTTGCGATATTTGAAGATATTTAGAAATTTTATAGCTAACAAGCTGCCGACAATTATTTTAACAGATAAAAAATAAACCAGTAACAGCTGACAGACGCAAAGTTCTTTTATTTCTAACTTGATTAACACACAGGATAGCTGCATCCATATCGAAACATCTATTCACAAAGAATGATTGAATTTCTTTTGAAATGTTATAAAATTGATTCACAATGATAAACTATTCACTTTATTTTACATCTGTAAATAACAGTTTTGAAACGTTGTCTACCTTGACGTCAAGCCTCATATTTTCATTTTAATGTTACATTCAAACATCTTAATGGTATTAGGATGCAACTATTTTCGCTATCGCTTTCTGTTTCCGTTTTTCTCAGCCTGTTGCTTCCACGAATCCACAAAACTGTAAACCCAGCTCTTACGGACGAGCAAACTAAAAACACGACGGTGCAACGAGGAGCAAATTAAATATACATATTACTTCCATCCTGCGGACATAACTTTTTAAGTAGTTCAAGCACTTGAAAAACTGTGAGAATACTAGGGATGTCGTACCCGGTCTAAAATCAAACCCGGGTACCCGAAAACAGTACCCGGGTACCCTCGGGTACCCGAAATATATAATAAAAATGTTAGCGTACATCGGAACATCTGAGATAGCTACAATTTCTTTCTTTACGCCGCGAGTTTTAAACTGAACTAAATTGAAATAGTACCTACTCCCCAAGTCAAACTGCAGGTCGTCTATTATTTGTAAATATTTTCACACTTCCAAGTCCTATTAAATTCAAGGACGTGACTTTATTTGAAATTCGTAACAGCATCAAAATCACACAGAGGATGTTTATATTACTTCACCCCATAGTGACGTGATATAATTGTACAATTGACGGGTTGAATATTTTTGTGAAAGGAATTTATTATATCAAACAAGAAACATTATGTGGCATGGGATGGGGTGATTCTCGTTATTATTGAATGGTTATGTTTTCCTAGAGCGTATTCCTATTGTTTTTAAGTTTTTATTATCTTCTCTGAAAAAGACTGACTTTCTAGAAATTACATAATTTACTAGTCGGGTACCCGGGTCCTGAAAACATACCCGGGTTGACTATTACCCGGGTCCACCCGGGTACCCGGGTACCCGCCGACATCCCTAGAGAATACCGTGTTTCAACTCTCCAAAGAAGGCTGAGACACGGCCAGTTCACAAGCTACTAGACTTATTGGTATTAAGTCTCTAACTGGTCCCTTTTAATTAAACTAACATAGCCGATTATTTTTCACTAGAAATTGCATGACTTACAACAGCACAGCACGCCGACGGATATTTTTAATACCTGTTTAGCACGGAGTTATTTAAATTGCCCGAGAAGTCTACGATGCATCTTAGATACCAAGGGCCTCATTAAAGAGTCAGTAATTGCGAGGTCGGTTAATTAACTTGCACGTTTATTAAATTCCTGCAGCTTCCGGGCGGGTGCCATGGCTGCAACCTGCAACTGCTGCAAGGAGTAAACGCGAATCAAGCCGGTAAGTCCAACAAGATTTTGACCATTAGTCAACAGAGTAAACAACTTTCGCTTAAATGGCAATAAGACAATAGCTCTATTTGCATAAGCGTGTGCATCGGCATATGCAGTTTTAATTGTCGGGCTCCCAAGAGGAAGTTGATGGCAATTTATTAGTTTTATTGAAGTCAGATCTTGTAATTACTGGATACACCGCGCTATAAAATTGCCTGAACGTAATTGTGGCATAATTAACAATACGAAACAAACTAATTGTGTGGGAAATACGGCGTAATTGCAGAGCCAGCATGCAGTATAAAATAAATGCAATTTACCCATCTTTTTTTCATTTCGATAATCTGACGTAATGTTTTACAGCGCTAATCTCAGTGAGTCATGAATGAATCCCACTCAGAGAAATTTGAGTGGATAATTAATGGAGAACACATATATGGCTAAAAAACTCACAAAAAATTGACGGATATAACGGACCGGTTTATCGAACCAGGTTTTGTGAATAAAATAGGTTTATTGTAGTGTACCTTTTTATAACACAAAAAACTAATTAAATTTTCTGCTAAACGTTTGGTTGCAAATTGGTGATCGCTCCATTAAAATGCCTGTTGTAGCGTTTGTTTAAATAATTAGTTTTGCAGTTAAAATGTTTTTTCAATCTGATCATGCAAAGCTATGCCCCACGGCTGCTGCTCAACGTCATCTACTGCAATTTAGATGCTATCGCTTCGTCCGTCGCAGTGCCGTGTAATTATGGAATGACATACTAATAAAATATATCTGATATGTCTACCTCCAACACAATTTTTAACGGCAATGACTAAGCCTTTAAAACAAGTTTTTTCTATGATCATATGAATATAAAGTTCGATGCGTATACAAAGGAGGAACTTGCTTCTATTTATTATTGACTATCTCTATTACTTTTTTCCTTAAAAAATAGGCCCCAACAACATCTCAACTTCAAAGAACTCCCTAAGTAATCGCTTTGCGATACGCCAACAATTTGTTACGGGCAAAAAGCAGCGTATTTCGAGCTGGAGTCTTTTGGCGGATTTATTGAATCGGCCACGCCGCCGCGTCGTTCTGATTGTGTGCGCCGTGGTCACGGCGAGCGTGTTCTATTCTTTGCGTGGCTGACGATTTCCTGCTATTTGATCCCAATATCTGCCGACGCTAAAATTCTGACCTTCGTATATTGCCTAATTGGTTTAACGTGTCGGGGGTTTTCTAGCTGCTCTGGACTCTGTTTTGACGAGATATTTTGAACCCGTCATGAATGTTCACCGTGCCGTCATGTTCTCGTTCTCGTTCAGGGAGCAATCTCACTGAGGGAGGAACAGTTTAGGTTTTGTCGGTTATTACTTACAAATTGTGAGGGTGAGTGCTACTATGGCTGGCATTTATATTAATTGCCGAGCCGATTTGCCAGCGGTTTCGGTAGAATCCCTTCACCATTCCTCGGAAATCGCCTTGCTATTGTGCGGTAATCTTGGGCTTGGTTCTCGTTACATTGCATCTTACGTCGTGTGCGATAGCACCTCCGATGACTGTACTTTAGGGCCCCATAGAAGTTTAACTTGCTTCAGTAATGTCATTCACTGTTAAACTTCAATAATCTATGTAATTTGTTCATTTCATGTAATTAGTATTGTATTATATTTTTATAACTGCACCTGAGTTTCTAAACGTTTGTATCCATGTGTCATATTTTTTATCATTATATATCTAACAATGATTATGTGTGTTTTCGTTACTGCAAACTCAGTATCGACGTGATTGAGAAATTTATTGCATTTCAGATTATGGTGATTTTGGTTATGCTTTGAGTTTATGAGTTCTCGGTTTTATCTGACCACATTTGTTGTATAAAGACTTATTGGCGCTCCTCTCGCATTGCTTAATGAATAAGCTTTGACAAAAAATTGTTGGCAAAGACATTACAAAGTAATTATTCCACTCTCCCGCTTTCCCAGCTTTAACATGAAAATGTTTGCAAGAACACAACTAACATCTCATTAGCAATAATGTTTGAGTAAGTTTTCTCCTGTACAATTAATTTTCCATCTGTTTTCACAGGAATAGGTCTGATGGTGTTAGATTGGGTGTTTTAGTAGGCCCCTCAATAGCTCTTCTCTATGCATTTTCATTAGTAATATCCCTAGTGCATGCCAAATAGTCGATAATTTTGGTATGCAAGAGGGGTATTTTGCAGACTATTTCCCGTACAAAAGTTAACAGGGTTTTCTTTCCCCGCTAATTTGGATAATGTGGCAGTGGTTTCTCAAGGTAGTAGGTAGGGACAGTGGGCATCTCGTTAATCAATTCATGCGCGTCACTAATTAGATGACTAAGCAATTTGCACTAGTGAAAATTATCGATAATTTGCACTAGTGCAAAATTATCGCATAATTGGAATCTGAATGGACACATCTCAGAAATTTAAAAGATTTGATCGGCTTAAAGTGTGTGAGGGAAATAGTCACGGACATTGATTAGCTAAGTTTCACGAACTCATTTTGTTGAAAAACGAATTGATGAGTAACAGATTGTCATCTGTTTCCAAAATTAATGTGATCACAATATCAACATCATTCAGCATTCAAGATAAGTTTCACTTGAGGCTTGGTATCAGAGATACTGTTGAGTGGCTAGCTAGATACCCAATCGTAGACTTTTCCTTTGGGGAGACTTGGAATAAATTGTACAAAATTAAACTTCATTCACCAAAAAGTTACACCAAAAACTGAACACAACCAGACGTTGTGATACAAATAACGGGGCCTGGACACAACCCCCACTGTCCATAACGCCCACCATGTCCATAACCTCCACCGTGTCCATAACGCCCACCGACGATTTGGGCCATAACCTCCACCGTGTCCATAACCCCCACCGTCGGGTTTGTTCGTAATTTAAACTGTGCCCATAACCCCCACCGTCGGTTTGGTCCATAACCTACACCGTGTCCATAACGCCCACCGACGATTTGGTCCATAACCTCCACCGTGTCCATAACGCCCACCGACGATTTGGGCCATAACCTCCACCGTGTCCATAACCCCCACCGTCGGATGTGTTCGTAATGTCAACTGTGTCCATAACCTCCACCGACGATTTGGGCCATAACGCCCACCGTGCCCATAACCTCCACCGTCGGGTTCGTTCGTAATTTCAAATGTGTCCATAACCCCCACCGACGATTTGGGCCATAACGCCCACCGTCCATAACCCCCACCTCGTCCATGACCTCCACCGTCGGCTTTGTTCGTAAGTTTTCAGAGTTTAACAATGAACTTGAAACATTGCTAGACGGATCGGCAAAATGCCAAGGGCATATAAAATTAACGAAACCGTTCGTTTGGACTTTCCTATTTTGTAAAGACAAAAGCTATCTAATACACTGACCGCCAAAAAGTAAGTTATATACGGGAAAATTATTTATTATTGGTTTCTGAAAAACATTCATTTTTGATAAAAGTTTGTGCATCTTCTGGAAGTCGTTTTACGATTGTTCTATTTGTCAAATGACTTAGGGTGTGGCGCGAAATTTAAATAATCTGAAAAAAAATCCTGCTGATGGATAAGATGAGAACTGTGTCGCCACTGGCGTATGTCGTACTGCTATTATGTTAGGGATCGAACTGGAATTTTTTTGTGAAGAAAACCAGTTTATTTACATACTTATATATTTATTTATTTTTAATTTCTTGGCATAAAAGAGAACACAGACCAAGTCTTAAATTTGTCGACCAAAACAATAAAGTCTGCCAAAAATATATAAGTGTCTCAAAATTAAGAGAGTATAAATGAACAATAATAATTACTTAGTACAAGTGTTTTGAGATGAATTGCATCCCGTAACTAGCTATACAGTCAGAAAAGGAAGAATATAGCCACAGGTTACATTATTATTAATTAAAGGTAATTAACTACTACCTAAATCTAAAAAAATATATTATATATATAACACACAAAATTTACAGAACATTAAAGTATAAATTAAAGGTAAACCTTAAATGGTTCTGTAATTACGTATGTCCGACAGATCGAACACCTCGAATCTATACTGTAGCAAGATTATTAACATTATTATTAACTAAATGTAATTAATTACTACCTAAATGTAAAAACATATATATAATATACAAAATTTACAGAATAATTCAAATTTACGTAAGTTTGACAGACGTAAAATTTAAATCTAAAAATATACATATTTCATAATATATACAAAATTTACAGAATCATTAAAATTTGAATTAACTCTGCAGTGGTCGCGCCAAGTCTCACAGACCCGATAAATACGTTATTGAGTGGGAATTTGTTAAAGGGGGTGTAAGAGTGTTTGTTGTGCGTTTTGGTACCTTTTAATTTTTAGACTGGGTTGCCTCCCGATAACCGACATAAGCACAGTTGTTAGTGTTCGTGAGTTATTTGGAAAAAAGTCTGTGAGACGTTTGTGAAATTGTTTTGCGTTCTTGATTTTTTTTACATTAAATGTAGCTGCAATGAACTCACAAATAATTTATGTTGCAAACAACATCGACGTTAGTATACTAAGGCGTCAATGTATACAAGGATTAGCTTTGATTCTAACAAATGACCAATTACATCGGCGATAACTACTCAATAGTTTTCCCTCGGAAATCCATCTAAGAAGAGAAGAAGTAGCTGGAACCTCTTCAGACCATCTAGTAAATGACCCTAATAACCCCACAATTAAAAAACGAGCTTTTATTTGAAATCGGCAGTGAAGTACGCCGAAATCGTAATTAAAATACGAGAAATCGGAAGTGAAGTAATTAATTGTTTTACGACTTTTTTGTAGGTGGCGAGGCGACAGATAATCGTCAATCGACCGAACATAACCTACAAAAGTTGGTTAAAATGTAATTTCACGATTTGTCGATTTCAAATAAAACATAGTGTACACCTCGGCACTGACGTTCCTTTTTATCCCTCATGTGGTTTATTTGCTTTGGCCCTACGGGCCTCGGCAACTAAATCCACATTCGTGACAAAAAGCTATACTTCAGTGCCTTGGTATACAAACTAATATTTTCCAAAAAATAGCAAAAAAAAATTGTTTTGTAAAAATAAATTGTATTTATCGCATGCAGGGCTTTTGTGCACTACTTGTGCATTCTTGAACCAAAATGACGAAAATTAATTGTTTTGTTCTACCTCTTAGCATTAAAAGCATTGTTCTGTCCATAAATGTATATAGAAAATTAAAATCTTGAAATTCATCAGAGGCTCTGTTTACTATTATGAAGTTAGCATGATCTACAAAAACCTTTAAAACTGAAACTGAAATATAACTGAAAATCTTGGTAATAGTAAATAAACATCTCATATTAAAACTGATTGTCATATAAATGGTTTTAAATTTTTTGGTTTGAGAAACTTGGCGCGACCAGCCGTGTCATGAAATTGGGCGCGACCACTGCAGGGTTAAAGGTAAACCCTAAGTGGTTCTGTGATTATGTAGGTCCGACAGATCGGGCACCTTGAATCCACTGTAGCAGGATTGTATGCCTGCGTTGTGCAATACCCGCACAGTAGATGGCCGCAATTCGACAAAACATAATTGCGCTTCCGACTGCTACATATGACACAAGCGTCGCTTGGGGGCAGGTTCTCGTCTGCTTCTGAAAATGTAAGTGTTGTCATTAGATTTTCAAAACATTCTGAATATATTTCTGTAGGTAATAGAGTACTTACCGTCATCGTATCCGATGCCCCTGAATGGATTTTCCGGCTGAACTTCGTCCGTTTGAAAAGCTTCCACTGAAATAATCATCACTTTAATTTTAATTAAAAAAAATATTTAAGTGTGCCTGTTCTAAAATGGAACGTATTACAGTTAGTAAAAACTGGTGTTACAATATTTAGTGCTCCTGTAGGTGTTCTCAAAACCGCTTTAAAAAAATTATGATTCCAAAATAAACAAAAAACGTCCGTGGAATGAGAGTCCGATTAGTATACAGGGTGTATAATATAAACTAGATCAATATGGCATACGGTTTTATTTATTTATGTCGTACTCAGCCAACATTTATGGGGACTTCCAACCACACTAACGACTGCCATGATGTTATTATGACATCCGGGACCAACTATTTCCGTGGCAACCGTACCACGAGGCGCCGAGCAAAGCAGCCGTGGAACTCCCATCCAAGTTCTGACCAGAAAGAGCGTTGCTTAACTCTACTGATCGAACGTGGACGCTTGTTCAAGCCACACCACCCGGGACCTTAGTTGTAGTAGTAAGTGCTACGGTCGAACAGCCTCCGTACAAAATTATTTAAACCAGGGTGTCACAAACAGGGGGGGGGGGGGGGGCTGGTTTATTTCCCTTGTAGATTTGTATAATCTTCAATTGTTTTACCAATTTGACTCCATAATATCATTCTGCGATAAAGAATGCATACGGATGGTGGGTGTTCTTGATTTTTTCTGTATGGCTAGCTATTTTACAGAAAAAATCGATTAAAATAATTTTCAACGTCAAAATTATCTCAAACACATTTATTAACTTTCGGTTCACAAAACTGAAGGGTAATTGATAACAACTAAGGGCTAACTAATTGCAAAACGTAATATTGCAGTTCTTAAACAATAACTGTTGATCATTTTTTTGTTGGCAATTTGTTTTCGCAATATTCATTTGGACAACCATTATTGTTTAAGAACTGTAATAATTAAGTTTTGTTATTAGTCAGTTGTTGTCAATATTATCTTTCAGTTTTCTGAACCGAAAGTTAATAAATGTGTTTGAGATAATTTTGACGTAGAAAATTATTTTAATCGATTTTTTCTGGATGGGAGTTCCACGGCTGCTTCGCTCGGCGCCTCGTGGTACGGTTGTCACGGAAATAGTTGGTCCCGGATGTCATAATAACATCATGATAGTCGTTAGTGTGGTTGGAAGTCCCCATAAATGTACAGCGACGTCTATAACTGGCCTAACGGCTGTTGGCTGAGTACGACATAAATAAATAAACCCGTATGCCAAATTTCACTGCCTGAGAAACGAATTAAAATTTAAACTTCATCCATATTGATCTAGTTTATATTATACACCCTGTATACTAATCGGACTCTCATTCCACGGACGTTTTTTGTTTATTTTGGAATCATAATTTTTTAAAGCGGTTTTGAGAACACCTACAGGAGCACTAAATATTGTAACACCAGTTTTTACTAACTGTAATACGTTCCATTTTAGAACAGGCACACTTAAATTATTTTTTTATTAAAATTAAAGTGATGATTATTTCAGTAGAAGCTTTTCAAATGGACGAAGTTCAGCCGGAAAATCCATTCAGGGGCATCGGATACGATGACGGTAAGTACTCTATTACCTACAGAAATATATTCAGAATGTTTTGAAAATCTAATGACAACACTTACATTTTCAGAAGCAGACGAGAACCTGCCCCCAAGCGACGCTTGTGTCATATGTAGCAGTCGGAAGCGCAATTATGTTTTGTCGAATTGCGGCCATCTACTGTGCGGGTATTGCACAACGCAGGCATACAATCCTGCTACAGTGGATTCAAGGTGCCCGATCTGTCGGACCTACATAATCACAGAACCACTTAGGGTTTACCTTTAACCCTGCAGTGGTCGCGCCCAATTTCATGACACGGCTGGTCGCGCCAAGTTTCTCAAACCAAAAAATTAAAAACCATTTATATGACAATAAGTTTTAATATGAGATGTTTATTTACTATTACCAAGATTTTCAGTTATATTTCAGTTTCAGTTTTAAAGGTTTTTGTAGATCATGCTAACTTCATAATAGTAAACAGAGCCTCTGATGAATTTCAAGATTTTAATTTTCTATATACATTTATGGACAGAACAATGCTTTTAATGCTAAGAGGTAGAACAAAACAATTAATTTTCGTCATTTTGGTTCAAGAATGCACAAGTAGTGCACAAAAGCCCTGCATGCGATAAACACAATTTATTTTTACAAAACAATTTTTTTGCTATTTTTTTTTGGAAAATATTAGTTTTTCTTCAAACGGCAGTAAAATATGGCATTATACTGCTGGATTGATGATGCTAAACTGTCACTTTATTGCCAAGCGGCAGATAATATTATCTGCCGCTGACGAGCGGCCGAGAAAGTAATTATCTGCCCCTGACGACTTTATCTGCCACTCGTCAGCGGCAGATAAAGTTATTATCTGCCGCTGACAACTTTATCTGCCGCTCGTCAGCGGCAGATAATATTATCTGCCGCTGACGGGATCAAGTAATTATCTTCGAATTTTGTTCACAAAGTTGTAAATAATTTGTTATAAAAACGTTTGAAGAAAAAATACTATATGTTATTCGGAGCAAAAGTATCTCTATGTGGCTCGGCTGTACTTATCTGCCTCGCAAGCTCGGCAGATAACCCGCCCAGCCTCGCCACATAAAATATAACTTTTACTCCTAATAACATAATATACTATTATATACCAAGGCACTGAAGTATAGCTTTTTGTCACGAATGTGGATTTAGTTGCCGAGGCCCGTAGAGCCAAAGCAAATAAACCACATGAGGGATAAAAAGGAACTTCAGTGCCGAGGTGTACACTCTGTTTTATTTGAAATCGACAAATCGTGAAATTACAACATTGTAACCAACTTTTGTAGGTTATGTTCGGTCGATTGACGATTATCTGTCGCCTCGCCACCTACAAAAAAGTCGTAAAACAATGGATTACTTCACTGCCGATTTCTCGTATTTTAATTACGATTTCGGCGTACTTCACTGCCGATTTCAAATAAAAGTTCGTTTTTTAATTGTGGGGTTATTAGGGTCATTTACTAGATGGTCTGAAGAGGTTCCAGCTACTTCTTCTCTTCTTAGATGGATTTCCGAGGGAAAACTATTGAGTAGTTATCGCCGATGTAATTGGTCATTTGTTAGAATCAAAGCTAATTCTTATATACATTGACGCCTTAGTATACTAACGTCGATGTTGTTTGCAACATAAATTATTTGTGAGTTCATTGCAGCTACATTTAATGTAAAAAAAATCAAGAACGCAAAACAGATTCGAGGTGTTCGATCTGTCGGACATACGTAATTACAGAACCATTTAAGGTTTACCTTTAATTTATACTTTAATGTTCTGTAAATTTTGTGTGTTATATATATAATATATTTTTTTAGATTTAGGTAGTAGTTAATTACCTTTAATTAATAATAATGTAACCTGTAGCTATATTCTTCCTTTTCTGACTGTGTAGCTAGTTACGGGATGCAATTCATCTCAAAACACTTGTACTAAGTAATTATTATTGTTCATTTTTACTCTCTTAATTTTGAGATACTTATATATTTTTGGCAGACTTTATTGTTTTGGCCGACAAATTTAAGACTTGGTCTGTGTTCTCTTTTATGCCAAGAAATTAAAAATAAATAAATATATAAGTATGTAAATAAACTGGTTTTCTTCACAAAAAAGCTTTGATAAATATTCCAGTTCGATCCCTAACATAATAGCAGTACGACATACGCCAGTGGCGACACAGTTCTCATCTTATCCATCAGTAGGATTTTTTTTTCAGATTATTTAAATTTCGCGCCACACCCTAAGTCATTTGACAAATAGAACAATTGTAAAACGACTTCCAGAAGATGCACAAACTTTTATCAAAAATGATTTTTTTTCAGAAACCAATAATAAATAATTTTCCCGTATATAACTTACTTTTTGGCGGTCAATGTATTAGATAGCTTTTGTCTTTACAAAATAGGAAAGTCCAAACGAACGGTTTCGTTAATTTTATATGCCCTTGGCATTTTGCCGATCCGTCTAGCAATGTTTCAAGTTCATTGTTAAACTCTGAAAACTTACGAACAAAGCCGACGGTGGAGGTCATGGACGAGGTGGGGGTTATGGACGGTGGAGGTTATGGGCGCGGTGGGCGTTATGGCCCAAATCGTCGGTGGGGGTTATGGACACATTTGAAATTACGAACGAACCCGACGGTGGAGGTTATGGGCACGGTGGGCGTTATGGCCCAAATCGTCGGTGGAGGTTATGGACACAGTTGACATTACGAACACATCCGACGGTGGGGGTTATGGACACGGTGGAGGTTATGGCCCAAATCGTCGGTGGGCGTTATGGACACGGTGGAGGTTATGGACCAAATCGTCGGTGGGCGTTATGGACACGGTGGAGGTTATGGACCAAACCGACGGTGGGGTTTATGGACACAGTTTAAATTACGAACAAACCCGACGGTGGGGGTTATGGACACGGTGGAGGTTATGGCCCAAATCGTCGGTGGGCGTTATGGACACGGTGGAGGTTATGGACATGGTGGGCGTTATGGACAGTGGGGGTTCTGTCCTAGACCCCAAATAACGTCGCCCTCCTGTGAAGGCTGGCTTAAGAGTTAGAGTAGCAAAATTACACACAAACATATAGTAATGTGATTTGGAGGTAGCCCAACGCCCAGTGACCCAAGTGCTTGGTAGCTTGGTCCACCCTCCCCTATAAACCCAAAAAATTTTTTTTGTTATTGACTTTTTTGGGGCGTGAGCAAACAATATGGATACATTTCCAAATTATCTGTCACAACAGAAAGGAAATTTAAAAACTGCTTGGTAGTATAGATACTTGACAGCTCTTTCGAATAATATTTACACAGCTTGTCATTTTAAAGTCTTTTACGTGGAGATTAGGGGTCATGGGAGGCGGGGGTTGAGATACAGGTATTAACAATTACAATAGAACTGCTCAGAAACTGCTAAAACCGTTATACACTGGTAGGAATCGGCATCTCTGTGATAATTTTATATTCAACAATTCAACACGGTGTACTCACCACATTTTATAGCCTGGACCAGATTAGTAGCAGTAGCTTACCTGAAAAGAAATTAAATATTAATGTTGGTCTCGGGTTGCAGGACGCAGACTAATAGCGGTACATTATACAAAAATAATATCGTTAATTTGTAACACGTGTAGGAAATGTGAAAAATGTATGTAACCGCTAAAAATAAATGTATTTGTATTATAACAACTGTTGAAATAAATATGTTCCAATATATCTTCCTGCCTGGAATAACTGAAACTTACTTTTACTACTACTAATTATTAGTAAGAGACTCTTATTTAGCTACGTGCTGTACAAATTGCTTTTATAACTATCAGAAGTTCCTTCAAACCTGTACTACCCACATACACTAATAAATAACACCCCAAATAATAAAAATAACACTAACTAATTAATGTCCTGTTTTCGACAAAACGTCGTCCGTTTTCCAAAATAAGTTTACTAAATCTAGGGATTACCATCTTAATATTTAAATTTGTTAATTATTAAAGCAGCTGCTCATGTCGGCTGTTAACGTACTAAAGCTCATATTTTTGTATATTACGTCGACATTAATTAGCCATAATATTTAATTTCCCGGCGGTATTGGCCAGTGCTTGAAAGCAAGGGAGTGTAAAACCTGACCGATAGGAACTTTAAAAAGCACGTTGCAAACGATTTGTCAACTTCGGACTGCACCTGAGCGCGACTTTGATTAATTGATCGACCATTAAAGAATTTGGGGTTGCACTTTGCAGTACGATAAGTGTGTATAGGTGTTACATGTCATCTGGTACGACATGTGGGCTGGCTTTCTGGCGCTATAAAAAAGTCAACAGCAACGACATCATAATACGAGTTCGTAAGAAACAAGTGTAATAATAATTAACATCACTACACTGGCAATTGCTGTAAGATCACATCATTATAATCATGTCTTCATCTTCTTTTGCATCTCCCCTCTTTGAGATTCATAGATGCGTGCGTGATTGACGTATCTAATTTCAAGATGTCCGACAATTTTCCAGTAAATTATGAGTATAATATAATGGTAACCGTCATTGCTTTGCAAAAATCCAAACGTGCAACGTCTCTTCTGTTGGAATTGTACACATGCCCTTCCGAATATGCCCGCCATCTGAACTCGATGAAAAAAGTGTACGTGCGAAAGTTGTAATCAGAAACACGAAGCGCGCGCGTTATCGTAAGAGTCCGGTCAAACTGAGCATTTTTGAGGATTGAGGCTATGCTAAAATATTCTTATCTTTTGACCACTTCTTGCCGCTCTACAAGACAAAACAGATTTTAAAGGTGTGTACGAAAAAATATTTATAATATTAACATTACAGTAGTTAACACATACTAAAACAACATCAAACTGGCAAAATACTAGAAGTTACGATAGGCTGCGTACGTTGTCAAATCGAAACCGTAATTTTTGTCACCAGCGCCTTTACGATACTTCACAGGTTGATAAAATTTCCGGTCTATTATTAGGCTATCAATAAAGCTACATTGTATTAGTCCCGCAACTCGTAAACCTCTGAAAGGAACGTTGTTTTTATTAGCAATAAAGGAACCTACCTACTTACAGGTCGTATGTAGGTAGGTTTAACTTACAACTCTAGCGCAGCATTAGCTGAATTATTCGATATTGCACTACGTTTATTTTAAACGCGGAATTTATTACCTGCACATTGCGGCAATTTACTTGCAGCAGGGACTTATTGCAATACTTCAATCGATAGCGCAAGCCTTGCAAAACTGCGCTTGATAACTGACCTTCACCTATTCTACAACTTTCCGTCGACGGCGATTTCCATATACACACTGGGAACTTCATCTCGGACTGATTCATAGAAGGGAATGTACGCCGTTGCGTTACAGGTAATGACATGCAGAAACGGCTCCGCGTTACCACATCCAACAGGAAATGGATGCGATTTTAAGAATTCCTCTGCGTTGTCTAATAATGGTCCTGTAGGTGGATATTTCGGCGGTCACGCAACTTTGTGATAAATGGAACCGGTACACCGAGAATATCGCCCCGCACTTGCACAGTCGACTATAATACTTGTGGCTACTAAACATAGGGACCATATTTTGGTACCGATTCTCTTCGGTTCTTAGTACAGGATGAGTTTTTAGTTTTCCAAGGCGAATTTTACGCTATCATTATTAGACAATTGCCGGGCGTGCTGAAAAACTAATTAAATTAAACTTTTACGGATGCTTGCAAAATCTATTTCAAATTATATTTGGAAATATGTACTTAGATTCATCCAAACATTTTGGTTCACGTCGTTCTACGCGCAAACAAAAGAAGAAATATTGATTAACAATACACAGTCAAATCATTACTACAATAAAGTAAGTACTTGATATTAACAAACACACAACCATCAGTCTTACTTAGTCTATTTCTATAACGACAAACGATTTTTAGATTTTTATGAACTGAAGACTTAAGCAGTCTTACAGCAAAATATTTGTCAGTGTTATTTAATGAATATAAACTGACGGATTAAGACATACAATTAACACTATACACGTGATAAGAGCATGAGGCTAGATTGAAATGGAAATGGGCAGGACATCGGAAAGACCCTAAAACAATCGTTGAAATCGTATAATTCAGAACTGGCCCCCTTTCGATGACAAAATAAACAGAAGAAGACCACAGGTGCGTTGGGTGGATGACTTGAAACGACATTCACGGTTAGATTGGAGACAGGTAGCAATGAATAGAGAAACATGGAAAGAGTTACAGGAGGCCTGTATTCAGAGTATTTAGATCGAGGACGAAAAAGGTTCTATAAGAAGAAGACTAACGCAGAATAATTTTTCTTCTTCTCTAAGTTTTTGATATTTTTTATTCGTTACGATTCATCACGACTTTCTCATAATGTTTGTCTTTATAATCTTCAACTTGATCTTTCTATATTTTCTTTCATATGCCTACCATTTTTTGACCTTTTGCGTGAATTGAATTGGGTTGAGAACCAACTGGTCACTCTTGCATACAAATAGAAAATACTTGTTAAGTATATTTTCATTAAAAATCACATAAACGAACAGCTGCAAACGTCTGCATAAGTGACTTTCAGCATTACTCAACATGACGTCACAAGCGAACCCGCGTGTAACTATGACACTGGCACTCAAAACTCGATCCCTAAATCGCGTAATTCGCAGATGATACCACCATTGCTAAGCCGCGATCCATATACTCTTGCGTTAGTAGCGTAGTTGTCCATATTTTGAAAATATGGTCAGTATTGACTTCTACATTGAATTCTTGAAAGAAGAATAATTTCTGCTAAAAATTTGAAACTCAGGGAGCAGAATTATCCCGAATATTTATTTAAATAAATGTTAACCTGAGCCCTACCATGAATAATGAAGAATGAATAAGTCAATTTTCCAATATGGCGAGAGCAAAAATAAACAACTGAAACGGTATTTGACTCCGCTTGAATTGCTTATTTTAATAATATTTCGATATACGCCAATTCGTGCATTAGTGTATGGTAATTGGTAATATTAAATTGCAAGTACATTTAACTTAGCGCCAATAAGCGAATTTTTCCGGCAATGTAAACCAGCGCTTTCTCGTGTGCAGTGTTTTAGTGTCTTGTCGAAAGTAAGCTTTTTGAGCGCAAATGAGACATTAATTGCCGCACGCGGATCGCTCGGCCGCGCTACAACGTTTTGCAAGCAAACAAAAGTACACTTCGTCCCGGGCGCTAAAAAGCATGACGGCTTCAAGAATTCGCTACCACGCAAAGGCCAGCGCAATTCCTGCATGTTCCACAAAAGCGCCAGCTTGAATGCAACCTAGAGTTAACGTCAGCTAGGTGCCGCCGCTCCAAGGAAGCGAACGCCACCAAAAGCGCAAGTCTGTTCTTCGAGCATGGAAGTGAACAAACTAGGTGGTAAACAGGGAATGGTCAAATCCTACCATTTGAGCAAGCAATAATAGCCGGCATCAAAGAAGATTGCGTCAGCGTGCCTCAGCACCTGGGGAGGTTTTGGGCTACATATAAGTTACTGTTTGGACGAGTGACGTCAGGCTTATTTTGTAGTTGATGTAGTGTTGTTCAACATATAGATGCAAGTAGGAATAGCTTCTGGGAGTTAATTGTTATTTTTTGCTTAAAACGAATGTGTGTAAGAATGGCCATTTATTCTAGGAGTTAAGTTCGATTGTTTTATGTTATATGCTTAACAAGAAATATATATATTTGTTTATTTTTGTGTAAACAAATTGGCTTTTGTGTTGGGATTATTGTTTTAAGTTAAAGTTTACAGCTCAATACGAGTCGAGTTTTGGTAAACAATGGTGCTTCCTAGCTACGAATTGAAATTAAAGTAAAGATTTTCATTGTTACTGAGCTAGCCAAGTAATTCAAAAAGGGCCCACACGAATGTAGTGTTACAAGTTCAGAAGTTTGGTTGAATTTGTCTAATTTTATGGGCATTAATATTGATAGCAAATACCTCACTCACTTCTGATTTTACAATAATGTTATCCTAATTAGCTGAGATTAAACCTAACTCCGATATATGTTGCAAAATAAGTTTCAATATAAAACTGATGTCCAGGAACGGCAAAGAATTTCAGGTAAAATAAACAACCTTAAACAAAGTTGCGAATACATCTATTTGGGTAATCAAATATCTCGAAAACGGTTACAGTTGCATTATCAAAATGTTGTGCAACTAGCAATTGACAAAGAGTTAAGGTAAAAAATTAACGACTGATTAGGATTATCATCTTAGCAATTTAATGCGCTACATAATTAAGACAACCCTGGAATTACACATCAAACCCATTAATCATTTTAAAGGAATTTTCCTAACCATCCTGTTATTATTAATACCTTCCGCTGGTGACTAGGAACTACCAGAAAGGCGTTTTTACATGAAATTTAACTGGACGTAACACGATCTTAAAAGCAGATTAGATACCATCTACATGCTAGGTGAACTTCTTAGGGGTGTATGCCAATATTTAATTACATATATAACTTAGTAAATTGGGTAAGACCGAGAAACTGCCAAATTAGTTTTTTAATATTACCGGGTATTACACTACAGCACTGTTGTACCATATGATCGAAAACTTTTATCCTCTACAGGGCTGTGGAATTTTTTTAAATTTAATTTATGTTGGCAGTGATGTCAAAAGGTACTTAATAATATAACGTATACAATTTTTACAAAATCACTTAACTTTGACGGAATGTTTAATACTGAACACAAAGTGTGCTGTGTATTGAAAATGGAGGAAGTCACTTTGAACGGTTGTAGTTGTTTTTGTTATTAAAATTTTTATGTATTCAACAAAAATATTTATACTTGTTAAAGTGACATTACTGCTATAACCTTAAACTGACAGATATAAAATGCCAACGTGACTCTTACTACCACGCCTGCCAACATTTTTTAACAAATTAATTCCACAGCCCTCTAGAGGTTAAACGTTTTCGATCATACAGCAGCTCTTGAAAAACACTTCGCATTTTTCGTATTCATGTAGTTTCTCAATGTAAGCTGAATGATCTATGCGCGCAAAGAAATTAAATACTCATATATAATTATATGGAAACATCATGACGCATAGTTTTATGGGAAGTGCAAAAAGTGCTTCTACGATAAGAACTCGGGAAGTGTGCGCTGTTACACCGAACACTGCAATTACATGGACATGCATCCAGTGCCGTGCTATCAAAACAATAGCAGAAATACTGTATTCCAATTATATCAGAAACGTAAGTTCCTATTAGTTCTATTCTTGTCAGTGATCTGTGAACTAATTTTTGACATATTTAATGGCTAAATCATGAATCCATCCTGTTTTGGTTGTCTTTGCGGTGCTGCTGATTGTAGCTTGTATCACTCGATTACCCTTGATGGACGTCACTAAAATGACATCCTACAGCATTTATAAATAACCAAGATCCTGAACTTGTTATCAATGTCAGTTAGTAATCAGTGGTGCATTATTATCGTTTGGGCGCCTTTGTGGTTAAATTATTTTTACAGGAAATCGTCTTTATTATGATTTGTTGTGTATCATTCAGAAATTTCATCCATTGAATGGCCGGTTAAATTGTTGGCGAAGAAACCACGCAAGCAGCAGAGGCCAACGATTCCAAACACCAATTCATGCCACACTCCTGCTCTTGCGGTGTTGTGCAACTGCAGCCAGAGCATAGAAGGTCAAACACCTGACTTTGTGAAAAATAGCCACTAATCCCTTATGTTACGCACAGCATTAACGCAACTACTTCTGAATACGTAACGATAACATACGAGCTGAACAGTTACCGCTAATTTATTGCCTCCTGGCGGCTACTCTTGTGTGGATAAAGCCAATCCGAAATTTTAAGAAGATTAACTGAGAGTTTGAGCTGGAATGGACGCTGTAAGATATATTGTCGCAGAATGGAGATGAACGACAAGCAGTTTTGCAATCGTAAAATCAACTCAGCGATTAAGCCCCAACAAGCATCGTTTCCATTACAGCAGAACTTCTCTAGTCGTATTTGTTGCAATACTTGGAACATAAAATATGGAAATAACTAATTCCCTATAAACATACAAAGTAGTTGGTCCTCATTCTACGTCAGCAAGAAATTATTGAAAAATGTACTAGTTCAAGGGAACGTTATTAACTCTTTCGTTATTCTGGCAGTTAAAGAATTGTGTAAATGTTGAACCTAGTGGCTAGAATTTTTGTTTAAACCTAATTCGACAATGGATTACGGCAGAAAGCTTGTCACTCAAACAGATTTGTGCCTTTATGCATTTGATCTAAAACTACTTTACGTGTTGTTATCATACTGGCCGAACCAAATCTTGATTTTGCTTAAACGGAGAAATTACGTTTCCTCTGGAGATTGGAGCATTAAGCCGATTCACAACTGAAGTAAGTGTCTGGGCTCCGCGTCTGAAAGCTAATTTCGTTTTACTGTTACAGGCTTTTAATGTGTGTAATTATGGAATTTTAGTGTTTTCACATATATGACTTTTTAGTGTTTTTTGCATGAAAGATTTTGATATTTACTCTTGAAGGGTTTTAGTATTTTCGAATTTTTCGTATTTTCGTATATGGGGCATATGGAGCGGATGGATTGGGCCTTCTAGATTTGAATTTCAGAATAAGGCCGTTAGACGGAAGTTTCTAGTTGATACGTTGGCTCTTTGGGCTTAACTGTCGTCAAACGCTGAATTATACAGATAAGTCGTAACCTTAGTTTCATTTAAATAAGTAAATTAAGAACTCCGTGCATGTGTGTCAAACAAGTATTTGAAATTAACATTACGCTAAGTAAAAAACGACTTCCGGGATTGGACTGTGTCATTATTGAGGTAGAAGAACTCAACGTTTCGCCCACTTTCGTAAGGGGCTTCATCAGGAGGAAAAGCAAAAAGAGCACGGTAACTCAACGTGTTAACCACGCCAGAGGCGAAACTCTTTTGCAAGGGAAGGAGTAGAAGAGCACGGTAACTCAACGTGTCAACTACGTCAGAGGCGAAACTCGACTAACTATAGGAAGGAGAAAGGCGAGGAGGTAGTGGGCGGGGCTTAGGAATTAGCACTTTCCACATAGAAGAAAGGAGGAAAGCCTTCGTCCCGATTGAGATTGTTAGGGTGTTTGTAAATCTCAATGGCTTCGCGAATCTTTCTGCTAAAGAATGGGGATTTGCAGATGATGGAAGTTTCATTAAAAAGGATCTTATGGCCAGTATCACGCTGGTGTTCAGCGATGGCTGATGATGAAACGAGACCTGACTTGAGACAGCGCTGGTGCTCAGATGAGTTTTTACTGAACGTCCTGTTTCACCAATGTATACAGCATGTAATGAGCAAGGGACTCTATAAACACCTTTAGATGACATACTGTTTAATTTATCTTTACGTGAAGGAAGAACGTGTGAGATTTTGCTCGGGGGTTTGAATACTGTTTTAATGTTTTGTTTTCGAAGAAACTTTCCAACGCGATCGGTGGTTTGGTGGATGTAGGGAAGAAAGACTATTGCTGCAGGAGGGTCGGTTTTTGTGGTTACCACATTCCGAATGCTCTTAGGAACAACGGTTACCGTGCTAGGGATATACAGTCTGCCATCAATCGCCATCTTCATCCACGGCCACCCAAACCTCAAAAAACCGATCCTCCTGCAGCTACAGTCTTTCTTCCCTACGAAATTAACATTACGCTGTGAACGTTACGTGATCACGTCGCAGGTATAATATTGGATTCTCTTCATTTATTTACATTTAATTACCATAGATTCAATATTTTATTTCGGTACGAGCAATTGTCCTCTGATTTTATTTATCTGCATGTACATATGTATACATGTAACAATCTTATCATTTATATCTTATTCTTGGTATAATAGATTGGAGCTTATCAAAGAACCTGCGTCTAATAAGTGTATTTTTGATGTAACCCATTCAATGTAAGTTGCGATTACCACATTACCACGGAATCTTTCAACTTAAGATTCGCGGGTTGTTGCACAATTAAGTTGATACGCGTATTTGGTTTTGATCATTTTAGTGTTAACCCACTCCCTTCTTCGAAGATGACCGGTTGAACAGTATTGGTTAAGAAACTGTTTTAGGTGTTCACAGCTCGCTATCCGGCGTATATTCAAGTGTTATAAGATTGTCGTTAATTTATTCTGTTGCTATTGAGTATTAGAGCGTTCGGCGGTGACAAGTTTTTGATTTGTCTGGAAATAACACATCCGCACATCGCAATAATTATTATTAAAGCTCAAATTGAAACAGGAAACGTTAGTGCTAACACATTTTTAATCTACAAGATCGTTTGCTGTAAAACTGTGCCCAAGGCCGATTTCTTTATCTAATTGCATCTACCACGTTGCCACAATTAGGGGTGCATAAAATTATTATATCACGTTAATATTCCAACACTTTAATAGAGTCAATTAACATAGTAAAGGAAAGTCGATAAGAAGTTACGTCTTAAATACAAAGAAAGGTGATTTATTATGAAAGAGAACGGCGCTATCTGGATACATCAGTTTTGCATTGTTGCGAAGACTGACATGTACAGTCATGATCAACATACAGCTTTAAACAATGCTTTACCTTAAATAATTGCAACTATTTGTCTGAGTTTGGTTGTATTTTAATATATGCTCATTATCTTAGTTCATGAGCACAATCAAAGTGGGAGTTCAATATTCAGTTCCAAAATTAAAAATCAAATCTCAAGATATTCTTCTAAATCGACTTTTAATCTTACTCCCTTCACTATCCGCCGCCAACACGGCGCGGTAACGTTTATTTAAATTCATATTAATCGACAGTTCTACAAGTCGTTTCTATGAAAATCGACATAAAAATGACTGAAATTATGTTCTAATTAAGACCATTAGAATTCATGGTGTAGATTAAGCAACATCTGTTGGGCCGACATATTATTGTGCCCCACATAACGAGCCACACTGGTGGCACAAAATTAATTACTCTGCGTGGTATTCTTGCACTTATATGGAAGACCACACAATATTTCCGTTTATATAGAAAGACATGTCGCGACACAACAGACGACAGAACCTTAAATGGAAAAATATATCATTATAACGTTGTTAAATGTATGGTGGGGTATTTAAATGTTACTTAGCTACAAAAACCGTTAAATTTGGCGCACCTTGTAAACACATTTTAGAATAAGTAGAACACTAATAAGTTTGCTGAACGTAGGAAGAGGGGCGGGCTATACATATAGTGGAATGTTAATACTTTCTTAACATTGATAAAACTACTAGAATAGTAGTAATCGTATTGATGTTTCGTGTAATTTTAATCTTATATAACAAAGCTCAGAGGTGATCATTATCCTCGACATAAAACACATTCTATTTATACAAAAATGAAAACCAGTTCAGGTTTTGGGAACACATTTTTGATTTTTAATATGGTTATTGTTTCACCAGTGGTTGAGATTTTTGTTTAAGAGATTCTTGGGATATTTTTTCAGAAAGTTGCGGACTGAAAAATCTAAATACTTTTGTTTATGCGTGAAATCATTAAATTTTATTGGTCTCAAATTGGTACTGCTTGTTAGTGAACAGTGAAACTGCTTTCTCTGTATACACTATTTTTGCATATATTACGTTTTCAGCAATTATCATCATTAGCGGCAGCCTGTAATACGGCTATTAGAGTAAGCCGAACCCATTGTTACCTCTTTGATCATTCGCCGACAGGCTCTACACTTATTTACAGTTCCTATTCCTACGACTGACGGACAGTGGCGCAGTTTTACATAAGTATCCGCTAATTAAATTATTTTTTCAACTGGCAGTTGGAAAGGTCGTAACCGGTGTTTCCGGAACGCGCAAGATCTGATTACGTTGGGAATTTTCACTCTGAAAACAGTACGCAAAATACGTAATAAAAAATATAAACAAATCTGAAACGGGGTTCCTAACGATAATATACAAATAGCTAATAATACACATAAGAGCAAAGCGTGAAGATTGTAAATACACAAATCCGTGGCTGCAAGATTTTGTCAACATTCTCATAAAAATAGTAACACGTTTGTTTTATCACTACGCGAATCCAAACATTTTGGGAATTTTAAGTCATTTATTTATTGTATTAATATAGCTGATAGTAAACCCAACAGTTTCGCACAGTGATGATAGAATCAACTATCGGTTAGAAGTGTAGGTGTTTTCGCCCACTAAGGTTTGAATGCAATGCATTTTCTCAGTATTATATTATTTAGTTGGGTTTGGAATTTATGGTTCAATTTCGTATTTTTGTCGTGATATCATTGTTTTTAGTTTTGCTGTCAAATTTATTTTTCTCCAAATCCACTCAGCAAATATTTTAAAACAATTTTACAATTGTTTTTAAAGTACAGATAACTCTACAAATATCGAAACAAAATCAAGTTTATAGCACTTGCATTACTGAAGTAGTTCAAAATGCCATCAGTCTGCAGATAAACTGTTTCCACATGCCCTAAAGAGCCTCTTCACTTGCACTGTACAGCTATCAAAGAACGCCATTTTTTTAAATATTTATTAATGCAAGTACCATGCACTTTATTTTGGTTTGATACTCAGTGTTTTCTTTTCACTTCTAATGCATAATGTACATTGTATGTTGTAACGGGCTAGCTCGTGTCACCTTGGTATTTAATAATCACATTAGTATTTAACCATTATTTTGCTAGGTATAGCACTAAACTGTATTTCTTACATTGTAATAATTAGATTAAAACGTAGTGTATTTAAAACTTACTACGAATACTCCGCGCGCTCGAATAGGGTGCAAGGCAGCTGAACACTGTGCTGAACAGTGTGCATGCGACAGAGTGAGGCCGCGGCGGTTTAGTGCAATTTCGCGCTTTTAAAAGCAGCAAGAGGAAGTGGTGTAGTAATAAGCAACTTGTGCGTGCGTCCAAGCAAAAAGGGACGCTACGCGAAGTATTATAAAGTGACAGTTTGGGAAAGCATCCCCAATATACAGCTGCTATTCCAGCTATCATTCGAACTACAAGGAATCCAGTCGACTTTGCCCACACACGAAGTCTTTGTGAATAACTGTGAAATCCACGAAGCTGGTGTCTTGGTCATCTTGCTACGAAATAAAAGCAAGCTTCGTTACTATAATTACATTTTACTAGTGAATGTACGGCCCAGGAGGATTGGAGAAAACCAAAGCCGTAATAAGGAATTAACTACTATTGCAACGCATTGTGCAATAGTTTTAAGAAGCATTAACGTGAGCATAATCGCTGAATTAGCCCGTCAAAACAAGGCGTTTGCATCACTCCGTGGACATATCACGTCAGCTGATTTTAAGCTGCTGGAGCCATGGCCGCATTAAACGAATTTAAACAATATTAACACTGTGGGTTTTTTTACTTGGCGTTGATAATTAATAATACCTACACTTAAGGAGTGTATTCAAGCATGTAGATTCAGCATTAAGCTCGTGGCATGTTGCTTGCTATAGTTAATAGCGCTTATAACATTTATATATTACCGATGTGTACCCTTTTTATGTATTTTCATGCCTGTATGTTCCTTTTACAGAGTATATGTATTTTCATGTAAACTGTTTGGTTTTCATTAGTGGCAGGATTTGTATAATTACAGAATTATAGGTGACAGCGGGCACGTCGGAAATCTCTATATTGACAATGCCCTTAGCCGTACTGAGGTAAGAGCGGGTCTTGTGCTTCTACGACTGAGTTAACTAGCAAACAACGGGCAATTCAGTAAAGTAGAGCATAGGGCACGGGAAAAAGCCACGTTACAATGTCATTACACTATTTCATGTGCACATCTAAAAAAGTTTTTAAAAAAATTAACCAATACGTAACAAAATAATAAAAATAGTAAAAAAAGAACAGGGAATATAACATTAAATATATTGCAATGATCTTTCTATGGATATTATATGAATTTTCTTTATTTTGCTTTTATTTGATATCAAAATCACTTTCCATTAAAGCTTTCTCGAATCTTTACTTTTTTAAATTATTTATTTATTTATTTATTTATTTATTTAATTCGCACTCAGCCAACAGCCGTTAGGCCAATTATAGGCGTCGCTGTGCAGTTATGAGGACTTCCAACCCCACTAACGACTGTCATGATGTTGTATGACCGCCGGGACCAACTTTTTTTCGTGATAGCCGTACCACGAGGCGCCGAGAAGTGCAGCCGTCGACCTCCCATCCAAGTTCTGACCAGAGACAGCGTTGCTTAACTCTGCTGATCGAACGTACCGCTTGTTCAAGCTACACCACTCGGGACCCCTTATCTTCTGTTAAGTAAATTCTTATACTAACGCAGTAAATAATCTTTTAAAACATTCAACTTTTTGCTCAGGTTGGGACATGCATTTACAATTGTTCTAGATTAATAACCACTTGCCGTACAAACTTAATATCGATTATGCATTGTTTTTTAATATAAAGTGGAAGTTGACAGTTCACCCAACCTTTGACAGTTCACTCAACCTTTCAACTCGACAGCTCTTGTGTTATCACTTGTCAGCTTATTTCAGATAATTTGAAGGTATTATATGGTTTAATTTATTTATACATTTGTCTTTCAGAAGCATTTCAATCCAATCTTTCTTATACAATGTTAATCTAAACTTTTTAGGATGTTCTTTGGTATTCGGAAATTCTTTGCTATTAAGAAGCTTTCTGCTATTAAGGAGTCATCTGCTATTGAGAAGTTGTCTGCTATAGCTAATCAATGAACCCCTACAACTTCATATCAGTTGCTTCCATCATGTACACCACGTTCTAGGATGCTGACACACCATTGTTAAATATGTGGTCATTGACAACATAGTATTTTTTAAATATCATTTTAATAGGGAATTTATTCCATCTTTTACGACTGAATACAATCTAATTTATTTTAACATTGCAATTTTTTTAAATATTTTTGCTCATGAGAAATTATACACTGTTTATTATTTTTAATTCCTAGCATCCTGTCTAGTTACTACAATATTCTTAGTTATAGTTACGGTTAAAACTATGAGTTTTCTTAAATAAAATTGACATTATTAGAAATATTACGTACTACATTATCTTTTATAAATATAAATCCTACTCATAAATAACTGCACAACACCCATTTTCAGTTTACAACAAGTCACTCCATCACTTCAAACGTAGCAACATTCGATAACGCCCACACATTCTGCCTCACTTCTGCACATCAAAAGTCGCTACGCTAAAGATGTACTTCTTTGCTTTTCCGCTACTAATATGTTCAATTTAATTCCAATTTAACATTTTCCTTTATTACTTTTCTTGTGCCTTATTCATGTTCTTTAATTGCAGGCCATCCAGATGTTTGTTCACACCTTTGCTGTTTGTACATGCCTTTGCTACTTTATTGAATTATATACATACCGTAGAAATTAAATTGGCTGATTGTCACTCTTCGATGAAAAGAAACTGCAATTTTAGTCCCAGTTTAAATTAAGGTTTCCGGTGTTAGTTTTATTTATGTAATGTAGTATTTAGTATTGAGCTAACAAATCTCAATAAGGATGACTGTTCTTATCTTTTAATATAATTATTCAATTAATATTAGTTTCCGAAGCACAGAAACATTGCAATATGATCAGTGCAGATTATAGCTTGATATTCTCATAAAACATAGAACAATAAGAAAATCCGGCATAAATTGAAACAAAATCCACAAAATTAAGGAAGAAATTTAACAGATTCAAGAAAACCTGTATTAGTCTCGTAGTAGGAACATTTCAAACTAGTACTATTATGTTATAAGTTGTCGACATCTAAGCCAGAATTGGAAATAACAACTTAGTCGTAGTACAAGAACCTATTAATCAAGTTTTTTCAACAAAAAAGCTGGATGCACTTGATGATAAAAGAAGATACAAATTTCCCAGCAGTTTAAATGTGTGCTTAAGAAGTTTTTAAGATGAAAAATAGCTAATTTGCAAGCATACACGAGCTATTATCTCATAAAAAGCAAACTTTCGGCAGAGACTGCAGCAGTAATAGTCCCCTTATTTAGTGCAGTTTAATATTCATACGAAAATTATTCTTCAGAGTTCTACACGAGCCATCTTGCAGCGCACCGGATGAATAATGGAATAGTTGCGTTGTAATTGAAAGTAATAATTCAACGGTAAGCAAATACAATTAAAAAGTGTAATTACCTTCTCCACGACGCTTATTCTATTATTAGTCGCATAATTAACCTTAGCACTTAGTCCAGACGACCGACGTCCATACACCTGTTACAAAATCGGACTAAAAATGAATCTGCGGACCTGTGTCAATTTCCCGTTCCGGTCGGAATGGCCAAACCGGAGTACAGCATGGCGTGTAATGAAAGCGCCTTAGTCACATAACGATGAAACATAAGCAAATAATTAGTCTGGCATTGGAAACATCCTTTTCCTATTTTTTGCCATTCCAGCGACCGCAGCTTCCTGCACTCGGAAGCGTGACAGAGCCTCTTGTGGTCTCAGATTTATCCCAAGTGAAACATGCGCGTAAAATCCGGGCCGCGCAAAAAGCGAGTTTGTTAATGAAAGTGCGCTAATGGGAAACCGGACGTATCACATTAGCAACAAAATGCGACTGGGAACCTGAATACTAATGTTTTTACATACGCTGAATTTAAAAATTAAACTTCCTCTTTAGGAAATTGCGTTATTGCCCTTATTGCTGGCTGGTTATTCTAAATATTCCAATGGGAACAGCGTACCTCGCCTACTCCTATTTGCAAATTTAAGAGAAAATAAATAAATAGAGTGAAACACTTTTCATACGAACATTAAACTTATCATTATACATGAATATGCAATTTTTTAATCTGTTTGTAATGGATGAATCTGTGATATAATCGGGTTAAGTATTGTTTTTAACCTCTAACCTGATGTACCAAACAAGATCTTGTTTATGTTTCTTTGTTGCCAGTTATGAAGTACTAAACTCATTTTCGTTTGCTGTAATTCTCTACAACTGTAAACGTTATTGTAGTTTGCCTTGAGCAAGGAATAAAGCTCTCCGAACTATTGGCTTAGACAAAAGTTTATTTTTAAATTGCTGCCCTGAAGAACGAAACCCAAATATTTACTACTTTTTTAATAACTTCATAATACATACGCATATTTCTCCTGCAATTAGAATTATTTCATTACATTTCTATGTACACTGTGTTGACAAATTGGGTGTCGGAGAGGAAACGCAAAGTTGTGCTTCTCTTATAAAAATAAAAATCACAGTGTGGAAACCAATATTTAATATAAAGTGTGTAAAATTGAGAAATGCAAAATACACAAATAAAAAAGTATCTTAGAATTGTAAGGTATGTTCAAAATTTGGTAGACATTTAATAATTTTAAAATATCTGTATAGTTTTCTTTATTTTTGCGCCATTTTTATGTCATAAAAAATACATTTGTGATTTGGAATTTTACATTTTGTTTTTCATAATGTGAATGTGAGTTTTTCGATGAGGAAACTATTATTCTCTGTTTTTTTTTCGAAACTGTAAACACTCCAACACACAATCTGGGAACACATTAAATATACAGATCTACAGTGCTATTTAACTAGTTTCATTCTAGTTATTTATTGAAAATGCTGTAAAAACATAAAGTTTCTTACCCGAATATAGCACATGGAATTCACGAATAGTTTACTTCCCCTGAAGAACTGTAAGTTATCCCTACAGAGATACGTTAAGAATTGCCCCCATTTCCTTGATACCTTTCAAAAATAATGGATGCATTGAAATTATTATTCCCTGTAGGTCTAGATGGAATGCTATGACATTCTTACTGTCTTGGCGCTTTTATTGTGCCCATTTGTTTGACTACCACATTCTTTTTCAACGCGGGATCCCTAGAAAGACAAATGACGCGTATTTTAATGAATTCTGTACATCTCGTTTCTTCCTCTCGGACGTGGCGCGGGCACAGTTTGAGCGATAAATTTTCATAAACAGCTGTAAAACCAGCATGTATTATAAAAGCGATAGCTATTATTAATGGCGCCTTTAATATGAACCGGCTTTTTGTATCTGCTTTTGCAATTTCTCGATATGTAGAACTGCCGTGGCTGAACCGGAAAGATATACTACACGTGCAAGGAAAAAGTGGAAACAACTAAGTACTTCGTGACTAGCAAGTGACGCAAGTCGGATTTGTACTGTGCCAAGAAAAAACGTGGCGAATGCAATTGCATTTTACAGTTTCCGTTTAAGGAGGTCTGAAAGCTTTTACACAAAGATTTACAGCTTTTGCACATGGAAGCGGGAAAAAGTTAAGTAAAGTATACTTTTAGTTACTGCTTGGTCAAGTAAGTGATATGCCTTACGTATATCCGCAATGTTTGATGTAAAAGACATAAAATTCAAGAAATTCAAATTAAACAAGCAATAAAAGCTACGAAAATGCTGACACAGCTAAAAGGGCTTATTCATATTCATAGATAAGGCAACATTATGAACTCCTAAGATTTGTCACTGCATTACTAACCACTTTCCCTTTGAAATTAAATTTATCCCGTTATTTTTAAACTAGCCTTTGAACCTGCGGGGTTTTATTTTAATAAATAATTTTTAAACTTTTTAAAATTGAATTGTAAATAAAAAAGCCACAGAAGAAAATGTTTTAAAGGATGTAATAAAGAAAGCATACTACAGTAAAAGGAACTTTTGCTAGATCCAATAACGGTTGAAGTGTGTTCAAAATTAAGTACAAAATAAGTAAAACTACTAATAATACTGAAACAGTAAAAAGGAACACTTAGTAACAAGGAACACTTAGTAACGAAAAAAATTACAAACGGTGGGCTTCGAACCCGTGCTCACAGAGAGAATCTGATTTTTAGGTAGATGCGTAACACACTGGACCAGGAATGCTAGGTAGGCACACGTGCTTATCGTTTGATTATGAAGGGCACCGTGACGAAAGGAAAAATGTTTATTATACAAGGATTATTCATATGGCACTAAAAATGGCATTTCAGTCATAATGGGAGACACATCTTGATGATATTTTCCAAATATACATTTAGAATTTTGCAGAAAAATATTTTACAATTCATTGTATACAGTATGTTATGCTTCTCATCAACATGCCCCTATATCTCCATGTTGCCTTGTTTTAAAGTATAAATGATTAGTCTACTACCATAGAAAATAAATGCAAAAATTCAATAAAATACCTAGTAGGCCTAGCATTATTGAAACATTTATGCATAATAACATAAAAATTTCTGTTCCAAATTTGGAGAAAATGGAAATTTTAGTTTTTTTAAGTAAATCACATTTTTAGATATTCAGTTCAATCTACTTTTAACCATATAATTTAGTTCATTCATGACTGGATTTATCTTAAATCCTGTACAGCCATTGTGTATTTGTACATTTTTTTGTAATTTGCAGACCTTTTTGTAACTCATCAGTCTACTATGATGGGAATTTCTAGCACGTGAGATTTATTTAAACAAAACGTTTTTATGAAAAGAGTCGCGTCGCATAAAAGCTTCAACTTACAAATACGTAGTAGGATTTAAGTCGCCGTTAAAGCGTATAATTTGTTACATGGACCAATACCGGCTGAAACACAAGGCTTCAGCGCTCTGGAGTGACGTAAGCACAGGAAGGCCGAATTGGCCAATGATTGAATTTATAGAGCTTCTAATCTGGAGGCTCAAGGCAGCGTAAGAGGTGTAGTAAATTCAATCATTGGCCAATTCGTCCTACTTGTGCTGGCGTCACGCCGGAGCGCTGATGCCTTGTTTTTCAGTCGGTCTGGACACCTACAGACATTAAAAACTGTGCTAGTTTTCAACAATTCAATAATAAACTAAACATGTTCTTATATATTATATGAAATGTTATAAATTCGGTCAACTACTACTATTAGGTACTACTACATGTTACAAATTTGTTTGTAAAACAGCTGGTTGTTCGACAATTTCTATACATAGTAATGTTTTATGAAAGTAAACAAATATCGTATCCTCGTATCACAATAACATATTTCCCAGCTTTCATACCAGCCTGCGTCGCGTTTGGTATGGGATTTTGTGTTGTTTCCATACATGCTAGTAAAAAACTGCTGAATTGTATTCTGCTGATAAAGCCAATGATGTTATAAAATATCCATAGAAACAGTTCAATAAGCGTTTTCCTTATACACGCAAACATACATTATAATGATTCTTTATCTACACCTGATTTTTTAAATAGTATTTTAAATTGTGTACCGTATAGTTTTTATCTAATATATCTAATATACACGGTGATTCATAAGTATATATAGTTTAGTTAGAGGACTCGAACAGAACAACTGTGCATAATAAACTATACATCAAAAATTAATAATAATCCCGCAAAACATTAAATTGCTTAAACTGATTGACGGTAAATGGAATTAATTTCTATAAGCAAAGTTCGCACAGATGGTTACAATACGACTAAATTTGAATAAAATGAAGAAGCAAGGAACAGTTGTTCGTGTATTTCAATTAAATTTGGAAAGCGTTTAATGTACAGTGGTGTGCAAATAAATCTGGGACAGTGTTTTTTTCACATGCATGTTGAGTTAAAAATTGAAGAATATCTCCATGGATTTCCTCTTATCAGAAAGAGTTACAGATTTCATTACCTGTTAAAGTTTAATGTAACTCTTTCTGATAGCAGGAAATCCATGGAGTTATTCTTCAATTCTTAACTGAAGCTACATATGAAAAAAACATTGTCCCAGATTTATTTGAACACGACTGTACTCCTATCTGATTTACCGAATAAAGGTGTTGCTTCTCAAAATTTTACTTTCCGTAAAGAATTCATTTTTAGTGCAATATACTTCTACTGAGATCAGTATTTAATTTAATGACCTTGCTTATGAATTCTAGGGCATTGATTTCAAAATCGGCATTTGGAGTCTTCAATATTTTTTTTCAAAATCTGTATTGGAAGTTCTATACTTGCAAGCAACATTTCTCAACTTTATTCGTAAAGCAAGGCGTTTTAAATTAGTTTTCCCTAATACTAGATTAATGATTGTTTTAACAAAAAAACTGCATTAATTAAATAATCAATAAAAACCCGAAGCTTAGGTAAAATGCCTAAAATGCTTACTTTTATGACTATACATATAGTCCAGTCAAATGGTGCTCAAAAAGGGCGAATTGGGGAAAGTTTTGGTGGAGTTTTGATATTTGGTTCCTATATGTTTTTTGGGTCGCTGTACACGAATATCAGGTTTGCCCACAACAATTTTGACCGGAAACACGTGTTTTTAAGCAAAAATGGTGTAAAAACGAGATTTTGTTTAGTTTTTCTAAAATTACTCGAAAACTATGAACTTTCGTAAATTCTGAACATATATGAAATGAAAGAGGATAAAATTTCCTACATTTTATGTATATGAGGTTTTTTTCTCCGAGCAATCGTTCAGCCGCGATAGCGCCGCGAAATTATAGTCCAGTCAAATGGTAGAAAATGGGGGAAAGTTTTGGAGTTTTGATATTTGGTTCCTATATGTTTTTTGGGTCGCTGTATGCGAATATCAGGTTTGCCAACATTTCATTTATGAAGATTCATTTGAGCTTCCATTTTTGATTTACGAAAAATGAATAGTTTTCGAGTTACTATGAAATAACCTGGGATAATTCCCTCTTATTTTGCTTTTAACACCTAACTTCGCGGCGCTCTGGCGGCAGAACGACAGCGACCCAAAAAACATATAGGAACTAAATATCAAAACTCCACCAAAACTTTCCCCTATTTTCTATCATTTGACTGGACTATAACTTCGTGGCGCTATCTCGGCTGAACGATTGCTCGGAGAAAAAACCTCAAGTACATAAAATGTATTTAATTTTATCTTCTTTCATTTCATATAGGTTCAATATTTAAAAAAAATGGATAGCTTTCTATTAATTTTATAAAAACTTAAAAAAAACGGTTTTAAGCCGTTTTTGCTTAAAAAACGTTTCCGGTCAAAATTTCGTGTACAGCGACTCAAAATACATATGGGAACCAAATATAAAAACTCCACCAAAACTTTCCCCTATTTTCTACCATTTGACTGGACTAAACATGGCATTTTTGGGTATACATGCCTGTTTGGTTCTATTTTTAAAGCAACATATCTTCAATATGCCGAAAGACCGCATGAAAGTACTTATTTCGAGTAAATAAAGACAGAAATTACTGTCTGGTATTGTAGGAAAAGCTCAGCAAGAGCTGAAGCCACCTTTGAAAGTTACAGCACCTACTTACAGGGAAGTAATAAACCATTCATTACAGGGATTAAGTCATTCACAGGGATTATTATTGAGAACTGATGAAAAACCTATAATTTGCAATGTGTTTTCACCCTTAATATTTGAGTTGCCCAAGTGGCCATGATCGTGGTATCGTATCTCGTATAAATTTAAGAATGCTGAAAGTAGAAATGTTTATTAATAAATACCTATTTTTACTACGTATTTTGTATTTTTATGGTGCCTGAATGCCTGTCTGTTTTAAATATCAAAGAACGAATTACTTAGTTGCGTAAATGCAAAATAGACAATAAAAAATGTGGCTTTATAATTTTTTTAGCAATATTTGCTCATGAAAATTTGTATTTGAAATACATATTTACGTACTACTAAAAAATATTTCCTTTATTTTTTTTTAATCCACAATGGTACAAGGCTCTACTAGAAGATTCATAAATCCACTGGACTCTCATCTACACGTAGTACGAATATTAAATACACACCGCGAACTTTCTAGTCTTGTTTCAATTTCAGTTTTTCACGTTACAGATCATCATACTGCAGGAATGCAGAAACGTCTAATTGAATTATTTCGCCTTCCTGGGCAAAGCTTCCTGGCCAAGCCAGCAAGTGGTCAAACCAGGCGTTCCTGCACACGCGCTCAAAAATCGAAAACCACTTAAACTGCTTCGTGACCGGCGTTGCGCAAGGAGCAGGTATCATAATAACTGACAAAGCTTTCAAAATCCTGCGGGTCTCTAGAAAAAAACCATCACCGGCTGTCCCGCACAGCTGTTCTATTCGACGGCTTGCAGATCCCCAAGCGGGCAGAAAAGCAGGGGCACGCGCTGGCAGCCTGCCCTTTTCCCCCACAAATTGGGAATCAGGAATTTCCAATTTCTCTGTGGCGTGGAAAAGTAAGAGTTTCGGTGTATGAAGGGCTTCGAATAACTATTTCTTTTACAATGCTTGTTACGCCGTATCGGGGTTGGCTGAGTTGTTTCTTTAAACCCCAACTCATCAGGGTTTCTAGAAATAATGGGTTATAACAAGGTTCTTTGTCCTTAGTGGTTATAAAAATACGGATGGGAATTTGCGGTTTTTTCTGGTTTTAAGAAATAAAGGGAGAATCTACCTGGAAAACTTTCAAATAATGTTGGAGTTGTAAGCGTTAATATTTGAATTACCTAATTATTTCGGGTCACCACACTTATGAGTTACAGTTATTTTGGTTGAAGTGTAATGGAAAAATATAATTTATGTAAGATTGTTATTATTGTAATTAAATTTAAAGTCTGAATTTCTATGTGTAAAAAAATCTCATAAAAATGCGCCATGTCTATTACAGACATTAAAATATTGCAAAAATATTTCCTCCAGGACCAAAGCAAAGCCTAAATGATGTTATTAACACTACAACTAATAAGAGAAAGAAACTAGAACGAGCTACAACACAATGTTTTTATGTATACAACGAGCCGTGTAAAACGGTAAAACTAATATGTGATTTGTCAAAATCTTTAGAGAAAACTCCCAATGCAGAAAACAGATATTGCTAGACCGAGAAAATGCGGGTGTCAAAACCGACAATAAAGCCGAAGAAAATAATTCCAAGCATTCTTTTCGTATTCTATGAAACGGGAATTTGGCTCCCTCGACTGAATGAAATATTTAGTCGATCTGTATCTATATGCTATTTTATTGTTAATTACTCGACCTTAGCTTTAATCACTGCAATAGCTAAAAGTGCACGCACGTACGCCCCTGATTTAGTGTGTGAATAGCTCGCTTTGTGTGGGCGGCGATCAAAGCGAACCAACAGCGCATCGCGGGGAAATTTTTAGTCGCGGTCGTGCCAAACCTCAAGGAGCACATTTCCAACGGCTCATAGTGCCTATAGCGAGCTAAATAAAAAGCGGCTAAAGCCACGCAGTGAAGAGAAATTATTGCGTAGGTGTGCCAAAGGGGTTTCGTAGCGTCCATATTGCTCCATGGCGTCTCGTGCGATTCCCCGGAGTAGCCGCGTTCGTGGGAAATTTCCATACATCCACTCATTCAAGGTTGATGACGTGTCTGGGCCCAAACCAATCAGCTCCGTTGTAATTCTCAAGCCACGAGCTTAAGGTAACCCGATACACGGGATGTTTGGAGTTTGAGCGATAAGCGTTCTCTCAAGCCTGCGTGAAGCTTTCGCCATCGGAAAGGATTATGAATTCCATTTAACTGCATGTAGCTTTAGTATTTGCTGAGGTTAATTTGTTCTCTTTAACTCTAAAGATCTATGTCAACAACTTAGCTTTCATTGTGGGTAACTTTTGAAGTTGGTTTTAGCATATAGTGACGCTTCTGAGCTACGAGCTAAGGCAAATTAAGAGTTTCATGTGTATATTTTATGTTATAATAGCTACAGGACATAAAGTAAAAACGTGTTACAAAAATTAAACACAATGACAAGGGCAACTAAACGACTCGTTATATCTCTTAAATAATTTGTCTATTATTAGAAATGATTATACGTCATACAAACGTTGGTGATATTTGCCCTTCGTGAGATGTCAACGTTCAGCTTTTTATAATCCCTCGAGCCCTGCGTCTCGTTTCGTGTGGGATTTTGTGTTGTTTCATTCGATACATAATGGCAAAAGGCTGCTGAATGGTATTCTGCTGGTAAAGCAATTGATTTAAGATAATGTCCATATCAATAGTACAATAAATACAAACATGCATACAAAACAATAGAAAATTATAACATTCAGTACGATTTTTAGGTATTATCTAAGCAGTTGACCAAAATAGTATTTGCAAACTTTGTATTAGAAGGATTGATATTTGAATGAAGTTTGGAAGAAAGATACCTACATGTTCTTCCTTTTTAGAAGAAATCCTTTCAACTCCAAAATTACAAAAACACCTTTTTTATTGCTTTTTCTTCTTCTTTGCTGTAGGATGTACTCTGTCAAACCTGTCCTGGTACCCATCTATTACTTAACCGGCTCTGAACTTTTGGTTTACAGGTGTTTTACTTATACTGGAACATATTTTTGAGGTTGACGCCAATTTATTTTACTTTATTTAAATTTGGCTTGTGTTGTTTGAGTATTCAATACTAGTACTACAAGATTAAAGTCAGCAGCAACGATATCAGAGGAGAATGGAATTTTCTTTTGCAATATTTTAAAAATTTTATTTGCGTAGGGACACGAATAGAGGCGGATTGAGTCACAGGCTGAAGTCTAGGACGGTAACTTTTGGGGGGCGGCAAAATTGTTATAATGCAAAAAAAATTAAAAAGTAACAATTATTTACATTTAGTTCAATGTTATGGTTTACTTCAAAATCCTATTTCATTAAAAGAGTCAAAATCAACAATATCTAATTCTGAATCAGATTCTTCCAATGAAATAGTTCCGGAGGAACATGTTCGACCAAAATTAGTTTTTTGCAACAGTAAAAGAAATGTGTATTTCGAAAAAAAGCTGTGAATTTATGTATTTTTTGCGGTAGGTTTAAAAATCCTGCAGTAGGTATTATTTTTGGCGTTTTGACTACATCTGATACTTACCATAAAAATACTGCAGATTCTGCATGTACTACGCGCTCGTTTTTTATTAATAATGTTAAACTTTATATACGTAATTATGTCCGTCATGTCACATTGGCAATTAATTAATACGACAAAACAGCGAAGTGACGATACGAGCGATGACAATGAACACGAGCGTATTTATCAAATATAAAGTTAGCGTTTCCATTTTTGTCCGCAATTGTACACAAGTAACAAACTGTCATGCAGAAAATTTTCCTTGTTTAAAGCGGATAAGAAAGTTATTTAAGATTAACACAGTTGGTCCAAGAAAGAATGGCAGCTGGCGATTTTAAATATTGAATCGGACCTCACAACAACATTAGACTTCGAGACGTTGTTCCGGAATTTGTAAACAAAGGTACGCACAAAAGCTGTGGTTTGACGAGCTCTATTTTGTTCTAGTTTGGGTTACATTTATTATTAGAAGAGACAAAAATGTTCAGCTTAGGAACAGAAAAAAGCTAACATCCGTCTCTGGCCACGAATCAAAAGTGTATTAATTAAATTAAATATGAATAGTATAGTGGTAGCACGTCGACAGTGTTGAAATTTACGACACAGGTAGCCCAGTACACCGGCAAACAGAACCTTTTTTTATGGTCTATTTGGGTGTATTATGCTAAATACCACAGCAGGCGATGTATTTACATACAAGTGTAAATCACACAAATTGAATTTAAACATTTGCAGTCGATTAGCCCGCTAAGGCAAACGAAAATTCCAGATTTTCCTGTAATTGTTGCCTACTCAATAAATAGAAAAGTAATCTTGCATTTCATACCTGACTATCAAAATATTTAATTAAAGTGTCGAGTTCAAACCCTTCTGTTGATTTTATTGCAAATTGCGTATGCCCTATTCCAGTTTGCCTTTTAATGTACCCAGCAACCTGAACTTAGTATTTACACAAATGACTTTAATTGCACGAAAGTTTACTTTGTCGGCTGGCATGTACTTGGTTCATATACGAACGGATTAAATTTTCATATTGCAAAAAAGTGGATGCCGTTCAAACGCTTCTTGCACCTGACTGTACGCTGCACGAACTATTCCGAGTATAGAAACACTATAAATTTGCAGAATAATTGGAAACCTAAGAAGCAACTAATTAAAGGTTACTTTGATGTATAATTCAATACCCAATCCACAGTCGTTAACTTTTATTGTACGAATGAATGGGCTATTTGATATAACTAAACAAGTGAAGCAGGTGCATTTAAAGAAACGACATAGGAGAAAAATGGAAATTTTAAGTCACGTATTGTTAGAGCCATGGTATAGCCTGCAGCAAACATTTGCAAAATATATTAAACTGACAGGCATAAGGACCGGCTTTATAAATGCAAAACACAAAAATATATATTTGCAAACAATGTGAATCAAAAGCAACTCCTGAAACTAGTATTTTCCCACAATGAAATGGTAATTCTACAAGAGGAATTTCTAAATGCAAAGGTATTTTTATGGGCAGTTTTAAGTTTATATGAAGGGTTTTTTAATATTTAGTCGCTTTATTCAAGGAATTGCATCTGTAAAATATAGAAGCATTGTGATAACGAGATACACGCCAATTACTTCAAAGGAAAACAAGATTTTCTCTCATGTGCAGCGCCTCAGCACGCATATTCTACAAAATTAATTAGGTTAGCATTCTAAATATACACGAGATAGCTTTGTCCCTTCTGCCCACGTCCTTCTCATGCGTGACAGCTCGCATTATCTTTTTATGGTATCTGCAGCTATTTGCTGCACTATCAGCCTAAGGTAAGCTTGTGTGCTTTAATATTTCCGGATACCACAACTCGCATGCTACCCCAGACCGCACAACAAAGCTTAGGGGTTGCAATTATGGTGCATTTCAATTTTACGCTGCTTTACCGGCACGTGAATCATCATTTCCATGTCAGTTGTCCCAAATCGACACACTTTATGCAAAATGCTAATAGCACGAACGAACAACTCGCACGACATTGTTTCTACTGCACGTAACAATGGTTACGTAATCCATCAAAATTACATAGCATGCCTGTTTGATTTCATAATTCATGCCTTCTGACAAATAAATCACTACGGACATCTGCACTATGACGGTGCTGCTTATTTATACGAATTACTATTGTTAAAACGACGTACTAGATTTAATGTTATTATGAATATTTTACGAGTATATATTACGCTTGACTCGGAATAACAAGAAAAACAATTTTAACAATTAAGGGAAAGAATGTCCATGTTACAATAACACAACTTTATATTGATGAGCTTTATAATTCCCAAGCTATTCATTTATAAATAATAAATGCTCCTCGCTCGTAAATATATAATTAATGCTGGTGCAGAGTGCAATTTCATAATATAGTTAGTTACACATTTCATTTACAAGTCAGTGGCGGCTATTCCTTAGGGGCTCATGGGCTCGAGACTCCCAGACGAGGACCACCACTACCGTAAGACTCTTAGTCTTATCGTAATGTTTACAAATATTGCACTTTGGCATTGAAAATGAATTCAAATATAGCAAGGATATTTTTGTATCGGTTGTAGTTGGAGCGTGTTTATTTAGCTGACATAATTTCGGTGGTTTCGTACAATTTATTAAAAACATGCAGGAGAAGAGCATAACTAATGTACTCAACATTTTAAAAGCCTACCGTTGGCTGAAAAAATTACAATTAAAAATTTTTAACCAACAATAAAGATGGAACTTGTAATTTTAAAAATATTGTTCTGTGGACAGTTACAAGAAAAACAAATGTAGTTGTTGATGTGATGCATTACATGCTCGGTTTTGTTTTTCATTACTAAACACAATATTATCGTATTTCGTTGTTTAACTGTTTGTATTGTTTCAATACGTTTTGTTTTGCGCATATGACGTTTCCTGTTTGGATTATTAAATCTGAAAAATCATGATTATATTTGGTTTAAAACATCGAAGGAATGTATATGAAACATTATTTCATGCTTAGTTATTGTTAAAAGATTAAGAGCCCCCTAAATACAATTATCACGAGCTGCCACTGCTATTTTTCTATGTTAAAATATATTGTGGCTATTCCTAAATTTTGTTCGCAACAGATGTGTTTTCCATTTGCTACTCCTAATTTATTTAATAAACTCGTATGTATTTTTGTTCAATGTGTGAATCAGGGTTTTAATTACACACTTTATTATAGTCTTTTTAAGCCAGTTCATTTTAAAACTTGCTCTACCTTCACATCTTCACGCTGCATCCACTAAAATTGTTCATTTGTAAAACAGCCGTAGCTTAATAGACGAAGCTGATATGTAGACGTGTTTAATGTTTAGTCTGCAAAAATGCAATTGTAGCAGGCTAAAAAGGTGGTTTACGAACGTGACAAAATAAGAATGAAGACACAGCACAGAATTGTTGATTAAACAGATCAAGGTTTTACAGAAATTGTCACGATTTACATTTCGCACACTGTAAAATAGTCAAGTATAACATAATCAATTTATATTGCATTTCCTACATTTTCCAGCAAGACTACCAAAAGTCCATTACTTCCGATTAGTTTTACTATAAGCGAGTCAATATAGGTGAGGTCTACAGTATCTGAAATACCTATCTAATACAAAAATTAGATCAGAGTAATTAAAATTGGAAATTACTTCTCACGCACATAATGTACTGCAGATGGAAAAAACAAACTTGAGTGAAACCAATGTCATGTTGCTCCACATGTGCTATTATTGCAATTTTTCTAAATTCCGGAGATGAGGATTATCCCCCCCCCTCCCCCTTCCATTATGCTATTTCTATAATAAAAATAAATTCTGCATTTAGTTCTTTTGTTAAAACACCCTGTAGTTCATCACTGGCGGTTATTTCCAGAATAACGAAAATTGAATTTTCCGCCAACAATCCACCCTTATAAATTATTTTATGACAAATTCCTTTTAAAAACCGGGGTGAATCTCCTCTCGTTTAATAACGTACCAGTAATATACACCTCAACACCAGCGAATTTGCTATCAACAGTAATATATTATGTATATCCATTAATTTTTTACAGGTAATTCTGACAGGGATATGAACGATATTAATTTATAAATGAAATATATATTTCGTTACTATTGCATAATAGTAGTTTATTTATCTAGAACAGAAAGTGGCATTTTTAAAGACGAGAATTACTTGCGAGGACCTTTAAAAACACTTTTCGTTCGTGGTGAATACAACGGTTTATTTCATACTGCAAGTTTAATGAATTTAAATAAAAAGTTGTAAATCATTTCAAATCTCATGTCAACAACTACGTATAATTTAAAGTGCCTACTTGAACTTGAATATTTTACTTTAAAGTACTAGGACTTTAATCTTCCATTTTTTGTACAATAAATAAGTTTTAAAGTACTTGAACTTTAAAATTTTAGTTTAAAGTACTAGCATTTTAATGTTACATTTTTTGTACCATAAATAATTCGAAAAATGTCATTTTTGACATCAGTATGAAATGAATCATTGAAAAAAGGCGCGTAAGGCCTACTATTATCGATAAGTGTTTATAACATAATTATTACCTCTACTTTTATTTTATTATTATAAAAAAATATGTCATAAACGCTATCAATGTAAGTGGTTGGGAATTCATTGAAAGTACTCAAATGGCGTGAATGTTTGGTCGAGTGACGTCATTGGACAGATGTAAACAATAGTCACCATAACATATACAATATTGGGTTGAACTAAAAAAAATTTACCTCAATAATTATCTATGATTACATTGAATATGAAATGTGTCAGTCGTATATTAATATCTGAATAATATAGAAAGTTTTGGGAACATTTGGTTTAGTCGTTTAGTGCAAATATTATCAATTACTTAAAACATGCCATACTGTAGTGCCATGGCAAACTCAATAAAGTGTTGCAAAAAAAAGTTTATTGGCCAGGTAATATAAGCAACCCAATTAACACTATTGGCAAGCATGGTTAAAAAACTAAATCTGACAGTAGCAGTGGCGTGCAACATAAACTAATAGTAAAGGAAATAAAGTCGTAAATTAGAAAATTAACATACCACGTAGGGTTTCCAGTCCCGGGATCCGGTCCCGGGACAGTCCCGGGATTCTACCACAAAAACCGAGTCTCGGGACCACAGCCAGCCCAGGCGAAGTCCCGGGACCATGTCAACATGCGTGCGTATACTCGATATCAGAGAATTAGGACGGGTATTCACCGGCGTCCGGCGTATTACTCATGCCTCTTGTACATTCCGCATTATTTGCGTTTTGCGTAACGCAGGAGAGGTATTGTTTTCGGTAGGTTAGAATTAAACTTGTGTGTTGTTTCAGCCACATTTGCATATCTTCTTCTATTTATGTATTTGTCTGTTTTTTTTGTTGGATTTAGATATGTGCGAAGAAGCTAAATAATTTATATTTTTGGGTTTTAAGTGTGCTCGTTATCTGTCTGCTAAAGCGTTACAATTAGAATGAATTCCGATTCGCAACCTACCTTCATTCTCCATGTAAAAAAATAACGATTTGAAGTCACTATGGCAACAGTTTTATATATTGAAGATAAAGGATAAACAATTGGTGAAATGTAAAGTGGGTTTCTACAAAATTATCATAATCAGAGGCAGCTTGACGAAAGGATTACACACGCACTTTGCAGTTCAAACAAAAGCAAAAGCGACAGACATTTTTAGTACTAGGAGAAAGCAATGAAGTTGTAGACGAGCCCCAACGCAAATTATCAGCACAGAAATACTTTATTTAACTTAAAACACTTGTTTTTCTTTGGAAATTTCATTCGGAAATTTCACCTGAACACTATTTCTCTTTCGGGACCATTTTCGGGATCTTCGGGACTAGTCCCGGGACCTGAAATTTAGCTCGTAAGTCCCGAAAACACTTTTGGTCCCGGGACTTGGAAACCCAAATACCACGTAATAATTCAAAACTCCACAGAAATGTTAAGTGCATGCAAAGTTACAACATTAAATTCACTAAATCCTCCAAACGTCGGTGGTCACGTGGTCTTTAATTACAGTATTATAGCAGAATTATAGCACGTCTTAATGATATGATACGCTAAAACTGGTAGTTTTAGATCAATTGTAGGCATTATGAACTCGCTATGGTTTACAAAACAAACGTTAGCCTTTTACATAATTTCACCTTTGTTTACGTTTTATTAAGTTCCTGTTTACAACATAGTGTGTAAATAAAGCAGTTTTAGGGTTTAACGTATCTACATGTTATCAATGCATAATAATATACAAATTATACCAGTTATTTACTTGTTTTGATTGCAACTGACCTGATTTATACCTAAAAAAATTAGAAAACTCCATCACATCAATTTTAAAACGAATATGTATAGCCATCTATATAGAATACAAATAAGCTAAACATCATGACAGCTAATAGCATTGATTATTGTTGTTAAGAAGCAATTTGGAACTATTAGTAAACGTGCAACGACATCACTTATCTATATATCTATATGTATTTTTTTGTATTTAATCCATTAGTTGTAGGCAATGTGTCCACGGTATTTATCTACATTACTCAAGGCGCCACTGGAAGAGCAAGGGTGGGAAACCACTAATTTGAATTGGCGCCTTGTGATTTCTTCAGTCAGTCAGTTTATTTTGTGTTTTATAAATATTGTATTATATATGTTTTATTTGTGGTTGAGGAATAAATATATTATTATCATAGGCGCCGACTTCGTAAAATTCCATGTGGGGCCATTGGATATTCACAGGTGGGTTGGGGGGGGGGGGGGGGGTACGGAGTACCCCCAGAGAAAAGAGGGATCCGGGGGGGGGGGCTCCCCCGGAAAATTTGGAAAAATTTGAGTTCAAATACACAGTTTTAACGCTTCCAATTGACTATATTTTTGCCACTTATTTATCTAGGTTAAGTTTCAGAAAATATAAAAAATAACGCATAAAATTTAAAAAACATAGACAAGCAGCACTTAGATAATATTTAATGACAAGAATATAAATAGGTATGCTAAACAGATTTATTCACAAACACATTATACAAACAACTTAAATATTTCTCTGTGAAAACAAAAACAAATTCTACTTCATATAATATAAAAATAAACTAGGCAAAAGGCAACTCCAACTAACAACAAAGTTACTTCATAAAAAATGTATTTTGAATTTAAACACAGGAATTTTATGTGGGGCCCAGCCCCACGTCTATCATTTCATGTGGGGCCTGGGCCTGGCGGCCCCCATTAAGTCGGCGCCTATGATTATTATTATATTTATATGCAATTAAAACAGCTTTAAAGCATTATCACGATCTATTAACAAATAATGTAACATTTTATACTTTAAACCAAGACATAGTCATAAAATAAACATTAAAAACGTATTGAAACAACCGAGCGTACTGTGATAATGTGATTCAATATCTAAATAGATTTTGTCGGTATTTTCTGAACAATTGAACTTTAAACTAAGAAATTGTAATATTAATTACCACAATAGTTACAATTATTACAACACAAAAATTAAACCATAAACCTTTTTCCTTAATTCATCTTTTAAATGTAAGGTGGTACAGAAAATATAGTGCGCAACACATGCGTGAAGCCTTTTTACACTCGTGAGTTTGCGCTACTCGCCAAAAGCTCGCATCGTAAACCCCACACTCGTGCACAGTCAGCTTCACGCACTTGATCCGCAAATATACAACTTTTCGACCTGCGACTTTTCATAAAGGTATATCAATCAATTTCTTTGCTAGAAAACAATTGTTTATCTGAATTAGACTCTTGTAAAGTCTGCTCGTCTCCAGTCTCCAGTACATGAATGCACAGAGAAAATCGGGAAAGACAATTTATCTCGAGATAGTCTCTGCTTCAACCACAACACAAACACACAAAAGGCACAAACACGTATTCAATGTTCGGCACCTGCACGTTGCAAGCAAAACAAAAATGTCAGCGCATAACACATGTTACAGACTCTGAAAAGCAGGAATATTAAAACGCCGTACGCAAAATGCCATGCATTATTTGGCGAGCCAATTGCAAGAGGAGGAAAGTCGAGATAAATGCATGATCTTGTTCAACATGTGTTCCGTCTTCGCGTCGGACACGCAATGTATTGTTCCGTAAGTTATAGCCCCGAATTTCCATTCCTTTTTGTCTGTCGACGAGTTCCGAATAAATGTGTTTATTTGAGGTATTCTGCTAAAACCTATAGTTAGCTTAACTAATGGATAATGAACTCAAAAGTATGGACGCATGCAGAAGAGCATGCTGCCTTTGCGGTTAAACCGTCTTGACCACTGGAAAGCTGCTCACAGAACTAAAACCAGGCGAGTTTTACATCGAAATAAATTCATTCGACGCAGATACGACTTCAGATAAAATTAATTACTACTCTTCAAAACGTTTACCTCTTGATATTATTCCTTGTTTGTTTGTATTTCTGTTGTGGCAAATTGCAGAGTGTTTAAACACTATAATTAATTGAAATCAGAGCAAATAAGTCCTTATAATCATATATTTTGTCTAAACAAAAATATAAATGTAAGGCGCTTAAATATTACAATTCGACGTATTACATATTCACTATTTTTCAGCTATATTTATATCCATTTTACCATGACATCGTTATAATGGAGCATCATGCTACGCTACATAATGCATTTCAGCGTATCAAATCTGAAAACAAACAGTGAATTGTCTTATCTGCAACACCGAAATCAGCTGTGGCAGGAGCAGATCCTAGTTACAAGTCTATCGCCATTAAGCAAATAGAACAATGCCTGTAACAACCACGATGAGCTTAATGAAGCTTGACAGATATCAGTGCATCTCAGAGTGTGTCACGGAACATCTCGATAACCTCTAAGAACGTACTGTTCCAAGTGTGAGCATTTGGGTGTCTATTAACAGCGATGTTTCCTATCTCGTGAATTATTTTGGTTTTTATTTAGGCATTCAACAATAAATTACAACTTTTTTAAGACTTTCTTTTCAAATCGTTTTTTTTTTAAATATTTGTTATGGTATTAATAACAATAGTAGCAGATTGAACACTGTAACGGTTTTGATTTGAAACTAAGTATATTCTCTTACTTTGTCACATGATTTGAAACGAAGATTATGTTACCTACGAAATTTTCATGCGTGTTGGCATGAATCTCCGCACTAGGTTGTTTTTGAGTAGCTTTGTTGATTTTATTTTATTTTGTACTATGCCAACAGCCGTTAGGCCAATTATAGGCGTCGCTGTACATTTTATGGGGACTTCCAACCCCACTAACGACTGTCGATGTTATTATGACATCTGAGACCAACTATTTCCGTGGCAGCCGTACCACGAGGCGCCGAGAGAAGCAGCCGTGAAACCCCCATCCAGAAAGAGCGTTGCTTAACTCTACTGATCGTACGTGGACGCTTTTTCAAACTACACCACCCGAGACCTGGTTGCTATGAAACAATTGTAAGAACAATACCTCGTCTGCCTTTTTAGTTTGCAAAAAGCGATTTCATCGAGCTTTAAGCGACATATAAAGCAAATGTAGGTGTTTCGAACTGGGTATTAATTGGATTCTTCGATGCTACCTTTCGGTTCAACCGGTTAAAAAAATCTTACAATTACCTCAGACAGCAGAACATTCCTTGGTCTATGTTTGTTCCCTTTATTTGAATTTATCGTCATCAATCGTGACTTGGGTTTGCTGCTTGTTCTTTATGGATCACGAATTCGGCCTGGTTGTTGGTAATTGTGGGCAGTATTTTCGAGTTGGAGCTGTGGGGAGTTGTGGTTGGTGATAAGACTGACTAAGGTTAGTGACAAAACGGACTAATCGGGCCGTACATATTTTGTGTTAAGCCCTGTGCTCCTAAAGTCAGGTACCTTTGTGTATAGGTAGTTGGTGTATGCTACATTGATTGCATTACAACTCCTTCGTGCAATCATAGTTTCAATTAGAAATTTGTACTCAATCCCCTCAGGAAGAGATTTGTGAAATTTGAAATTTTATACTGGTGAAAAGCTGTATGTACCACCAGCTGATCACCTGTGCAGTTTCACTCAATTTTCATTCAATTTTACTCAAAAATATTGTACTTAAAAGGCCCTTCTGAAGCGATTTTCACATGAAATGTTTTATGCGCAATTGCGCACACATTTGGTTCAAGTTCTATTTTGTTTAGTAGTTTGAATGTTACGAACTTTGTTATACAGATCTGTACTTTGTGCCCTATAAATCTAAAGCAGAGTATTAAACCTGGAATAGTTAATTGTGATTATTGGTAACACTTGTTTAACTACCAATTTGATTTGATTTATTTAACTTTGTCAATATTTAACTTTTCTAAATTATGATGGGATAACATTGAACTTGGGCGAATTCTGAATCATCTTGTCGATAATTTCAATTTGTATCAACATTAGTTGTATATTTTCACATTTGTGGAATGTATTGTGTGTCTCATAGGTATTCATAAATTATTTGCAATTAATAATATTTCAAGCATATCAAGTTATATTTTATAAAATGTACCAGAAATATGCTACTTTATTTTTTATAAATAGTATAAAATAGCATTAGACTTAATAATAATTTGTAAAACGATATTACAAATCGTGTTAGCCTCGATTTAAATAAAATGTAATCAGAGTAGGCTTGGAAATAATGTAAAACAATGTAAGATCGAAGGCAAACAATTGGGGAAAGGAAGCCAAATTGTAAAGTGGTGTTAATTTGGCTTCCCCAATAAATAATTGTTAATTTGTGAAAAAACACCCTTTTCCCAATTCAGTGAGTTTGAAAATTGATTGTATATCCATTGGGTGTACTGTAGTAGGTTGCAGTAATTAGTAGTACCTCTGCAAAAGTTTTAAAACGTGTCTATTTTGTACATCGAGTGTTGGCTGGTTTCGGGTAGAGGTTTCAAGCCTTGTGCGCTAGAGGTAGACAGCGACCTTCGTGGAGAGCATTTGGGGCCCTAGGCAACTGCTGAATTGGACGTGCTTTCGCAGCATTCGTGCTACAGTAGTCGTTCTGCGGGCGGCCAGTGGCTTTCATCGGCAGGCTACAGAAGAAACAAGGGGCCAGACATCGTGGAACTTGCTGGGGCCCGAGTTAAGCCCTAGTTTCCATTCCAAAAGCAACAGAAAGGTCAGACAAGTTCACCCTTAAGATTGAATTTAGTGAATTTCTTAGTGACGTCGATTTTATGTGTACTTTATTGTGACGTGTATTTACTTATTACATAATCACAGATACTTGTCGAATTTAACTTGTTTTTACGAATTGTGAGGTTGGATCGCCATATCTGAATTAATTTCCCTTTAGTTAAATAAAATCCTGTATTGTAGCGATCCCATTAGTTAAATCATCATTGCACAAAATAATACCACGATAATTGATTTGATAGCAAATGTATTTCTTCTTCTAGGATGTAAAGACTCGACCCTTTTGAGATTACTAAACTCATTTATTTAAAGTGATTAACTACATTTTTTTGCTTTCCAAGAGTTTTACCTCTAATTAACATCGTACTTGTGCCGGGTAAGTTGTCTTGATTTTGTGTGCACCACTATTGTGGAACAAATTAGTGTAGAGCTCTACTGAGACCAACCTTGTTCCCGACGTCTTTACAATATAAACCTTGTTTAACTCAAGAAAGGCATAAGCTTTATCCTATCGACCCTCTTGTGAGTCGAGCACCTTCTTTGTAACCTCAACACATTAGAAACCAGCAACCTAACTTGAACATATTTCATAGCTAAGCCTAACTGTTTTAAGCGGTGGAAAATATAAAAAATAATAAACAATTTACACGTTTCCAAAGATGGAAATGGAACTTATTCTAGTTTTTAAAGTGCTATTTAATCTTGTCGTCTGAAATTGTATATCTGGAAAACGGCCGAGGGAGGTATGCGTATGTAAGTTTCAATATTTGAACATAGTCATACACACGTCCTACATATAAATACACTCAACTAAAATGATAGCAACAACTTGCTTTAATTAAATTATATTGTTATTCTTCACAAACATTTTGATTAACAATTCAAAAATTCCTTTCAGATGTTCCCCCTGAGGTAGTCAAGTTATTAACTGCCTAAATTGTTATACCAAATAAATTATATCTACTAGTTGCAGCTATTTCTATAGCCGAGTCAGAGCAGTTTATATGGTGTCTGGGTAGCCTATTATGCGAATCAAGTTTAATCCAGTTGGACAGGATCCAGATTTAAATTGGATCGGTTCGAGTTTTATGTGCACGTATATTAATGACTTGACTCCTTTTGAGTCAGATCGGGCATAAATGCAGGCCTAGCGTTTGAGATTGGAAATGTTACAGTTATTTAGCGCTATAGAATTGCATACAAGAGTACACAAAATGGCGCAATTTGATTTAAATTGAAAAGGAGAGTTTTTGTTCAATAAACTACAATGCAAATCAATTTTTGAGTAATCGTGATTTTCTACGTCATCCCCATCGTAGTTATGACCAGGCGAATAATTGCTTAGGTACCGATCATTTTCGTTTAGCTACTGCTCACATTTTCCTTCCTCGGTTAGGTGATTACCAGCAACTTTTTAAAGCTCCAGATAATTAAAGTGTAAATTATTATTATTACTTAGAGTGTTCGTCATCTTAATCTTGCCTTTACAGGTTATCGATGATGTTGGTTATTGCGTCGACCTTAGTAAGCTACAAAATGACGAATTTGTACCATGTATTCCATATGCCTAATATAATCGAGTACGTTTCAAATCAATTAATCACTTATTGATATTAGTTGTGATTATTTGTTCTGCAACATCTGAGCACTAAATAAACAAAAAAGCCATCTCATTTTCTAAACGAAACCCACACTCTGCGCGCCGCAAACTGCAGGGCTCCACATCCACACCATCATTTAAATATTCCGTACGTTGTTCCCGTTTTGAGGGCGACAGATGCCGGCGCCTCGGGTTCCAATTTGGTTAATTACATCGAGTTTCTTGTGCGTCGTCGTATTGAGTCGAGGCGGCTCTCGGCGAGCTACGGCTTGAGCAAAGCTCCTATTTTTGCAACGCGTCGTTGCAGGAAGCGCCACTATCGATCCGATTTAATTACGTAATGAGGTTTTTATTCACTAGCTGATCCATTTTAAATAAATGTTTTCAGTTGCCGCCGGCGAGTCTCGAACGTTGGTTATACAACGGTGATAGCAAACGTGTCATCGCAAGGAGGTTGAAAAGAAAACTTGCCCTGAGGGAGGCTTACGGGGGCAGAGGCCAAATAGAAGTCGAGGGGGAAAACTAAGTCAAAGAGATGATGAGGGGAACAATTGTAAATAATTTAATTTCTTAGCATTACAGAAATAAGTAACAAGGGAAAAAATAAAAATAAAGAGAAGTGCTTTCTTTCTATGAAACTCTTGACAGTTCCCATAAACAGATTTTAATTACATATTCCAAGATTTTTATTATCCATTTAGGAGATGTAAGAAGTAATAATCCAAAGCTGATTTTTTTAAATTGCCTGTCCGTATAAACGCCGCATGCTTTAATATTCGAACTGCAAAATATTTTTGGAACGAACAATTGCATCTACATCGTTTGACATAAATTGATGCATGCGTTATTGACGTATATTATTTCAATATGTGCGACAATTTGCCAGTAAATTTTGAGTATAGCATAGTTAGAGTTAAACTCGAACGCGGATTTTCTTCATTTGAGCCCGATGAAGTTAGCGTACGTTAATTGTAATCAGAAACTCAACACGCGCATGTTATCGCAGGGGTCAGGTCAGACTGAGACTACTTAAGGCTTGAGCCTACGCTGGGATGGCTCCCATTGAATGTTAATATATACTCATCTCTTGACCTACTTCTTGTCGCTCTACCCCCGCTGCAGTCTATAAACTGTCGAAAAGCTGAGAACCGCTTCGATCTGGCACTCATGCGTCCGTGAAACCAAGTAGTGCTTTATCATACAGCTTATGTTCACGAAACAAAAATTAGTCGTGCTTTAATTACGCTCTAAAATGAGAAGAATGATGAAACATAAGTACAAAAAATCTTGGTTTTTAAAACAATTCTTAATTACTGGTTTGTTATGGTAAAGCCATGGTTCCTTGGCTCGTTATGATGAGCCCCCACTGATTATAAGCACAGTAGGGAATTATTCACAAATACATCCATGGATCATACATATATTGATTACATTGATATATTGAAGCATCGAATATATCTACTATGTAATGGCCCTAAAACATACATTTCATATAGGCCACTTTGAGCGTCGTTTTATGTATCAGATTTCTTAGGTCGTTTTGACAATTTTCAGAATTTCAAATTGGCATTCCATTTCTTTTGAGAGCTAATTTTCGGTTACCATTTTGAAAAATTACTTCCTGTACTGTAAGGTGCATTTTCGTGGCTTCTTTTAGGTGACGCATTTTTTAAGCACGTTTATCCCAAAAGTCGCCGTAATACGGTGCGGATTTGTTTCTATTTTTACCGCTCCCGTCTGTTAAATCACGATCTGCAAGCTTTCCACCACCTGAGGTAAGCACTGTTAATTGTAGATCTTCACATATTTTCAGGACTTTTTCTTTGCTCTCCTGATTTTCACCCCGATGTTCTCCACGTTACCTTTGAGGGATTCTTGATATTTTTCGCATGCCATCTGTTGAACTACTGAAAACAAAAACCACAACACCTGGTGGACACGGATCCGTCATAGCTTTATTGCGGCTCCTACTGCCTTTCACAGTCAAGATTTTTTTATATTCCACCTTTTCAGTATCATATTTCACCCCTAAGCTCTTCTACTGCTCCCCCTTGGAATAGCTTTCACATTGCTTCAGGGGGTCCGGGCGTCACTTATACTGTCATGCCATATTAAACTAAGTGAAAACTGGACCGCCCGAGCCGGGAATCGAACTCTCGCCCGAAGGCTCGAATTATCACTGTGGCCTCCACGGAACCACTGCCTATCTATCCAGTTACACCATTGGGCTTCCCACTGCGTTCGAAAACCGCATTTGAGGTTAGTTTTGGCAAATGGATACAACACTGACCACTGACTGCACACATCATCATTGTGAAAACTTTTTTACGTTTGTATTTTAAAATAAACCCCTATAAAAACATATTTTGGATACAAAATATTTCGCGCAAAACTTTTTTCGCGAAAACTATAGATAATCGCAACTAAAATTCCTGAGTATCATTTTAAGCTGTTGACTCCAAAGGAAAATTTGTTTGCGGCGTTATTTACCTATTTCATTACTGACACATCTCTCAAATCCCTTTTTTGATTTTACAAAAAGGTGGCAACCCTAGTCTGAAACGGTTCAAAATTTGTTTTTATTTTCCGCACCTATTTCGTCATACACATTTTGAATTAATTAAGACACATTTAAGTTTTAGTGACTGACTAAAATGCTGAAAAATTTGTAGTAGGCGTCTCAAGAGTTAGCGAATTTGCTCACACGGAAGGTCGGCGTTGTGTCCACGGTCGGTGTTGTATCCACGGTCGGTGTTGTGTCCAGTCGGCATCGTGTCTTATGCCCTTACCTTTTGTCAATTTTAAATTAATTCAAATTCTGACAACTAGTAATCCACCATCAGTTGTTAACCAATTCCACTTGTTTGTTAATTCACATCAAGTAAACAACTATCAGCTGTTTATCAATTTTATTTACCTTGTGTACTCTCTAAATTTTTGCTACACCTTGAATGGTCACGAATAGTAAATTCACTGGTACATGCGCACCACCCCGCGATTATGTAAAGGCCCGTTTTCCATGCGTTAAACTGCCATTTAAATAGCTTTTTATGAGCGCCTGCTGACGCTCACTTCAAATACGTGTTTTATAATCTTCGTTGACTCGATTCCGAGCGCTGCTAATTAGTGAAATGTTTTTGCTTGCGTAATCGCCTTATACGATTTATTTATTCAACATTTGCAATGTTTATATACTAATTTTAATTCTGGATCCGTCGTTGCTAGCCCCTTTAATTGAATTCCATTTTTTTTGCATATATGAATTTGCTGTAATTTATATATTCCCCATAATTTTGAATTTGTTAAGACATTGAAGCGTATGATCGTTTACAACTACTAATTGTGTTTAATTATTTAATAATACTAGTATATTTTGAGTGGGAATTTAAATAGTGTTTAATATTATCTATACCTGTGGTTACTATGGCGTGCCACCTTTTTTGAAATTAGGATAACGGGGGAGGCTTTCATCTGTAAGTTATTTTGTTTGGATTGTCGATGGGACTACGTCGGCTACTTTTTAACGAGTTGAGTCTTGCCACCTATAAATTGTGTTTCAAGTTTTATTAGATTCTTGGTGCCGACATTGGATTTATTCATATATATAATACACATATATTGCTAGTAGGGCCTCGGAACGCTAGAAAACATTACGGCGCCGACATAGTCTCACTTAGAGTATAACGCGTCTCGTGCGCATGCGTGAGAATTCGAACTCCGCCTTTAGAAGCGAATTTTAAACTTGACCACTTCCCCATTGGGCGGACGACGCCGCCGCGCTTGCACACAGCTCACCCTTATACATTGAAGAGTTGGTTGTCTGTCTCACTTCCTTGGCAAGTTTCCCACTCATAGCCGCTAGCAATATAGTAAGTATTAGATATATGGATTTATTAGACTGCAGCTGTATCGTGATCCATCCCAGTTTTGACCTAGCCGAAGCGCTGCTTATTAACGCCCTACTCATTAAACGATCGAAGTGTGAGTCTAGGATAATTCGCCATCGCCGATTTGTCGTTGGAAAATTCGTCGTCGGCGTATAGTTTTAAATGAATAAAAATATTACCCTCAATTCAGTGTAACTAAAAGACAAAATAGTTCAAAACATGTTTCACATTGATCTTTTGCAATGGTCCAACTGTAATTACGTTGCTTTAAAATATAAAAAACAAAATAGAGCAACAATTGCATGGTTCAGTAATAACTAGAACGAGTTTTAAAAGGATTCAAACTTAACACCACAGGGATAAACTATGATCATTAAAATTCACCAGAGATAGAATTAAAAATAATTTCTTAATTATTTAAGGATTTCAAAAATACAGGTTCTTGCGACGGCGAATCGTGTAGACGGTGAATTTGGCCTACGGCGAATCGGCGACGGTGTATCGATACACCAATACATCAAAATATGTTGATATAGTGAACTACGGGAAGATATCGAAATACATATATCGAATAAACCGATATTTTCATAATCCTATATCGTTCATTCGATATATCGATGTTTCTCGAGAATCCAATCTGTTGTTGCCTATTTTTGAATTAGATAACATGCACGCAGGATAAAAGATGGAGGAATACATGTTAAATTAAATTTCATAGCCATGGATAAATTGCACACTTTTCCCCTAAAATAATTTTTTTATCTCTTACAGCGGGTCCTTGGTGCACTTATTATTATATTTCAAATAAAACTGAGGCAATATGTATAAAAGCAAGTGAAACTACCGGCATGTATCAGTCACCGTCACTGATCAGACTAGCTTCGGTCGCGATCGTGCTTACTACCTTACGTAGTCCCCTACACTTCGTAATACTACGATAAGCCTGTGTATTACGTAGCGTTTCTGAACGAGTAGCTAAGGTATCTGACTAGAAATCAGATTATTTTTGGGAACGTAGGTTCGAATTTTATCGAAGGCGATGTGTTTTGCGAATTAACGTAATTCGCATTACTAAATGTTTCGTTTCACTGTTATTCATTTTAATACAGGACCTGCTCGAAATAAATAGTCTAGGATGTGTGATGTATGGAGGGGACTTGAAAAGAACTCCAAAAGTAGGTGCACCACTAGCCTAGAAGGACTTACAGGTGGTAGAAGACAGACTGAAGATCCGTCTTATGACCGGCGCGTTAAGCTCGTCTTTTATAGACGTGATCGCATTAATAGTTTTTAAGCTTTTCGTTTATTATTAAATTTCAAATATAATCAATGAATCAACAGAATTGCAATACTGTAATTGCACTAATTAGGTACTAATGCGTCTACTATAACAAGCTCCACAAAAACCTAACAAAATTAAGAAAACGTGAACCCTAATTCTGGCAGTAAATTAAAAATTATAATGAATTATTAATCTTAACTGAATCCAAATTTTAACAACCCCTGATACATGTCGTCGCGCTTTAATTAGGGGTTGGAATTAATTGTGCCTGAATATATGTACAACAAACATTCAAACTTAAATTATTCCACACCCGTCTGGCACGAAATTAAGTTACTGAAAAGGCAAACAAGCATTTCAGACTAGACTCTTAATAGTCTTCTATTATGTTGAGTAGTGAGTACATGGGATTTTTTCAAGCTGATCAGTAAGTAACAGCAAAATAGATTAAACGGGGCGCGTTTCTTACTCTGTCATTTTTAAAACAACACCATGAAGGTGTCGATGTAAGAAATGTCCCAAACCACTTCAGATGTCATTTGATATATTTGGCTATTCGCTAGGTTCGGTGTTAGATCATCCATCGCAAATATCACCTGTTTGAATATTAATTAGCGACCTGAAAACTCACGCATTTGCTCGTATTCAATTACAACATCCATGACACATACTCATATTAAATTTGCAGTAGTCATACGAATCGGCTAATTTGCCATGGGTGGTCCAGTTAGATCACCGAGCAGATTGCCCGGGGAGAAAAGGCGAGATCGACCGACATACAATGGATTAGCAAGTGTAATGCTCCTTAGCAGAACATTTAACAGGTTTCGAGAGAGATATCTGAATTTGATGGTAATTAAGACAATTACACAATGAACGTGTGTTTCAAAACACGCCGAACGGACAGCTCTATAGCAGGTGGTTTATTTTTAAACCATCGGACGGAAATGAATTGTAATTACTAGCCTACATAGTTGTAGATCTCTGGAGATAAATTAAACGATTAGATAACGCTTTTACACACACCATTAATCTTGACACGTTTCTACAATTACTCCTCTTATAATTTACGCAGATAAAGACCTGAGAAGAGCGATTATCGTGTAGTACTTCTGAATCGATGTTTTGAAAAAGGGGTATCTTGGATATGGACGGTTCGTTGACAAAACGAACCTTCGTTTTGTGCAGCTGAAATTATCTTGGACCATTGCCAGGCGCAGCGTTTCAGAGTCACAAAACTTATACATTCGAGATTTGCGTTATTTCCTTGCGAACACGAGACATGCGGATTGGTTTATTACGACTGGAAATTGCAACGGCGCTATGGGAAAAGCTCCGATGATATTGGGAGGCACACATTGAATCGAATATCTGATGAGAATTTAAAATTCGCTCTATACCGTTCGTTGCGTCTAATTGGCACGAGCTCTACCTGTTAATTGGGTGTCAGACAAGGTAGCTGTTCTTCGGCGTCGGAAGAACTGCACTAATAACATCTAGAATTAAGTCTAGTAAAACAAGCAGTAAAAGCGAAGCAGTTATTATAATAAAGGCCCAGCCATCAGGCAGGTGTTTCGCTTTTGCCGCCTACAATAATGTTTTGGGCAACAAACTGCGATCTGAATCGGTTTTTTCAGTCGAATCAGCTTGAATCAGTTTTTTGCTGACACGCTTGATTTAAAAGCAGTTATTCCAGATCGGCTTTTAATTGGAGTTTTTCAAACAGGTCCGAGCATGGTAGAAATATTGTAATTAATACTTCCTACCATTTTCGTCGTGCAATGCAAATCGTCGACGACCACGAGGAGAAAGACCAGATCAATCAAATTTTTAGCATCGGGCTACTGGAAGTTCAGCTAATCAGCTTCGCTTCGTTCCCCATTTAAAAGTTCCTTTAGTTTTTCAGGAATTTGTCAACGACGGAACGAGTTTGTCCGGATCTCGAACCATTAAAAATACAAAAACCTAACGAACTGAACGCGAAAATAGAGGTTGTAAAACTGCATCGCGATAGCGCATTCTTCCCCGTAAATCTCGTTGTGCATTTCCTGCAGAACTTTTGACATTGTTTACTACGACTTCGTAAACTTTTCAAACTTCTTGAATCGCAGCGTAAGCGCAAATATTTTTAGAGCGATCAAGTTTATTTTAGTCGCTATCATAGCAAACGGAGAATCATATACCTATAAATGCAACGTATCAGCTGATATGAGAAGAGAACTAAACCAATGAAATACTTATCAGTCATTAGTTGTCTACGTATCTCTGATGATCATCTATAAAACTTACCTCGGGTATTTCAAAATCAATAGATACATCAGACTTCTATATTTACACAGAACATGCTAAACAAAGCTCTTGGCGTCATTGGAGCTAATGTCGCACTGATATTAAAAATAAGACAAAAATAGAAAAACTGGAATATGTACTAGCAACTCATTTTCAGAAACAATAGATATTTATTCAATTTTATCAAACAAAAGTATTACATGGATTAGAAAAGATGTCATAAATCATAAATAGTGATAACAGAATTCGGATCACTTGAATTTATCGGATTTGTCGCATATTTAAATGAACACTTTAACACTTGACGGCAGTGAGCATGGTCTGCATCACAATTAAAGCGAAGCATATTTAGTACACTTGTAATAAATTGCATTCGCCCCTATCACACTAGGTATGAGTTTCTAATGACTAAAACAGTCAAATTAAACACTTACATTGATTCATTCACAAAGAAAAAAATCGCAATCGGTAAGAATCGGGAATCAGAGATAATCTGATTTAACCGCTCGGCCAGGAATGCTACGCAACGCATAGGCGGATCGATGTGTTATGAATGGGATGATGGTGACTTAAGCAAATAAACCCAATCGTAGCAAATTTAAACGTAACACACGCAAGCAGGCACAACACGCGTTTATATAATATAAAGAATAGTGCATTAATCAATTGTTTATAACATTTATAAAGTAAGTGTATAAAGTGGAATATTTTAAACTTCATGTCCGATGTATCATACACCCTAAAAAACTATATTACTTAATAGAATATTTAGTTCGTATTGCTTATACGAGTACATTTACCAAACAACAAGAAACGATCAATAAATAGTGCAGCAATTGGAATCGCCACCCTCCTAAACCTGAATCGACCAGATTCGTATTTTGCTAAGCGAATGTGCTTTTCTTTTGTTGGTATTGTGTGCGGCTGCTGCTTTAATAAATACCGCAACTGCTGAAGGTTTACTCATAACAATGCAACCACAGACATTTCAGTACCGCAGTGGTGACGTAATAACAAAGACCGCGCGCCTTCGTATTTTGTTTCTATTTTCTCTTCTACCCTGGTTTTGGTGCATAGGTGCAAATATGACCTGAATGCTTTCGCATTTTACGGAAAATATTCCCAATCGTTTGAGTTTATTAAAATTTCCGTTTCATAACAACAACAAAACCGTTACACGACTATATAAAATTTAAAAAACTATTGTCTATTTTGACAGATACTTAAATTTCTAAAAAGCTGAAACGCATACGTTACATTTGCTTGAAATCGATACGAGAAACGAAACGAATTGTGCATTTAAAATTTTAATACGCCCCATAACAGTCACTTTTTCAACTTTTTTCCAAAGAGATATACAGGGTGAGTCGGGAGGAACGGTCTAAACTCCAGAAGTGAAAATAATGTAAAAAACTCAATTGTTATCCGATTTTCATTTGTTTTCAAGTTACAGCGTCATAAAAAAATCACCATACGCATTATTTTCATTTTAGCTTTTGTAATAAATGGCGCACTTCTCCATTGTTTGCAAATGATGACGCCTAAAGTTAATAAAAATATCGATTTTTTACAAAATCTCAGTTAATTTCTCCATAAAAAAATGTTCTTTTCTAATGCTATAACCTGAAAATAAATCGGATAACATTAGAGTTTTTTTACATTATTTTCACGTGTATAATACAGAAGTTTGATCCATTCCTCCCGACTCACCCTGTATATACATGCTGTTGGTAGATCGCTAGACAGACCGTAACTTCGTTAATAATAGAGTTATCGAAAAAAAAACGTAGTATTTATTTTAAATGCCAGTATACAGCCCAGAAACTTGCGTAAATAAATAATTTAAGCCGTGGCGACCTATTCTTACGTAGTGTACGACGATGGTTTTTTAAATAGAACACCCAGTATATTTTTAGATATTAGAAATAGCGCTAAAAATTCTTTATGATAGCATACTTAACCTAACATTTTGAACTTATTTTTTTAATTATAAAAATAAATTAGAAAAAAATAAGTTCCAAAATGTTGGTTTAAGCATACTATCATAAAGCATTTTTAGCGCTGATTTTAAATATCTAAAAATTACGGAGTGTTTTTATTAAATCCAAGTCGTGTATCCTACGTAAAAATAGGACGCCATGATTTAAATTGGTTTACGTCAATTGGTAGGTTGTATACTAGCATTTAAAGTAAATACAAAGTTCTTTTCGATATATCGATTATTCTAAAGAAGTTACGGGCTGTCTAGCAATCTACAAACACCCTGTATATAACTCGTTTATTATGAAGAAGCATCTAATGTACACTTGCAGAACTGCAAAAATCTTTTTTTTTTTCAAACAAAACTATATTTATTGGAAAACAAACCTTTGAAGCTGTTGGTTTTTCATCAGGTCTGAGCGAGCATTTTTTTAAATAACAGCAAAAACACCGCATGAATATACTAGAGAACAAAAACACAATGACCGTTACTTAATAACGAGAGCCCTTTAGTAAAAACATGATAGTGTTGTCATTTAACTGTAGTAGGTAATTACTTGTATTCCAATGATGAAGAAAAATCATTTGTTTTTTCATTAAAAAACTGGTTTTTTATTTGACTATTTCCCGCATCTCTTATTATCCAATCATATGCCAGGATTTTCAAAAATTGAACCAATCACGTGTTTTTCTACTGGCAAAAAATCAAAATTTTCCCTTGGGATAATATCAGTTTTTTACCACTTGTATCCGTGGCAACCACCAAATATGTTGTTTTAATCAAGGTGCTATTTCAGAAACGTCATTTAAACTGTCATTGTGAAATATCACATTCATTGAATACCGATATTGGGAAATAGTCCACAAAATGTATTTCGGGCTCATGCTTTTGCTCGGAAAATGTTTTACTCAAGATTTGTTGTTTTTTGGCAATGTCTCTCGACAAAATAACTTTGACAAATTTGATCAAGTTAGTTTGTCTTGTGCCATTGCCAAAACAAAAAACTTTCGTAAAACATTTTTACCGGCAAAATCATTGGCCCTTACAACATTATTACAAAAAAACTACTTTTTCCGTTTTTAAAACTCTAGTCATACGTTATGCTGGTGAAAATATGCAACTGAATAGACCATAAAAACTATACCTTTTACATTTGATAAAAAACTAGTGTGATACACGCACACAACTTCCTTTTACAGTGATCTTATAATTAGCCAAAAATTTGATTTTAAATTTTTAAGCATTTGTCAAAATTTTTCAAAAATTACAAATTCTGCAAAAACGATACAAAATAG
>OW679197.1:120941655-121035500 GCA_940337035.1 Agriotes lineatus | reverse complement strand
CATAGCAAAAATGTACAAAAAGAATACTTATCTGAGCAGTGTTAATAAAATTAAAATGTGAAACTTTCATATCAGTTAACCAATTGTCTCCTTTTATTGTATTTCTCTTTTGATTTTAAACAGAAAAACATGTGGTAACAACTAGGGTTGCCAGATTTAAAAAGCCTTTATATAGGAGAAGCTAAAAAAATATATAGGAGATTTCCAAACTATATAGGAGCAAAGAGCATTATATGCTCTTTGAAAGGAGACAACTTTATTATAAATTTTACAAACTTTGAATAAATGAAACAATATTTCACAAAATAGAAAATATACCCATCATCCATGCTAGGTAGGTATACCGTGTTTCCACAGAGTTTCGCACCATGGAGTCAGAGCAACGTTAATTTATCCCAAAGATCAGCTCTTGCTTTTACGAAAACATCTTAATAACAAACCCTATTATATTTATTTTTCTATGGCAATAAACGGTTAAGTCGTATTCAACTTGACATATGATGTCAAATTCTACGTTAGCAGGTTAGGTTTTGCGTCAGTTTTGACACAGCCTGACGGAAAACCTAACCTGATAACCTCAAACTTGACATAGACTTACAGTGCCACCAACATATTATTCATACGTTGTATAACCAAGACGATTCAAAAATGTTCGATTATTTCTGAAGGCACTTCATTTGCTACTTGCAAATTCAATTTTAATGGTCAATGCCTAGTAACCGTTTGACTATCAATTGCCACCGGAAGAGTAGATCTTTAAAATAAACTAGCATCACTCCAGCGCCATGGTGCGTAGTCTCGTGGACGCACGGTATATTTCGTTGGTTTGCACTTTTTTAACAATACCTTGTTAGTTTTTATAGAATTATAGAATTCTGTAATATTTAATTCAAAATTTACCGTTAATTAGTAATTCTGATTTAATTAAATCTACTGAAGCGCGATTTCTAACACCGTTCCACTTATTTCCCATAATACTAAAGACCCTTTATACAAAGGCCGAGGTTGCAGGAATACTGAAAATAAATGACATTAAAATACCAATATTTGGAATTTCCTCAGTTTTTCCAAAATAAGAAGCCATTTTTCAACTGTTTTGACTGCAAACAAAGGCTTCGTCATTTTAAATTAAATTGAGAATTTTGTTAACAGTTGTGACTCCATCAAATATAGAATCTAGATCAAGATTTAACCCTTTAGAAATGTTTGTAATAATGTTAATCACATCGTTATATGTTAAGCAACATTTTAAATTTAGCTTTAAAACACTGAACAACCAACTAGTTGCACTAAAATCAAACCATTTTTTAATATAAGTAATCGAAGGATCTAATTTTTTCCATTTTTGAGCAACAATGATTCCAAAAAATTTGTGGTTTCTTCTTAAAGAAAGCTTAGTTAATAGTAAATTAAATATTACGTATAATATCCTGAAATATTTTTAAAAAAGTGCAACAGAATAACATTAATTTCAGGGATGTCATTATCAGGGATGTCTTCGTATTCATCATTATTTATGTACCTAGAATAGTTTGTTAATTTGATTTGGGCAATCCCTCAAACTTCTAAGATATGATAATAAAGAGTGACATGATGAAGAAGTTCCTCATATTCTGACTCGTTAAATTCAAAACAGGCTCCAAAGTCTCTCTTCGTTTAGCTGACAGAAAAATGTACATATAACTTAAGGACTAGGTTTTCAATACCATAATCGAGTTTATCAATAGAAATTTTCACAGCCTGTGTACTACATAAGCATGATAATTAGCTTTAATTATTTCTGAATCTTATTCTTTTAAATTGTTAAACAGAGAATTATGCCCCCCAAAATTCGCCATATTAGTTGATGAGTTCGATACGTTCGGTATTGTTTGGCGTTGGTCATTGACTGCGCAATTGCCTCAGATAGAAATTTCAACATTTAAATATTTATTATTATTTTATAGAACCAATTTTACTGTTTTTCTAGGTTATTGGAAATATAGGAGATTTCACCTTATTTATAGGATAGGTATAGGAGATTGCGACAAAATATAGGAGACTCCTATTAAATATAGGAGGTATGGCAACCCTAGCAACAACGCTGCGTGCTGTAATGGACAATATTATTTTATCTAGCATACCAGTGCATATGAACATCAAACATACCTATTTACAATGACGTTGCCAATTTTACGAATTTTAAATTACTGATATTTTGAAAAATAATCCGTAAAACATAAATTGGTTTTTATGTTTCCATTTTATTTTTAGGCGTAGTATATCACAGTGCACTCTTTGTATGACCGATTAGATACACCCTGTAAAATAACAACCTTCAAAACATATTAAAATCATATACCTACTACTAGTAGGTGTATAATCAGAAGTAATACTATAAGTACTTCGATATTATCGGGTTATATGTCGATAACTTGTTGCACAATAATAAAAGAGTGTCAGTTTGACAGGTTAAATAATCCGACCGCGTCAGCGGGAGGATTATTCTGTCAAACTGACACAATTTGTGATTGTGCAGGAAGTTTGAGACGTATAACCTGTTTGAAGTACGCATTGTATTCGATTTGATTATTTTTTGAGTAAATTTTCTTAATATTAAGAACAAATAAATATTTTATTGGCAGCTCGATTTGTTTGTATTAAACTAGCTGAAAGTCATCTCCATGAAAACAACATCAAGTTGACAAAAGTTATGTATTGCGTTGCCTAGTAAAGTTACTCTACTATAATCGATTTTGTATAATCGAAATTATACAAGATAACTTAACTTAATTGAGCCTTCTGATTGGTTAAGATCGCTACGAAAAAAATAATCAAAATCAACCTTTGCGAAGTGTAGCTATACAGGGTGTGTATAAATTGCCAAAAGAACTACACGTGGCGATGTTGGTCATAAAATTCTGAGTCAAAAATCGTAATACTAAGATGATGGATTGGTTTTTTTGAGTCCTCACTAGCGGTAGATAAAAAACGTTCAGGTAAAGTACATTTTCTGTTTCAATTATGCCAAAGTACCATGAAGGAAAATTGTTCAAAATATAAAATTATGGTTCCATGCAAAATTTAAGAAATATTGACTTACTTTTATAAAACCATTTGTATTAATAGATGAAGTACTTCTATGGTTACACGGTTGCATAAGTCAGCCGATATTTTTTAAATTTTGTATGGAGCCATAATTTTATATTTTGAACAACTTTCCTTGACGATACTTTGACGTATTTGAAACAGAAAATGTACTTTACCTGAAAAAAACATGTTTTTTATCCACTGCTCCTGAGGGCTCACGAAGACCAATCCAACATTTTAGAAATACGATTTTCAACTCAGAATTCTATTACCAACATCGCCACTTGTAGCTTTGCCAATTTATTTATACACCCCTATATATTACAACGCCTCCCCATTATTTGTTGAAAACTTTCTGAACTGCACTCTACATATTGACAGCAAGACAGCTGTGTATATACAGTTGCATAAACACAGGCAGAATTGTACTATATTCGCAAGTAGAAACGTCACTTGTGCATGGGTACGTCTACTGCTACAAACGAAAAAAACAGGTTTGTACAATGTTAAAATATATTAAATTTGAGGATTGCTAAAAATAAAAAATTAAGTTGTTTGTGGAATCATTGATTTTGGGAATTCATTTTAATTTTACAAGATAGAAGTAATTTATTGAAGAATAAACCAACGTGGTGTTTCAATTTCATGGCTGCTGGATATGCAGAAAATAAGAAAAATTGCTATAGTTTCTATATTATTAAAGTTAATTATGATAACGTAGATTTGAAAATGTAAAACATATGATTGTGTCGAAACGAACTCCGACTTGCTTTAAAAAAAAAACTTTGAGATTGTAACTCAAAAACTATAGGCGGCATATTAATTTCGACTATACTTCGTTTAACGAACAGATGCAGAATTTACATTACTGGGAGGGGTCTAAATTTTAGAAAATTGTTTCACACGTACCTAATTAAGCAACACAAAAGAATGATTTTTTTTATATCAAATAATTGACCTGCATGCAACCTGCTTCCAATAGCAATATTCTATTAAAATTCAGCACTCACGTATGAGAGGGGTTTATACGGAATCTGTTGAAAACGCAGTATAGATTACCTATATTATTCTACGTAAAAAAGTGCATTAAAAATATCTACTTTGTTTTCAGATATTTTGAAAAACAAATAAATCGTGACGTCGAATAGAAATATTGAATTTTTCATTTTTCGACTGTAGCTCAGAAATCAAAAGAGATATTCGAATTCTATTTTTACCACCGAGTTGCCCTCGAAAAGTTGATCCCTCAATTTTATAACCAGTTTCCCTTAGCACTAATAATCTAATCCCATCGAAAATGGAAAACCCTGTACTTCTAACAGTTTTGTCGGCTGACGGTTTAACCAGGGTTCTGTTATTAATGTTTTTCAATCGGCTATTTTTAATGACATGAAAGCTTGTGGAATTGATATTTTGTTTTAATTATTAGAATAACGCAATTTGTTAAAAACCTCTAACCACACAAATATATAACAATCGCTAAATACGTATTTCGACAGCTAAGCTGTCATCTGTCAAATCGGCCGAAGATATAATCCAAATCCAAATCACCAGTGAAAGTCAGCACTCCCGCACATTATAACACTCGGAGGGCGTGTTCTATGCGACCAATCAGGTGTCAACTTCAATAGATCGCAAAGATCAGAGTGAGGGATGGGACCTGGATCTTTGTTCAAAAGTTTATTATCTTGATTCTTAAAAATGATCAAATCTTCAAAAGAATTTAGCTGCTTTGTTGAAGTTAACGCCTTTACAATTTTTAGGTCAGTTTCCGTAATACTCGTACTATGACCCGTTTCGTAAATATGTTGGGCAATACTAGATTTTTCGAATCTGCTGATTCTAAAATGTGCTAAATGCTCTTTAAACCAAGTACCAAAATTAGGACGTGTTTGCCCAATATATTTAGAATCACAGTGAGAATATTTAATTTCGTAAATTCCAGACTTCCCTCTCTAAAATCGTACGTTGGTCTTTTGGATTCCCCAATAAATTTCGATAAGTATTGTTGCTTGAACTATAAACCAAAGTGCATCATTAAATCTGAATGAAGTGCCTCGAGGGCGGAGCCCGAGGGTAATATTCACTCAAGGGATTTAGGCACATTAATTTCGTGTTATATTTTTTTTAACTTTGGAAATATTACCACAAATATTTTGAAAAATTTGGAAACTGTCAGTTTTAAAATTTGTAAATACAATTTTTATAAATATATCATACTTTCGGGTATCAACAAGGTTTTTGTTTAAAATCGCAATTTTATCGTGCGAAGTAACACAGAGAATTGGTGAAGATTTTGATTTAGAAAAGGCCCTTAAAGAGGCTTTACAAGAATTGTTGCTTTCTAAGTCTACAAAAATATACGATCAGTAATATGAAGAATTTTCAAAATAGTGCTGTCGAAAAGGGGTTAACAATTTCAATAAAGACGCTTTACTGGTATTTTTTATTGAAAAGCCAAAAATTGCTTGCTTCTTCGTTGTGGGCACATTATTCACTGCTGAAGATTTACCTTAAAATTACAAATAATATTGATATAAACACATCACAAGCTAACATGTTTTTTGAAACGAAAAAATGTGGGTACAAACCAAAAAAATCCAAAGTACTGTCTGGAGAACAGATTGATACATTTATGATGGAATCTCCAGACGATAAATTATTTTTGCATTTTTGTGATTAAAGTCTTTACTTTAGTCACTCATTTCGGGGAATAAAATAAAAGTAACTCGTTTACTCTCTAGGGCAGGGTTTCTCAACCAGGGAAACGCGACCCCCGATAGGTGCGACGAATGTGTCAAGGGATCGAGAATGTTCTAATAACAATATTTCTACTATATAAATGAACACTTGATTTAAATACATAAAATACATGGCAGAGAAACTAGAATCGTTGTTTTTGTACCGAGGACGTAAGACGATGTTTATTGCCGACAGCTTTAAAATTAGAGCCCAATACGTAGCTGCGAGCTCTAACACGACAACGGGCATAAACGCCAGTTATGAACGAGGTGCATACACCATTTTATGTACGACCAGGCGGAATTGATCACTTTACACCCTATTTTTGAGGGCGTAATGTATTACGTTACGGCCTTAGTGTCTTGCGTGCCAGTTTTGCAAGCAATAACATCGTAGGTTGCCAAAACTTATAAAAATCATAAACCTGCTTCTATTTGTCAATATTCCGTGCTGTACATAAGATGTTTTATGCACCTCGTGCATAACTAGCGTTTATGATCCTTGTCGTGTTAAAGCCTGCGGTTACGCCTTGGGCTCAAATTTTTACGCCACGGGCCATAAATGCTTTCTTATTCCCTTGGTACATAAAAAGCCATTTTGTAAAGGTTGGAATATTGACAATTAAAACCAGATTTATAATGTTTATAAAATATGGCAACCTATGATGGCATTGTTTGTCAAATTGAAAAAGAATACACTAAGCGAGCCGAAAAGTACTTTTCGGCCTGGTTAGTGGCGTTTAACGAGCCGTAATAGTTATTTATGTACCAAGGACAATTTACATACAGACCGGAATATAAAAGCAGATGTATAATTTTTATAAATTTTGGCAAGCTACGCTGTCACTAATTGTCACTGGTTGTCAAATTGACAAACAAGGCAGTACTTTATGGCCCTTGGGCTGTAGAGTGACGCGTTACGACCTCAAAAATAAGATATAAAGTGACCAATTTCGCCCGGTCGTAAATAAAAAATATTAAACATAGATCAGAAAAAACTAAATACAAGTAACATCTTTAGGTGGGAAAAAATCAATATCAGTAACGAACAAAACAAATGTTAATAGAAAGTTTAACCTTCTTAGAGCAATATATATATTTTGCACAATTCTACGAAATTGGCAGAATTTCAATCTGAATGTTTTACAGTGAAATTACTCTATTTGATTTTTATTTTTTTTAATATTAACCAGAATTGTGTTCCCCAAAACGGTTACAACACTAACTGATAATTGAAGTAATTCTATTTCCCGGCAAGCTCCTGCTACACCAAATATAATATTGCTACCTACAACATACCTATCTGTTAAATTTAAAAAAAGTAATATAAATTTTATTGCAATTACTCACTTTTACGATTAATATTTTTTGTCAAAATCTAACTATCTAATATTCTCGTTCTGAGAAAAAAAAACAGGTGAAATTAATATATCAATTTAACATTGAAATATGATTTTTGCATTCATAAACATTTTGCGATTACACAATAAGAGAAAATGCTTAAAATTGTGATTTTACCACTATAAAAACACGTGATTGGTTGAATTTTGAAAAATTATTGCATTTGATTGGATAATAAGAGATGCGGGAAATAGCCAAGATAAACTTATTTTATTGTGAGAAATACGTCGCACAGCCCACTACAGCACTACACAATCACAATCTGATGTCTTTATAATCTAGGCACAAAGAATGTGCACCATAACTGAAATTGCTGTACTTGTTCGAGAATTTCTAGGTAACTATTCAATATGTTCGTCACTTTTGCACAAGAATACTATTAAAAAAATTAAGATATTCATATTAAAATCCAACTGTAACTAATTTACATTTTTTGAAGTTCTGATTTTCAAAATTTATTTTTAACTTTAAATTTCCACAACTGTCAATACATCATTTATGTTCTTTAGTATTTATTGAATTGTTGGATAAAATTTTGTATGGTACGACTGTGTTATTATAAATATTTCACTCGAGAAAAGACCCCACTCAGCCTGGCCACCTCGAGAGCTCAACTTTTCTCTCGTGGATTATTTGAAGTATAACAAACTTAAGTACATCAGAAATAACTATTATCTAATACCTTCATATTAGGTCGTTATAATTATGCCGACATCAGTTGACTTTAAATGTTCACAGCCGTCAATACAACACCTCGCGTGTGTTATTAAAAATAATTCACTCAAGAAAAATTCCACTGGGCCTAATGGCCTCGCTGGTTCAACCTTTGTGTCGTGAATTATTTGTAATATAACGCTTTTACCATAAATAACTATTATATTAATTAGTATATTGCCTACAGTAGTTATTTACGTGACAAGCTTAATAAATTAGCCTTTATGGGCGAGCCGGATAATTTGCAGGGTAAGCGACGTAGGAGCGAGCCCTGTAATCCGGTGAGCCCCAATAAAGGCTAATTGCAAGTGAGCCGCGTATAACGTTTTATTTCCTCTTGGGGAACATACTAAAAATTAATATTAGTGATTAATGAGGGATGTGATTATTAGAAAACAAGGTGCTTGTAAAGTCGCGATGGCAGCATTTTACAGGCACCTGGCCTGTAAAGACTCTTTTACAGGTCAGCTCCTACGTCGCTCTCCCTGCAAATTATCCGGCTCGCCCATAAGGGCTAATTTATTAAGCTTGACACGTAAATAACTATTACACCGTATTTTATATGTAACATGTTATTACTAAATTGTCTTACGTTAAAATGTTATTAATAATTCTAATTTAACACATAGTTTGAGCTACACTAAATTCTGCCTTTATTACCGACTTTTTGGTGGGGGGTTTATCAGAAAATAAATAGATCAATTTACACTCGTACTCTTTCTAGGCAAAATAGTGCTTTCGAAAAATATATCGACAAAATGATCGTCCCTTGTGATTTTACATACCATTATTTTGCCATTTTTTGCCATATTCCGAATTAAATACGTATCTACTAAAAAATGCAAATGCATTTCGGGTATCTATATGTAGAAGGAACTACATACAGCGTTGGAAATTTAAGTTTTTGCTTGAAGTTTATGCTTGTAAACATTGTGTGAAGCAAACGCTTCATTTTGACAGGGAATGACAGTTTTACGACACCTCTATTTTACCCATTCTTACCACAGTGCGAAAGCAATTGTCTGTCCATATAGACAAAGTGCGTGCTTCAGAACTTTTATGACATCTCGACTTTTTGTTTAGGTTTCGAAAATAACAAGTTTATATATACGATTGGAATTCTTATTTGTTAAACAAATGTTTATAAAAAAAGTAATCGGAATATTGAGAACTATATTAAAAAATTACACCAAAATATTTACCTTTAATATAATGTCATGTTCTCCAGTCAGTGTGAGAACGTCCCACATTTTTTTACTAGGATTCTATGATACCAAAACTGCGAGATATGAAAGAAAAAATTGTATAAATATATTGTAATGACTGCCTTGATTTATAAAGGTTATTTTTAATTAATAAGTTAAAATAGGGCAAATCACCACACAATTCTCAGGATGATTTTTGTACTGTGTTCACTTTGCCTGTCAGTAATTTAAGGCTAGTTAAAATGAAATGTATTAGCTAATGTTCAATATAAAATGGTTGAATGCCCTTTCTTGCTATTTTATTGAACTGTAATATTATTTAAGCTAGCTCTCGGCAAACACAAAACTGCTTATCTCAGGCCTTAATATTGTAAGATATACACACCCTACGGCTCTATACCTTACCGTACTAATCGATTATCTGAAAGCAAGCAAGTAAAAGACGACCAAATTTCCGAAGGAATTGGACAATGCGCGCCGTGTAAAAAAAGATTTGTGACGTTGAACCGGGCTCTCTTCATCGGCAGTTGCGTCAGCAGTTTACTGTAGTTGTTTGGACAATTTTCTTTTATTTGTTTACGTGTCAATGCAGCTGAAAGCTAAAATAGTATAATGTCATATTATGTAAGTTATTCATTGTAACTTTTTGTTTTTTTTTTAAAGCCAATATTTTTGAATCATCATTCTTCATTTATAAAATGTAGGGAATAATCAGGGTCAGCCCCAATTTATGTTGCTTTACAAGTTCACAAATTTGTTTGACAATTATCTATATAAATAGGCTGTAAATTATACAGGGTGTACCACGTATTTTGAAATTTTTTACTTCTTGAGATTGCATCTAAAGGACATACAACATAGTTGCTGTTCCTGAAACTTTCTTACTCATATTTCGACACTTTCACTCTGATGATGCAAGCTGCAAGGTCTTGCGAAACGTTAGTGAATATGGGTGCACAAACAGCAAAAAGGCCAGTTCTGCTTAAGTATCCTCGTCCTCTAGATGCTCAAACAACACGAGCCACCAAAGAGCATGGCCATCGCGCGAGTTTTTGCTCGAGTTCACGAGGTGCAAGACACATTAAGCCAGAGAATGCTGGGTGTTCATCTACAAATACTAAGCGGTCTAAGCCGAAATTCTGTGTTAAGAAGAATAATTCGAGTAACCGCGAAAGCCTCAAACAGTATATTTCTTACTCATTTCATAAAACTGACTGAACATGTTTTCAGATGATGTTGTATGAAGTGTGTATGGATTTCGCTGCATTTGCATCTGTACTGTATTCACTATACACCAATATAATTTCGATTTTTCTGCTTGCTGACATCACTTACATTTTATAATTTCAGTCATATTACTGGTTTTTAAACTCACAGCTACTAACTGCCAATTGTTTTAATGTAGTAAAGGTGCAACAATTCTAGTCAATATGTTATTTAGATAGCCACAATATGTGTATGTTGCGTCGGGTTGCGGTTCGAAGTGGTAGGGCAGGGGAGAAGTGGGACGAATACAAAAATTAAGTGAATTTTTAAGAGAAAAATTATTGAAATTTACCTTAAAATTTTATTGAGATCATAATATAGTGTTACAAAAATTCTAAAAATTACTGCAATGTAATAAACTAAAAGAACACAGAATTGTAATTAACATTTCAATAAGTTGCATTTGTTTCTGTTTCCCTTTAAAGGGTACATTGAGACATTCTCTTTGTATCTCTTACGATGCTTATTTGCCACTTATAAAATAAAAACAAAGTAAGAAGAGAAACATTTTATTGCAAAATGACATACAATTTATGAAATTATGTACAGTTCACAATTTTCTTATGAAATAGTTTGTTTTTATGTTTGGAAAGAATATCAACTTCTGCTTACGTTTAAAAGGTGCAAAACCTCAACAATCTCATCATTTATTTACGCCAACAACGTGGACAGATGGAAAAACAAAACAATTCGGTTTTTAAAACCTTTGCGAAGAAAACAAAAGTGAGATATCAAATCACTGTCCCTCTTATAAATTGTCTCGTTGTACCCACATGGCTCTTTTACCAGTAAAACCGATTAGAATTGTAACAAAAATTTAGTAGTTTTGCTACCTATATGTACGTGGTAATCAGCAATCACAACGTAATATTCGTATTTATTTCTGCTTTTTCACGTGAAACAACAAATCAGACTCTACTCTCCAACGCGATGTTTTTGAACAAAATCTTCGATGTCAAACTTTTAGTTCGCATGTCCAACGTTAGTACAATAGCAAAGCAACACATAACATTCACAATTTTAGTTGTAGCCAGTGTCGGACTGGCCCACCGGGCAACCGGGCAAATGCCCGGTAGGCCAATTCAGTTTGGAGGCCAAAATGTTCACACAATTTTTTTTCAAAAAATTTAAAAAATTGCACAAATGTTTTCACAAAATTTTAAAAATTCCAAACTTTTTGTCAAAGTATGGTCCCATCTATTATTTGTTAGTAGTCGTGGAATGAACATGATTGTATGTGTGGGGTTCCCCGCAGCTGGTTTATCTGTGCTGCCATCTAGGCGTTGTACGATTTATTCGCGCCGCATTTGATTTGGAGATCTGTGGTATTTATTTCGTATTGTTACGCATCTTTTCGATTCTGATGTCTTTGGCTACTCAGTTTGTATTTCGCGCGCTAGCGCCACGCCTGCTTTCTTGGCCTTGCTGTAAAAGTTTGATATAGCTCGCGATTGTCTCGAAGCGGGTCCAGATGAAGTCGAATTAACAGTATTGAAATTTCGGGGGATTGATGGGCTGCCGTTAGTTTTTGGTTGGGTGAAGTTTGCCCACACTGTTGGGAGCGGTTTCAAGTCCTCGAATTCCATTATTATGAGGGCATCTTAATCCCACGCCATTTGGCGGCGTTCGCTACCGAGTGTTTTGCACATACCTGGAATTTTGTCCAGGGTAAGCAGAAAGTCGCTTCGAAATGCATTATATTTCTTGTATATTATCGTGGACCTTTTTCCTCCCTTACAGCCGCTAGTACCGGAGGGTCGATTTAGGCATTAATTACAGTTCGCTCTTGTGTCTACAGTCGGATTGCTTCATGCGATTTTGGTTTGGTAGTTTGGATCTTTGGGGCCGTTTAACCCCTGATGTGTGCGCTATTAGAGCTCAGAAAGAACCCGACACGGAGTCCAACCTCTAGGTCTAAATTTGTCCCTGTCGTCGTGTTGCAAATCCCTCTGGCCACCAGTTTTCTGCCACACGAAATTGCGCCAAACGGTTCTGGGAAGCCGTGGCGTCGTCGACCTTGAGCCCACACCTGGAACGTGTATTGCGTTACCTCCGTAACCAAGCAACATCAAGAATTTATGCTGTAATTATTGCCTGCCAGTCGATTTATGTTAATGTGGGCAATAATTCTATTACAAAACTTGTGTGTAAACCTGTAAGTATTACTTGTAATTATTGTCAGAGGTACTTCATGTTCTTAGTGATACATTATTAATCGTAGTATATAATTTGTGGCATTTTATGATCCTAAACTGAATATATATTGAGATTTCTTTACTGTGATTTATCTAAAATTATACTGTGATTATGCCAGCTATGAGGGTTTGATTTAGTTACGGCTACCTGCCTTATTTGAAGCTTTTCTTTGAGGAACTGTATTTGTGTATAAGCTATTTGAGTTCACGAATTCTCGTTTGAACACCTGGGTGCACTCGCCGTTATTGGATAAAATTCGTTGGCGCGCTGGGCATTTATCTCTTATATTGTTCTACCGACTAATTCTTTAAAAACCTGTACGCCTTCTTCGACTGAGTTGGCGGCCGGCAATTGCACCCGAGTGTATATAAGTACATTTTTTGAAAGATTGACAAACGAATTGAAGGGTCGATAAGTTTGTAAGCAAGCTAAGTCTGCTCTCCGGGTACTCTGTCAAATTACTGCAAGGCAAAGGTTTTAGTCGTTTGAAAATTGATGTGCCCAAATATTTGCATTGGTGAAAGGACAAAGGGTGTTTGTGCGGGTTGTATAAATTGTCGTTTTAAAATTTACACAAATATAATTTGCACGCCATTACATATAGCACTTTGTACTTAGCCTACATGTATTTACTGACATTATCGTGCACCCCAGTTAGCCTATAAACCTGTATTTTCTAAAGAGAAAATAATCACAAATAGGCTAAGAGTTTCTTTATCGCAAGAAAGGTTAGAATGTTTTCTAATTTTGAATGTGAAGAGTGTGATCTGCTCCAAAGTTTGAATTTCGACGAAATAATTGACAAGTTCGCAAATAGACCAATCTCTTTAAAATCAAAATTATTGATATGATTCATATTGTTAAGTATAATTATTATAATGGAAGAGAATGTAAAAGTTCCTATAAGGTTAAAGCTTGTGATCATAATTAACTATATTTTTTCGTTATAATTGTTCCGAATTCAAAGTTTATAGATGATAGATAAAGAATATTTTTTTGTTATTTGTTTGAATTTCAAGTTTATAAAAATAGAATAATTACCTACCTCCTACCTATTTTTTTTTGTTACCTTGTTCCATGTTTAAATTTTAAAATTATTAGAATAAATATTTTATACATTCCTCCATCGTTTTCTTTATAGTAATTATTGATCTTGTTGTACTTCCACCTGCCATTACTGTACTGTGCCATTACTGGTAAGAGGGGTGCGTTTTGGGTCTTCGCGCTACCTACAATTATAAAAATTTCGCCTGCGGCAGGGCTGTGCCCCCCGGACTCACCTTTAGCCGGGGCTGTACCCCGCCCTCCAGTTCCTCTTATTTTTACATGTGGAGGCCACATTCATCCTTACCCGGTAGGTCAAATTTTGCCAGTCCGACGCTGGTTGTAGCTAATAAAAATCGTTAATTAAACCATTAAACTAACCTGTATAGCAATTACGTAACCCTATTTATTTATAATACTACCTGCGTGTATTTATTTATTCAACAAAGCCCCTGCTAAAACTAATTCCATTCCATTCACTACTCGCTTTAGGTATTCGGTTATAGAAACGTCCAGATCGATCCTAAGCCTAACACTTCTAGGTGAAAGGGTTCCAAGTTCTGAGTTCTGCTGCTGCATATGCTCTGGGGTAGTCTTTACATTCGGTAAGATTCCAACGGTTTATAGTAATCTCAGTGGCTCTTTAGGGGCTCAGGGGCTCGAGCCTCCCAGCCCTCAACAGCCTGTCATTAAAAAAGTAACTATTTTATAATTGAAAATATATTTTATCATCTATCCTACCGTTATAATATAATAAGGTGTAAGTAATAAGATCCGAAAATCGCTATTCGACACCGCTTAAAACACGTAAAAAAATATCCAAGAAGTACCTATGTCCGCATAACTTGAGTTATGTTTCAGTATACTCGCTCATATCATATGCACCAAGCAACTGCCGGTTGTTGAGGGCTCTTCGAAACGAAGCTTGTATGGAAATTTATCAGCGAAAACGCTATTGTTGCATAATCAGCGATATAGCAGTTTCAATGTAACGCGAGGGCTCACGATGTTGGAGCCGAAACCGCTGTAAACTCGCAAGCTTATCGTAATATGTATTTATAAATATTGAGCTCTCGAAATGTATTGCGATCCGAGAGTAAAGCCATTGCTTCTTGAAAATGTAAGCTTTGACATTGAAAATCAATGCCAATGCAGCAAGGACATTCTTGTATTCTTGTTGGCCATATTTGGACATACTATCGGTTTCAGCTGGCATGTGTTTATTTATCTTGGGTAATGTCAATTGTTTCGTGCAGTTTTATACAAAAAGTGACGTAAATAAATAATATTCTCGATTTTAATTTTAAAAACTTGCCGTTATCTGAAAAGGTTAAAATTAAAAAAATGGACGGTCTACACCGGCATTAAATTTCAACTAGCAAAATCACGCTGTAAGTCACAATTTTACAAGACATTTTACATGAACATTTTCAAGATAAACAAATTGATTTGTGGATGAGATGCATTACATGCTCTGTTTTATTTCCAGTATTAAATAAACACAGCAAACTGATCTATATCCGCCACGGTCTGGAGTCCCCCAAGGCAGTGTTTTGGGGCCCCTGGTATATCTATTTTATACGGCTGACGTACCCATTACCAACACACAATCACTGACAGCCACTTGTTAAACCCAAGCTTCTGTAATAGCTGCCTGAATGCTGTAAGATCATCTAAACGATCGATGTAGCTAAATGAATCAAAAAGTGGAGGGATTCAAATAAATTATATCAAATCGCTTCGCATCACCTTCACAAAGTGTAGAGGAAACACGCCGCACGTCTGTATTAATAATGTACCGTTGCCTCAAGTTTCAGATGTGAAATACCACGGCATGCATTTAGATAAAGGTCTGATATGGAAGACTCACGTATGGCATAAAAGAAAACAACTGGGGATTAAGTTTAGTAAACATTACTGGATGCTCGGAAGAAGATCCAAATTGTTACTTCGCAACAAACTTCTGGTTTATAATGTTGCATTTAAACCAATCTGGACCTATGGCATCCAGCTATGGGGCTCAGCAGCAAACACCAACATTCAAATTATTGAAAGATTCCAGGCAAGAGTATTATGGTGACGTTCCTTACTATTTAACAAATGTTGACATCTTCTGCGATTTGAATGTGGACTCAGTGAAAAAAAAAACAATTACTAAATATAGTGAAAAGTATTTAAGCAAATTGGAATCTCATAGTAATCACCTAGTATTAAATCTTTTTGGGCTGAACATAGATGGAAGCTACCTAAATCATCTTCGATTCGCTGATGACGTGGTCCTCATTAGCAGCGACATAACTGAACTAACAACTATGTTAGAGCAACTAAAAACTGCCTCCGAAGAAATTGGCTTAACTATAAATTATAATAAAACAAAAATAATAAGTGAAAGTAACGACGTGATTAACATCCAAAATCACTCAATAGAACTCGTCAAAAGATACGTCTATTTAGGACATAACATAACACTTGGCAAGGAAAACCAATCTCTGGAAATTAAGAGGAGGATCGCTCTAACATGGACAGCCTTTGGGAACCTGCGACACATATTAACAAACAAGGAAGTTCCAATCAACCTCAAGAGAAAAGTCTTCGACAGCTGCATCCTTCCAGTAACAACCTATGGTATGGAAACAATGGCTCTTACACAAAAAAGCGCTGAAAAACTAAGAATAACTCAGAGAGCCATAGAAAGAGCAATGCTTGATGTAAGTCTACGGGATAAAATAACAAACAAAGAGATAAGGCAAAAAACAAAAACAACCGATGTTATGGAAAGGATCGCAAGACTAAAATGGCAATGGGCCGGACACATCGCACGGCAAGATACGGATAGATGGACATCCAAGGTCATAAGATGGAGACCGAGACAAACCAAGAGAGGCGTCGGCAGACCCCAAAAGAGGTGGGCTGATGACATCAGCGAAAAAGCAGGAAAAAACTGGATCAGATCAGCTCAGGACCGACAGACATGGAAAGATACTGGAGAGGCTTACGTTCAGGAGTGGACAAATCGAAGCTGAGAAAGAAGAAGAAGAAGAAGAAGATTAAATCTTATTGATAATAGTTCAGACATTCAAAGACTAAGTCGAGCTAAGCAGCTAAGCCACTAGACCTACCGTATATGTTTATCTAGATTTAAGTATGTAATTTTTGCTACCACTGTAGTAGTCTAATCAACAAATTCATACTTTTTATGTAATCTCTAGGATTAAGTCATTTGACTTTAATCCTCACGGCAGTTCATGCCATATTGAATTGCATATCTATCAGATTTGCTTATTGTGTATACAGATTGCAAATAGTTGATAAATTAAATAAAAACAGACACCTTTGTACATTTTGTGTTGTGTTTCGATACTTTTTGTTCTGTGCATGTAACGTTTCCTTTTGGATTATTAAAATTAAAAATCATCGTTATATTGGGATTAAAACATCGACAGAATGTAGATGAGTCATTAATTATTATTTTTACTTCTAGTTCGTAAAATAAAGTAATCATAATTTTTTCGAGATCAAGATTTTTGCGGAAATATCCGTTTTCGCGTCTTGTGATTCAGAAAAAGTTGTTTTCGAAGTGATGTCTGTAACTCTTGTCAGTCTGCGAGTGAGTCCATCAACCTATGTCCTTCTACAGCCCAGACGGTTCAATCGATAGTCTTGAAAATTTATATACTCGGTTTTAATATAAATTCGGAGATCTTAGTAAATTTTGATTAAAATCGGCCGACCGATAGTATTTGATAAACACTAAATTTTATAAAAAGGGATCATACATTATGCAATTATATATAACTTTTGTTTAAAAAGTTTGTTTGTACAAAGTGTAATATTCGGAAAAATCACAAATTATGTTATAAAAATGTTCGCAGTGCAAAAATAATAGGAATAACATTTTCAAAGCTGTTATACATCGCTATGAACACATTTTAGTAGCTGTATATTTCAAATAATAATTATTAGTAATTAATAACATAACCAATAACACAGATATTAATTATAAGAATGTCCAGTAAATACATGTATATGTAATGTAAATGTATAATAATGTTACGTTTTTAAGCTCGGGCTATTTAAAAATTATACGACTCTTCTTGTATTAAACATTTATTTACAACTATTAATTATTATTATTTACAAACACACGAATTAACAAGGCAGAACACAAATTACTTAAACTAACGAACTACAGGCACTATTTCTAACAACGATACGTTTATCAATAATTATTTATATACGGTTTAACAGTAATGATTTATATGGTTATACACTCTATTTATTTACACTGGATTAGACATCAATTATTTATGTGGCTATTTATATACGCGTTTATTTATGTGGCGGCCTTACGCCTTTGAGTTTGATGAGAACTGATTTCTTATTTTCGCCGCGTGTATTTATATATCGGGTAATTTCCTTCGAGATCAATCTAGACTTCGCTCGACCATCGCAGCTGGCTCCAAGGTTGCTTCCGGACTATTCGGCCGCTGACTCACGCGTCTACATCGGCCCGATCGCAAGGTCGTTACAATAATTTTAATATCAGATTTGTCATAAAATAGCGTAGGCCTTGAAAGTAATTGATAGAATGACGTTTTTAAAATAGCTTTATCCTTGTTTAAAAACAAATTAAAATCAGAACAGGCTTGGAATTTCATGCAACAAAAACACAAACTGTAAAGAAAACAATTGGGGTGGCTGCTTCAAGAGGTTTGGTTGTGTTTTGCCAAGCTACCACAAAATAAGTTATTTCTATGTGCTATTAAATACCCAAGTTAACAAAAAGTAATGTTTTATTGAGAGATTGTGTGCTGGATTATTTGTGGAAGTTTTCCTTTGCGTTCGGCTTCCGCACAGGTAAACGAGGCGCCGATTTGGTCCAGTGGAAGCCATGGTATTTGAATGTTATTCTGCGGAAGTCCAGCCAGTTTTATAAGTTCGTATACAAGTGTATAAATAATCAACATGCGTGCGATACAGCGGAGCCCTGTATTTAAAGCCCCTGGCTTCAGTGAAAGCCATTCGGAAGGTCTTCGAGAGTGGCAGCCGATCATCAGGTGGGTTCCAGCGCAGATTTGGGCTTAGCCAACTGCAGACCGGCAACAACGGCTTGTCCAGAGCATCGTGAGAGGTCCAGCTCGGGGCAGGTAGCGTAGATTCATCGCAGAAGCCATTGAAAGGTCAGATTTGCCACCCTAAAAGCGTTAGTTTGTGATTGTGCATCGATTGGCGCCTCTTTGAGCGTCACTTCCGGTTAGTGGCGTCAGTGGAAGTGTTTTGTTTTATGACACGGAATACTTGAGTTCGATTATTATCGCATAGCAACAGCGTTAATTGCGCGGACATCAACGATTTAATTAAAATCAGGAGTCTGTTTATGTACTTTGTAGGGCTAGAAAATCATCTTGAATTTTGTAGGTCAAATCAGTTAGAAATACAACACTTGTTAACTCCCATCAGTTAAATCGCAGCATACAATTAAATGTTTAATAGGACTTTATACAATTATTAATAGCAAGTTAGTAATTTTAAATTTAGATGTAGCGACTTAACCCTGGGGTAGAGTTATTTAATTATAATTATAAAGTTAGAATAAAAATATTAGCCGGCAAATTATAATAGTTGATGTAATTAAAGCCGTTTTTAAATAATTTAATTATGAGAGGCCATTGAGAACATCCCAATATATTATAACGTTTATAAAAAATCGTTATTTTTGTAAGAAGTAGTTTTTGAAAAAATCTTAAAATTAAATTTTTGCAAACAGTAAAAGAAAGCCATATGGTGACCACACCTTATTTTTACTTAGTTATTGTTAACAATTGAGAGCCCCCCCAAATACAATTAGCACGAGCCGCCACCGAGTACCTAGCTTATGCATTTTCATCATTTTAACAAAACGTTGTTACATATTGAATTTTGTAAAAAAATATCAATACATGTATTTCATATATGATGCATATTTACTTTATAGAACAGTAACGAGTAGGATTTTAAGACGTTTGACAGGCGAACTGACGAACTATAAAGGAAGTTATAAACTCATTCACCGTCATCATTATCTTTAATATCCTTTGCGCAGATATGAATTGTATTGTTATTTTATGTATTGACTTTGCACATATAACTAATATAAACAATAACTGTGTGGGTAGACTGCCTGCGAGATCATCTAGCAAGCAGGATTAATTTGATTATCGCTTAAACATTTCTGCAATTAATGTGGTTGTCTTGTAGTGGATAAACAATTAAAGGAGCTATATTGTAGCAGTACCCCAGTACCTAAGCGGGAACGTATTCAGTAAGAGCTATGTATATTTATTGTAATGTAAACTAATTATACTTGCGGCATTTACGAGTTAATTTTCTTGCTCGGATTAGATTTGAGATCGAGTTCTCAACACTTCAAAACTGAAAAGATCGCACGGTTTCGTAATCATGTAAGATTGAATCTTGCCATCTACTTGATCTATCGTTTTAAACTTTATCTGAGTGCTTGATCTTGAGATTCACATTCTTTTGTAGACTTGGCCATACTCGATAAACATTTGTATAAACCTCTAATTTTTAATCTGTGTGTGCTAAAGTACGTTTTTATATAAAATATAATAATAATGATAATGTTCACACAACAAATAATATCCACCAAGTTATTATTTCTTCACTTAAAACATTTGCTGTTGATTTTTGTAGAGTATCGAACAAAGATAATTCCCTACCATAATTTCTGTAGATTGCGCAATAGGGATGTTTAATTAGTAAGTTACCATGGTATGCCACATCCATTATTTTAACAGTTTGTTGAAAACAGTAATATAACCATAAAAAACTTAGACTTAACCCGTGGCCACTATTTGCCCATATGAAGTGAAAATGAGTTGCAATTTATCTATTTCTATTTGAACTGTTTTTAAATGATCAATTTAGTCAAGATTCGGTTTAAGAATTCTTGTTCACATAAATTCCAGAAAAACTTCCGTTCGTGGGGCTTTCGCCCCTTTTTATTATTTATTTAGTTATTATTTGCGCTGTAGTTCTAACATAATGGTATCTGTTATTAAATTATTCAATCTACATTAATAATTCAGTAATTGAGAATTTATTTATAAAAAACTGTCATTAGTTACAGAAAACTGTCATTAATTTGCTACTCTTACGCTAGATGACATAGGTGATTGTAACTAACTTTATAGCGTATTAATGTAATCACGTCACTGACATTTGCCACACAATTCAGCAGGCCGTGAATGTAATCTAACTTTTCTAAATAATGTTTTTCTTTTTCATTTGTTTTAATTACGTTATACAATACAGTAATAGGTGTTTGCAACATCAGTATTATTCATAAAGATGGGGAACATTAAAATGATTTAATTTAAAAGTCTCAATTTAACTTTATGTACAAGAGGTATCGTTGTTTTTGTATTAGGAATACTATTATATTTATAATGTGCGGTGTATCACACTGTGTAAGTGTGTACACGTATTGTTAACAAAATGGCAGAAGCAAAAAGTGTTAATCAAACTTCTTATTTGCATTGTTAAAATTGTTTAAACTACTAAAAATACAATGAAGCTATTAAACGTTTGAACAAAATTGACTTCTTGTTTCCCTCTCTTCTGTATCCTATTTAATATATTGTCAGCATAATACATATCATGTATATCATGTAGGCATGTAAAACAAGAGTTTTAGATAAATAAACGTATTGACATTGACATGGTGCCGAAACCCTTACAAGTAAATTTGTAAAAATAGGGAAAGAAAGCGTTAGGATGCCAAATGAAACGAATGACGGAGTAACATTAAGACCGCCTAAAAGTTTGGTAGTAAGCAGCGAGTTGGATATGACCTCGTCTTGGAAGGTTTGGAAGCAACAGTTTGATTGGTATGCAGTAGCCACTAGTCTAGGAAAGAAACCTAAAGATGTCCAGGTAGCAATTTTTATGACAATAATTGGCCCCGAAGCCGCAGTCATTTACAACACTTTTACATGGGCACAGAACGAGGTAAAAGACTTGGCTAATATACAAAACAAATTTGAAAAACACTTTGTACCGCAAATAAATGTCACGTATGAACGTTACATTTTCAATAAAGCACAACAAGGTCCAGAGGAAGCGTTCGATGACTTCTTAACATCACTACGCAGAAAAATAAAGAATTGCAGTTACGGTGCACTTGAAGACAGCCTGCTCTGTGACAGGATCGTCTGTGGTATATATAGCAATAGCCTAAGAACAAGACTGCTAGAAGAAGCTAAATTAGAGCTAACTAAAGCAATAAGCATCTGCAGGATAAATGAACAGGCAAAAAAGCAATTAAGTACCATCAACGAAAGCGCGGAACCGCAAATAGATGCAGTGAAACTAAAAAACAAAGCTAAGAAGAAAGTTACGAAACAGGACGAAGAATTCGATTGCAGAAGATGCGGCACAAGACATGGAAAAAAGTCTTGCCCAGCATATCAGAAAAAATGTGAACGCTGTTATAGACGAGGACACTTTAAGAAGATGTGCAGAGCAAAGGAAGTAAAAACAGTTCAAACAAACCACCAAGATGATGAGGATAAGAATGAACAGGTACTCTACGTTTCAGCACTTGAATCAGTTGAAGAAGAAAGTAATGATTGGTTTGAAACTGTAACACTTCCAAAGGGGTGCAAGGTAAAATTCAAACTCGATTCGGGAGCTCAATGCAATGTAATCACAAAATGCATTGCTGAAGCAGCAGACCTAAAACTAAAATCATCTAAGGTAAAACAACTGTTAACATATTCAAATCATGCACTCAATGTTGCAGGCGAGAGCTTGGTAAAAATCCAAACCAGACATCACTACAGAACAGTCAAGTTTCTAGTAGTAGATAAAAAGGTTCAACCAATACTGGGAAAGGACACATGCGTAAATTTAGGTCTAATAAAAAGATTAGATTCAACGTATACACCGCCATCGGAAATATTCAAAGGTATAGGTTGCCTGAAAGGATACGAGTATGAAATAGATTTAATCGATGATCCAAAACTGAAAATATGTCCGGCACGCAGAATACCATATGCAATCAGAGACGAAGTAAAAGACGAATTGAATAGAATGACGGAAATGGGAATAATAGAGCCCATAAATGAGCCAACACCATCAGTATCGCCAATGGTAATAGTCAAACAAAACAAAAAGATGCGCATTTGTATCGATCCATCACAGCTAAATAAAAATCTTAAAAGGAGACATTATCCCTTACAAACATTAGAAGAGATATCAACCCGTATTCATGGGTCTAAGTGGTTCACATTGCTAGATTGCAGAAAAGGTTTCTGGCAAATAAAGGTAACGGAGAGGACAGCCAAGTACTTAACGTTTGCAACACCCTGGGGAAGGTACAAGTGTTGTCGACTCCCATTCGGTCTTGCTTCAGCACCAGAGGTCTTTCAGCAAATAATGTGCAGCATACTAAACGATATAAAAGGGGTTGAGTGTTCGATGGATGACGTACTAATACACGCAGCATCCAAACCTGAGCTAGAGCAAATAACAAAGCTGGTAATACAGCGGTTCAAGCAAGCGGGTTTGAAATTGAATGAAGAGAAATGTAAATTCGCCAAAGAAAAGATAAAATTCCTAGGTCATTTACTAACAGCAGAAGGTCTACTCCCAGACCCGGACAAGGTAGAGGCGATTAACAGATTGAAAACGCCAACGACAGTAAAGGAATTGCAACGATTTCTAGGCATGGCAACGTACCTCGCAAAATTTATTCCAAACCTAGCAGAACTAACAGCTCCACTACGAACCCTGTTAGAAAAAGAAAGTGAATGGGCATGGGATAACCAACAAGACAAAGCTATACAAGCAATAAAGGAAGTGTTTAAAAAACCGCCAGTTCTAGGTTATTTCAACCCTAAAATACCAGTAGTTCTCTCAGTCGATGCCAGCAGCACCGCCGTAGGAGGAGTGTTGCTCCAGGAGGACCGACCAGTAGCATACTGCGCCAAGTCTCTGACTAAATCTCAAAGAAACTATAGCCAATTAGAAAAAGAGGCATATGCTATACTCGTAGGGTGTAAGAAATTTCATGAGTATATCTGGGGAAAACAACCAGTGATAGAAACAGATCACAGACCCCTAGAAGCAATATTCAAGAAATCTATCTACGAAGCACCGGCAAGACTACAAAGAATTTTATTCGAAGTAATGCCATACAACCCCATTATAAAATACAAAAAAGGTTAGAATTATTCATAGCAGACACACTAAGTAGGGATTGTCAACATACAAAAGAAAAAGATATGAAGGACATTCCAAATAACTTGCTAATACACGTAGCTATTCCAATGTCAACCAATAGAACACAGCAAGTTAGGCAAGCGATTAGCAGCAACAAAGAATTGCAAACATTATTAAACACAATATTAACAGGTTGGCCAAACCAAAAAACAGAACTGCCAGTCGAAATACAAAAGTACTGGACTTATAAGGAACAATTAGCATACTATGAAGGTTTGTTATTTAAGAATGACAGAATGTTGATCCCGAAAGAAATGGTAAGCACTGTTTTGAAATACAGTCACCTCGGACATAAAGCTGTTGAAGGGACATTAAGAATGGCACGACAGAGTGTCTTCTGGCATGATATGACCAAAGATATAAAAAAACTACATAGCAAACTGTAGAGTGTGTCAGAAAAAACAGAAAGATAACACTAAGGAACCATTACTATTGCAAACAGCTGCTGAACGTCCATGGTCAAATGTAGCATCGGACATTTTTCACCTAAAAGGAAAAAACTACATAGTAATTGCAGACAGTTATTCAGGATTTTTTGACTTTGAACAGCTACCAAACATGAACAGCAAAACAGTCATCAAAGTGCTGAAGAAATGGTTCGCGTTGCATGGAATCCCAGACGTATTATCAACAGACAATGGAAGACAGTATACATCGGAAGAATTTAGTACGTTCAGAAAGGAATGGCAGTTCGACCACCGATTTTCAAGTCCCGGATTCCCTCGGTCAAATGGATTAGCGGAACGCTATGTACAAGAAGCAAAGAATTTGATAGACAAGTGCAACGAAGAAAATTCCGATCTTTACCTAGCCCTTTTACATCATCGCAACACACCACGCGATGATCTAGGTTCACCGGTACAAAGACTCATGAGTCGAATGACACAAACATTAATGCCAACAACTAAGAAGCTATTAAGCCCTAAAGTAATAAAAGGAGTCGAAGAAAAGTTAAACAAAATTAAATACGCAGAAAAAATGTATGCCGACATAGGGTCTAGACAGCACAAAGACTTCGAAAAGGGGGAGAAAATACTCTACAGAAACAACAAGAAGGAATGGTTGCCAGCAGAAGTCATAGAAAGAATACCAGAAACTCGATCATTCAAAATCAAAACACCCGAAGGCAGAACATACAGAAGAAATTCCTGGTTTCTAAGAAAGACAAGCAGCTTAAGACCACCTACAGAAGTAGTACCCTCAGGACAACCACCACCAAAACCAAGGGAGATGTCAGCATAATACATATCATGTATATCATGTAGGCATGTAAAACAAGAGTTTTAGATAAATAAACGTATTGACATTGACATATATCATTATTTGTGTAGGTACTCTTATAGTTAACCCACGCCTATGAGGTACTGGGAACCATTTAGTAGATGTCTCCAGATCGCCATTGTTCCTTAAAATGTTTTGACATAAACCTAGCTCGGAAGATTAGTTTGTGCAAAAGAAGTTTCGCTGTTGCAAGTTTTATCACGCACTGTTTTGAAACATGTCAATCAAATGACAACTAAATTCAAAATGTTGACCGTATTGCTACCCACTAATCGTCACTCTTGCCTTTGTGATTATAACTTGCAGGATGTTCAGTGCGCATGTAAAGTATCTTCCTCAGTTTTTATTTTTTCTTCGAGAATGCTGCAACAATAATGCTTATTTATACATCTATATAAATAATGGTAATGTAAACTAACGTTTGTGTCTCGAAATAATGCATGTGTGTATCATTTAATAATATTTGTTGTTATAATAGTTTTTGACAATAGTTTTACTTATTCCAGTTCACACATAAATCACAAGATTAATAGTTCTTATTAACACTGACGACTTGTTTATTTCACAATAGTCTTTTGGGTATTCTAAAAATATTCCATTTAGCTTAAGTCTATATATTAATAATTGCAGTGTATCGATAATACGTTAATAGTACATTTTTACTTACCAGTGATCAATATCATCAGTATTATGCTAAAATACGTAAACAAATTGTGAAAATACGAGTTTTGGAAAAAACATTATTTACCTTTATGGAGGTACCTATATTTTACCGGCAAAGTGTAAAATCAGGCAATCCACCTATTGTCCAGGCAATCTGCAGAATAGCCAAATTGGTAGGTAATTCGCGGATTCACGTTTGTTTTAAGCATTTCACAGAGCGACTTGCATGTTTTAGGCAATCCACGGGATACCTTCCTACTTAGGCAATCTGAAGACAAGAAGCAGTCCACACTTGGACTAGATAGAGTTGTACCATCATAAGAATGGAGAATCACGGTGTGTTTTATACTCAGTTATCAAGATTAAGTAAACGCGTAAGAGTTGCTCTATCACCGCACGAAAAAGAGAACGCGATTAAAATTATTATTAACACCAAAACAAACGAAAACAAGAAGAAATATCATAGACTAGGAAATCGGTAAGAAAGTAAGCTTATGTATCATGTAAAATTTCTTACTTTTCTTTGCTTTTTGTACAGATATAAAGCGTGAAATTAAAAGTAGGTAACACTAATACATTACTAAACAGGAAGGGAAAATTACATGAGGACGTTAATTTACGTATAGCTGTAACAAAAGTTATCTAGCGACAGAGGGCAAGGAATAATGAAGTATAACTGTACTCAGAAATGTATAAACAATTCGTGCAATCGTAAGAAAAGAAATTTAAAACGCACTAATCCTTGCCATCAATGTCTTTCTTGCTACAATACACTTTTTTGTGTTACTTAAATGTGTTATTGTTTTTTATTATTTACGAAATGTATTTTTCAGTTTAAAGAAAATATAACTATTCTTCACATTTAAAACATTTTTTTCAAAAACGGGTACCTACTCCTTATAATGGTAGAACTCTGCGTAGTCAAAGTGGCAGTTGCTAACACTGCGCATTTTAAAAAAAGTAAAATTAAAATAATATTTTTATATAATGTATTTTATTTATATTGCTATGGTATATAGAGGTCATGTATTCCATTAAATACAGTTATTTATTTACATGAATCAAAAATGAAAAGATGTGGAAAATTGTATGAATAATTGCTTATTTAATTGGATAATAATTAAAACTCAAAGATTCAAAGAACATTTTAAAGAAAGTTATTTCACAATGAGTACTACTTGATGATGGTATCAAAAATTAACAATAAATACAAAGTTAGATGTTGCATATGACAGAATAAAATTCTATTTGTAACAATTTATAAAGTGAGCACCATTCAAATTTATTTATAAAATGTAGCAGGCAGGAATAATGGTAGTCTAGGATAAGGATAAAAATTGGGATGATTATTAGAATAACAAATTTAAAAACAGATGTAAAATTGAATATTTGGTGAAAATAAAACTATAAATGTGCCCTTAAGTTAATTTAATTTATTATAATCAATTTAAAAGGGTTTAATAATAATATGCACGGTATATAAAGTGAATTTGATGAAGAATAAAAATAATAAGATTTAAAAATGAAGAGATGGTAAACTGGAGCTAACTAACAAGACATAGAAGTAAGAAGAAAGATTTGGACATGGTTTAATTGTAGTTGGATTACAATTCATAAAATTTACATAATTTGGATTGTTAATGACATTTGAAGTTTTGGAGTACTACACCTGAGGGATTTGGCACTGTTTTGACGAGGAGCAGCTGGCTTGTGGTAGAAGAGGTGAATGTTGGAGGCTGGGATTGAGTGCTGAGGACCGTAGGACGAGAGATAGCTTGTTTGTGGCAGAAGGTGGAGTTGGTGGAGGTTGCAGACATGCTGGTTGTGGACGTCGTGTATGGAGAGACTAGGACATAGGGAGGAATACTTTAAGGTTACCACTTTGACTGGAAGGCTACTTACCAGGAAGGATTTGGATACAGAAAGGTTCTAGTACTGACAGCTTGGTTGGAGTTCGAGAGGGAGTGATGGTCTGCTAGTTTCGGAGTTGCAGCAAGTGGAGGACGGTCTGATTGGTGGTCAGTGTTTTGTGACAGAGGTGTATAGCAGTTTGGATACAAGAGAGAGGTGTATCTGGGTGAGTTGAAGCTGGTTTGCTGGATAAGGAACTCAGGTGGGTGAAGGCAAGTATTTTCTGGGGTTATCTAAAATAAAAGACAGTTAAAAAAAGGTTATTTATAATATTATTGAATTGACTTACATATCATAACATTTAATTGAATCATAAAAGCTTTGTAAGGAAATTTGTTCTGTCATAGTAATTTAAAAAGTGTCATTGAACGCTGTGTTTTGCATAATATTTGACAGCAAGCGACTTGCATAAAATAATTCTTCTCTTCTTCTTCTTCAGCTTTAAGAAGGCGATATCGCCTGTTTATATTCTGGAAACATTATGCTGGTTGTTGTGGTTGTTCTTGGGATGTTGACTGCCAACTGTCGCGCCATCTCTTTGAAGGTCTTCCTGGTGGTCTTCTGCCCTGGGGCTTGCCGTTGCGGGATATTTTAGCTATGCTGGTATCAGTCATTCTGGATACATGCTCATTCCACTCCCGTCTTCGTTTTCTTACCCATCGTACTGTATCTGCTACTTTGCATTTGTCTCTTATATCTGTATTCCGCTGTCTGTCCCACATTGTGTATCCAGCCATTGTCCTTAGTGCTTTCATTTCCGTTGTCCTCATTAGTCGTTTTGTTGTTGAGGTGTCGGCTCTGGTTTCGGCACCGTATGTCAAGACTGGCCTTACACATGTTTTGTAAATTCTGGATTTACAGTCAATCGTTAGGTGCTTGTTTTTCCAGATTGTTTCTTTAAGATGTCCCGATATTGAAGCTGCTTTGTTGACCTGGTGTGTGACATCGCTTTTAAGGTTTCCGTAGCTGGATATTTTGCTGCCCAGATAGCAGATCGACATTACCTGCTCGATTGGGGTATTGTTAATCGTTAACTTGCACCTTACCGGTTCTTTCGATATGACCATTGCTTTTGTCTTTGATGTTGAGATAGTCATATTGTATTTGTCGGCGATGGTTTTGAATCTATACAGCAGCCGTTGTAGGTCGTTTTCTGTTTCGGCTATTAGTGTTGCGTCGTCCGCATAGCAGATGATGTTAACCTTGTTGTTACCGAGTATGTATCCGGGATTACTTGATTTGACGAAGTCCACAATTTTATCCATTACGACGTTAAACAGTAGGGGGCTTAGACTATCGCCTTGTCGAATTCCTGTGTTAGTTTTAACCTCTTTCGTTAATTTATTGTTAGCTCTTACCCTAGTGGTGTTGTTAGTATTTGCGTCTTTAATTATACGAATGTATTGCTTAGGTATTTGTTTTTCTTCGAGTATTGTCAGGACATCTCTGAGTTTTATGCGGTCGAATGCTTTTGTGAGGTCCACAAAGCACATGTAAGCAGGTGTGTTATATTCCAGGGCTTTTTCTGCTATTTGTCTTATGATAAATATAGCGTCTATGGTGGATCGATTTTTTCTAAAGCCCTGTTGTTCTTCGTTGATTGGGATGATGGAGGATATCTCCCTTGCGATTATGCCTGTGAGAAGTTTCATTACTGAACTGAGCAGTGTAATGCCTCTATAGTTCGATGGTTCCTTTTTGTCCCCCTTCTTAAATAGTGGTATGGTAATGCTTCTCTTCCACTCTCGTGGCACCTCACCCTGTACTAGTATTGCTTTGAACAATGTTGTTAGTTCCTTGACAAGTGTTTCCCCACCGTATTTGAGGAATTCGTTCGCTATTTCGTCGTCGTTTGGTGTCTTTCTGTTTTTTAGTTTTGCTATTGCACCTTTGATTTGCTCTTCTGTGATTGTGACTCTGTCTTCCTCTGGTTCTCTCTTTATTTCTTCTTCTTCATTTCTTTGGTCTTCGGGGGCAGTGTTACTGTATAGCTGTTGGAAGTAATTACTCCACCCTTCTTCGCTTATTGCTTTGATTTCTATGCTCTCGTTTGTTGATTTTTTTAAACCTCTTAGAATTTTCCAAACTCGCTTTTGAGCGCCGTACATATCGTGTTCCACGTCTGCACTAAATTTCTGCCAGTACTCGTTTTTTATTTCGCGAATCCTACTATTAACTTGATTTCTAATTGTTATGTAGCTTTCATGGGCTACTCGAGTTTGTTCACTCTTGGATTTTAGATATGCTTTTTTCTTTTCCTCTGTGATTGTTTTAACTTCTGAGGTAAACCAAGGTTTGGTGGTTAATTTTGCGTTCAAGTTGACAGTTTTCTTTCCTATCGCTTCTTCTGCAGCTCTGTGGATGTTGTTCTTGATTTTATTCCAACTGGTGTCGATGTCATTACCTTCTTCAATTGGGTTATTTGTTATATGTTGTTGCAAGCGGTTTGCATATAAATTTCGTGTGCTTTGATTCTCTAGCGATTGAATGTTGAATTTTTGTACGTATATAGGTGGTTTCTTCGCGGTCGGGTTCGCAGATGTTCTTATTTTACACAGTACTAGGTTGTGGTCAGAGCCTATGTTTGCAGATGTTAGGACTCTGACGTCTAGTATGTTTTTAGAAAATAAAAATAACAAACAACTAACTAGATTTTGGCGAACCACATCCTGAGAAAGAGTACTCATGTATATTGTGAAGTATAATTCAAGTTAAAATTAGTAAAAAGTTAAAAGTTTCAATACTTGAATTAAATAAAAATCATACACACGTATCCACTAAAATATATATATATTACTTAAATATTTTTTTGAGATTTTGTGTCATCAGAAATTTGCCGCCCCCCAAAATTTCGCCTTAGCCTAGTCAGACTGTACCTAAATTCGTTTGTGGCGGAAGGATCATAAAAATAAAATTGATTTCGGAATCTACTGATAATTGATAATACTTTCTGTATAAATCAAATAATAGATAAACCCTACTCTATGAAAGAGAAACACATTTATCGTTCACAGACTTGATGACTAAAGCTTATGACAATCATGACATTTTGGGAACCATTGCAAATACACTAATCAGTATCTATGTAATTAAAATAGTGTTGCTGCGAAACGAGCTTTTACCTATTTCGAGCTCGAAAATTCTAGAAAATTTATTCTCGCTTTCGAACTTGAGAATATCGATTCTCGAATGTTATGTAGGTGCGTACCAAATTGAGGTAGTTGCGGCTGCTTAGCGCCCAAAACAATCATTTGCTCCATGTATTAACGCTCTGGGTTTCTCTTGGTGATTTTTATGGCAAAGCAGTGGAGCAAGCTCAGAGGTAAAGCCTCTGGTACTAGACCAGAATATGTGGTTTCGATTCCCACATACTCCAACGACCTCAAAAGATCGAACGCCGAGCCCAGTGCGATTCCCCAATTCGACTTTGGCAACCAGGAGGTCTTAATGCCTAATAACGGGCTTTGCTTGGTTTTACGCGGGTTTTTAAAATACTATTAGAAACTGTCAAGATCGAGAAGGTAATTAATCTTGTCTTAAATATTCGAGATCGAAAAATGTCAATTTCGATCTGGAATTTCCAGACGAAACGAGCTGAGATCGAAAATTATTTTAATCTCGTCTCGAATATTCGAGAACGAAAAATGACAATCTCGATCTCGCATTTTAAAACTTGAAGGGTTTGCTTGCGGTAGGTACCTACCTATTTTGAAAGCACCAGGCCGTCGATTTCGATCATTCATTTTTTAAATAAAAGCTGCCACCTTGTAAATTTTCAAATAATATAGTACATTATACACCAAGGGCGAGTAAATTTTAAGTCCAAGGGCGAAGCTCAATGGCTACAATAATAGAGGGAAAATAGCGTTCTCTCCTAGCGTGTATATATTATTTTTTCCACGACCGAGAGTAGAAAGACAAGAAATAAGTATTTTTATAAATAAATCATGACAGTGAATAGAAAATATCTGCACTGTAATATTTAGCAACCTTTGAATTGCGCTTATGTTACGATTGCGATGACAACAGACATTTTTTTATATTATTTATAATGAAAACTGAATATATTTATATTATATCGTGTGTTTAAAAACTCATTTAGGGCAGGCCTTGCAAACAAAAATAAAAAATCTAGTCATGTCTTAATTTAGGTCTGTAGCTGAATGTTAGATTGCATTTTGTTTATGAAAACATTTGTCACTGTGACAGAAAAAAGTTTACACTGCATTAAGTTTACTTGTATCAAGCAACAAGGAAAATAAGATGGCTTTTACATAACAACAACGAGGGTATTAATCATAACAGTCAATAAAAATTGTTTTTATTAAGTGTTTTGTATATTTTAGTAAAATAGTTCAATATCATGATGTAATTTAGTTCTGCCTGGCTTATGGTAGTTCCTTTGTTTCAATGGGTATGTATCAAGTTATGGTAAACTTCAATTTGATTATGGCATGCTGCGAGTAAGTGCTTTTTTTTTAAATTCACGATATCTCTCCCTAGGCAGAAAATATGGTACCTAGAAACTGATTTTTACTCCCGGTCGTGGAAAAACTAATATTTTTTATTAATAAACCCAACATCTTGTTGTGGAGAACCCGTATCTATTAAGGTAGGCTAAATTTGATTTCAAAATCTTTTTCACCATCTTCAAAAACCTCCAGATAGGATTTTTTACAATAAAGTGAAAATACATTTTTTAGAAGTATAAGTAATAATAATTGTAATATGGCCAAAACATAAAGTGATATACAACAAATGTTTTAAAATTTTAAAAACACCAGTTTTCTGTAATTTGTTTTGTGTTTCAACAAGTCTATTATATTCTTGATAGATTTTAGTTTTATAATGTTTGCGGCTTTCGCGGTTACTGGAATTGTCAATATTAAAATTAAATTTTGGCTTACACCGCGTCGTCTTTGTAGATAAACACCCAGCACTTTTTTGGTTTAATGTGCTGAACACCTTTCTAAAACTATAAGAGTTACACGAATGCGGTGAACATTACTAAAATATTTTTGTGTATACAGGGTGGCTCGAAAAAGGTAGCAAATTAAACTTCCTTTTTTTAAAATAAAATGCTTAAAAGTTTTATATTGAAATACTAATCGTTTTGATATAAGTTGCATGGGTCTAACGTCAATTGTTCTGGAGATATTAACGAGTTTATGCAAAAAATCCTGAACTTCAGGCGGCTGCTGTAAGTACCTAACAGAAAACAATTAAATGACAGAAAAGGATACCAAAAAATAATGCTGTTCGTGATGTAGGCATTAATGCTATACAAATAATTTCCAATTTCTTCCAAATGGTAATCTATATATGTATATGTATTTTTCAATAGCCATTTTATTGAGCTTTTTTTATATGTTACTTCCTACCTCTAAATTTAACTGTTTTTTAGATATGTGTGTTTGAACAAAGAAAAACAATTACAATCCTTTAAGATGCTTTATTACAAGAGACAACAAACAAATGCCGCTAAAATGATCGTTTAAACAATTAAGCTCTCCAAACAAAACATAAGACCAGGTTTAAAAAATATAAATCCAGTCAGTGTTGAACCTCTGTGAAGTTAATACCACAAGTTCAAAAAATGTTATTTTTTTCAAGAGTTGCACTCCAAAGAATTCTAGAGTTTTTTGTTATTTTTAAAAATAATTCTATGTATTTAAGAGAAAAAAAAATGTGAATCGAAATTTTAGGGTGCTAACTTTACTACAAATACCACTATAACTCTTTTTCAGTCATACTTATTGAAAATGGTCATAACACGTTTCGATAGAACTCGCCGGGGTGCTACTAGAACTCTATAAAGACAAAAAAGATTAACCGGAAAAATTCCTTTTTAATTTTTTAAAGTTTCGGTAGTTCTAATGGGAGTTCTAGTAGCACCCCGACGAGTTCTATCGATAACTCTAATAACATTTTTTTGATAATACGAAGTACAAAAGTTACGCGTATTTTTGTGTTCGCACTTGTAAGGGTGGGCCAAAGTAGACGCTTTCTTATGGAAACTCATGTTCCTGTCAAAGATAGAAAAATTTTGACCAACATCTCCCGAGCTCAAATTTTATGAAAAAGTTACTGGTGCAAACAGAATTTTGCTATCGTAAACCGTTAGGCCGCTAGGGGGCGTTTTTAAAAATTCGTCGATTTCTTTAAACCCTTCTAGATTTTTTGTTTTTAGGAATAATTGATTTCTGTAAAAACTTTCTCATAGCAGTTTTTGGTGTAGAATGGGGTGGTGCATTTTTTTTAATACTGGGTGTTTCGTAAATTTGCTGCAACAAAAATTTTCTTTTTTCTTATGGGACACCCGGTATATTTATACATGTTTTTGTAGTCCTTAAAATTCTCTATTCAAAAATATATAATACTATATGTCCAAATTTAGCATTTTACGGTGTATTTGGATTTAAGTTAAATAAACTAAAAATATCAAGTACCCATTGTGTCATAGCGCTGCATGACCATTGTTTTAAACCAACATTAGCAATATTTATGAGGAAAACAAAGTTGGCCGCTATCAAATTAGTCGAATAGCTTTTGAATTTGAACATAATCTGGTTTTTTATCCGTGTCTATTTCAATTTCCACCTTCCATCAAGATGGTGCACCGCCTCATAATTGAAGAGTTATAACCAGGCTTAGGATAATTATGCATTAGCATATCTGCACATGCAAATGCATATTTTTACTGTTTTATACAATAAATGCATATTTCGAAGGTTGGTAATTTTTAAGATTAAGCATTTTCGGTAATCCTTAGAACGGTCTAGAGATTATGATCCAGGTAAATTTATGTTTTGGTCAAGCTAAATGAATGAGGCTTTATGGTGAGCCGTTTTATGCTTCACTATACACTTTTGAGTGATGGATGATGTTGTTTTGACATTTAACTAGAAAATTATGTAAAAGGGGCTTAGTGTTGATCGAAAAAATATGTTTTTGGAAATCTCTACTAACCCTTTTCTTTCATTTTGTAGTAGAGTCACAAGTTTATTTCTCAAACATCCATTATACGGTCAACATGAAAATATCATACATAAAACATAAGTCAAAGCCCAAACTAATATTTAAAATGAGAAAATACCTTCAAGTGTAGTTCTAAACCAGTTTGTTCTTCATTTTAAATACTTCCTTAATGGTAGTGTGCTACTTTGTAAATATTGCAAAGTTGCAATTGTGGCTACAAAAAAAGTTCAAGTTACTCGAAATATGCAAACAGATTAACATCTGAGCAATAAAAAAAACTACTAATAGACATCAACATTGCCAAAACCAAGACCACACCATTCTGAGTTTAATTATGATTTATGTAAAGCCTTTATTTCTGCCGATATACCTTTATCCAAGTTACAAAAACCAAAAATCACAGTATTTCTAGAGAAGTACCTGAAGCGAGATATTCCTCAAGAAATCAACGTTAATAAAAAAATTGCGTTCCTGACTTGCACAATGCTAGATTGAACCAAATTAGGGAAGGAGCATATTTAAGTGCATATTTTCGGTATTTTACGTGCATATTTGCATGCATATATTCCAATTTTTAAGTGCATATTTATCCTAAGCCTGGTTATAACTAATTACTTAGTGCAGTTTGGTGAAGAGTGGATAGGAAACCAAGGACCAATCGCTTGGCCAGTGAAGTCCCCCGATATGACACCCCTAGACTGCTATTTTTGGGGAAAATTTAAGATTTGACATATAGACAACCGATTACATCAAGAGAATTGCAAGAGGAAGCAGTGCAAAATGCATTTGCTATAATTTCTAAATTTGAGCTAAGAAATGCTGGAAATGCTGTCAAACAACGTTGCCGCTTGTGTATTAATCAGAACGGTGCCCAGTTTGAACATATGTTATAAAAGGACATATCGTTGGGTGGTAATATTTTTCATTAATTTTGTTAATTGTTCTAAATGTTTGTAACCCTATATGCTTTTTGTTTTTTTTTTAATTTAGTTAGCGCCAACTTTGTTTTCCTCATAAATATTGCTAATGTTGGTTTAAAACAATGGTCATGCGGCGCTATGACACAATGACTACTTGATATTTTTAGTTTATTTAACTTAAAGCCAAATATACCGTAAAATGCTAACTTTAGACATATAGTATTATATATTTTTGAAAAGAGAATTTTAAGGACTACAAAACAATGTCTAAATATACAGGGTGTCCCATAAGAAAAAAGAAAATTTCTGTTTCAGCAAATTTACGAATCACCCTGTATTAAAAAAATTTACCAGCCTATTGTACACCAAAAACTGCTATGAGAAAGTTTTTACAGAAATCAATTATTCCTAAAAACAAAAAAGTTAGAAGGGTTTAAAGAAATCGACGAATTTTGAAAAACGACCCTTAGCAGCCTAACGGTTTACGATAGCAAAATTCTGTTTGCATCAGCAACTTTTTCATAAAATTTGAGCTCGGGAGACGTTGGTCAAAATTTTTCTATCTCTGACAGGAACATGAGTTTCCATAAGAAAGCGTCTACTTTGACCCACCCTGCAAAACGACGACGTACCGAAAGCATTTTTTTAAAGTTCCGGTAATTCTAATAGGAATTCTAGTAGCACCCCGACGAGTTCTACCTTTAACTCTAATTACAAAAAAATAGGACTCGAAATAAAAAAGTTACACGCATTTTTGTATTAGTATTTTTACAAAATGACGAAGTCTTGGTAGCAATTTTTTTAAAGTTTCGGTAGTTCTAATTGGAGTTCTAGTAGCACCCCACGAGTTCTATCGATAACTCTAATAACATTTTTTCATAAGTAGAAGTAAAAAAGTTAAGCGTATTTTGTTTTAGCACTTTTACAAAACGACAAAGTCCTGGAAGCAATTTTTTCAAGTTCCGTTAGTTCTAATGGGAGTTCTAGTAGTAACTCGACAAGTTCTATCGTTAACACTAATAAACATTTTTGATAGGACTCGAAATAGAAAAGTTAGACGCATTTTTATTTTAGTGTTATTACAAAACGACGAAGTTTTGGTAGCAATTTTTATAAAGTTCCGATAGTTTTGATGGGAGTTCTAATAGTACCCAGGCGAGTTCTATCGATAACTCTAATAACATTTTTTGATAGGGCGCGAAGTAAAAAGGTAAAAAAAATACGCTCGTGTGTGAATTGGGTTGTATATTAAAAATCTGGTGTGATACACTCACACAACTTCTTTTTACAGTGATCTTATAATTACCCAAAAATTTTATTTTTAATTTTTAAGCATTTCTCATAAATTTTCAAAAATTACAAATTCTACAAAAACGGTACAAAATAGAGAGTTAGCTAAAGAGACAAATTTTTTCTAGAACTCTTAGCTGAAAACAAAAATGTAATAACATACCGGGTGTTCTATTTAAAATAGGAGTTAATAAAAAAAAATAAAAAAACAAAAGAAAACCATTTTAGAAGTATTCAACTGGAAAATCACTTATTTCACAACAATACACATTAAAAATGTAAAGTTTTTAAAAAATCGTTATAGCCGTTTTTGAAAAAATCGAAAAAACTTACAAATCACAAGAGTTAAACACCTACTTCCGGTTATGCGATTTTCTTCAAAACCTTGTTGTCTCATCTACATAGTACACAAAACTTATATATGAAGTTTCAACTCCATACCTACCTCTTTTCGTTTTTGAGATATTCTGTTCACAGACAGACACACAGACAGACAAACACACACACACACGCACACACACCCACACACACACACACACACGCACACACACACACACACAGACAGATCAATAAAAAAAAATTTTTTTGAGATCAGGGGACTCTAAAACGTGAAGATCTGTTGAAAACTAAATTTAGAATTTTTGGGGTGAATTCAATACTTCCTTTGTCGTAAAAGGAAGTAAAAATGTGTAATGAAAATCGTACGACTCTCATTAATGACCAATAAAAAAATTAGTTCATGAGCCGTAACCAAGACAACAAAAAGTCTCTTGGAAATTTTTTGTAGGTAGACCAACCTAACTGTGAGGGTTTGTGTCGTTACAATTTTCTTACCGGATCTGCATCCGAGCATTAATTCATATCCGGAAATTATTTTTCGTGTATTCCAACAACGTCCGAATTTGCGCTCCCGCCCCGCTTGGGCAAATTAATACGACGTTGTTGAAACGCAGTCAGAAAATTTTCGGGAAAGAATTAATGCTCTTATGAGGTTATATGTGATAGTAAATTGTTACAAAAAAAATATTACGTACATAAAATGTTTTGCCAACTGTTGACCATGTTCAAATTTATTTTAAATCTATTACGGAAGTTATAGTAAATATGTATTTATTAAACCTTACTAATAGCCACTACAGATTTTATTAATACATAATTATATTTTTGCACATGGTGAAGTTGTGTTCAATAACTGGAAGATAGTACATGTGAGAGTTGGATATATCGGGCCACCCAGGTGAGCAGTGCCTTGATGATTCTCGGGGGCGGGGACACAATGGCGATGGTCTCGATTCTCTGGGACCCCCGCAAATAGGCATTTTGAGTGGTTAACTAGGCACCTACCCCTGCTTGCCTATAAACAGTTACACATCAGATTATGCTTTCATGTAATGAAGAATGCTTACAACAGACACAATCAAAGACTGCAAGTAACCTAAACAAGTTACAACGACACACAGCATCTTTGAATCGAAATTTTCAAGAAATCCCCTTTTTGGAGTGACCCCATTATGTCGAATTTCTCCGCCCCCCTCTCTCTTCTCTACTCTACTCTTTCGATAAACGGTCAAACTACAAAGTAAACTTAAGAAAATTTTACTACCACGCTATCGACAATATAAAAAAGCCAATTATTATATAGAGTATCACTAATGCATTAATGAAAATATACAGGGTGTTAATTAAGTAGGTAGACAAACTTTAAGGGGCGATTCCTTGATCAATTCTAAGATAAAAAGTTCATATAAATATGGAACCTAAACGACTTCGTTTCCAAGATGTTGAAGTTTAAACAAAAAAAAGTTTTTTTTTAAATCTGGAAAACGCCTAGAGGTATTCTAATAAAACTTGGTGTATGATAGTATTTCATAAAGTTGCATTGTTTGGTCAAAATAGATTTAATGTATTTCCACCAGTGGCGTGCATTGGGGCCACATCAGTTGCCTTATTTTAGAAAAATCTGGTACGCCACTGTTTTTTAGTCAATACGCCAAGATTTTTAGCTTCATCCATTGAAACTATATAAAAGATGTATCTTATATTTTTTGATAGAATAAACCTTTTTCGAGAAAAACTGGAAAATCTGTAATCTGCAATTTCGTTCATTGGACTTTAATGGGATCTAGTGGCGTAACTTGGTACCCGCAGACACCGCGGCCGTGGGGGGCCTGAGAAATAAATGCAAGCAGGAAAAACATCTTCCTATTTCTATTTTTATAATAATGAGATGTGCACGCAAAAGGCAAAAGTAGTTTTGAATTGCCGGCCTTTAAATCCAAGCTGACATAGATTGTTTTGTAATATCGGGCAAAAAAATCTTATAATCTAGATAAACTAAAAGAGTTTAAATGCGTGAAATAATTTGCTAAGTTTTTAATAGTTCATAATCGGAATTTATCATAAATTTTTCCAGATATTGCGATCGCACTGTTATCAGTTATCACTTTTAAAATTACCTGTTTCGGTCACTTCAGCTGAAAGAAGCTTCTATGAATTAAAAGTTATATCAGAAACAGCATGTACTACGAAAGATTGGAAAATCTTTCTTTAATGTCCACTGAATCGGAAATAGCTGATAAAATGGAATTGCAAGAGGTTATTACACATTTTGCAAACATTAAGGCCGGCCAGGCGTAAATGCTTACCTTGAAATCTTGTTTTTATTTTCTTAACCGTCTTAGTTAAAATATTGTTTTGTAGTCCCTAATCTTATTATTATTATTTATTAAATGTATTATTATTATTATTGATGTGTTTTCCACTTTATTTTATTAAGGACCTGTAAGGGGCCCGCAGCAAATTTTCGCGGAGGGGCCCGAAATCTGAAGTTACACCACTGATGGGATCTAAACGGCTTCGTTTTCAAATACACCTTAAAGAAATTTAAAAAAAATATTATTTAATAACAATCTTACAATAGCTACAAAACTTTTGGCTAGAAAACAGTGGCGTACCAGATTTTTCTAAAATAAGGTAACTGAGGTGGCCTCCATGCACGCCACTGGTGGAAATAAACTAATTTATTTTGACCGAACACTTTATGAAATACTAACCTACACCAAGTTTCATTACAATACCTCCAGACGTTTTCGAAATTTTTGAAAAAAAAAATTTTTTGTTTAAACTTCAACACCCTGTATTTTGAAAACGAAGCCGTTTAGGCCCCATGTTTGTATGAACATTTTATCTTAGATTTCATCAAGAAATCACCCCTTAAAGTTTGTCTACGCACTTAATTAACACCCTGTATATGTTACACTTACACTTTCTGTATCATACACAGAAATGTTCCAAATTTTCACACAAACTGTAAAGGTTTTATAAAAACGAGAGTTTTCGAACGAAGATCATAAAGTTTTAGAACTGAGCTCATTGTAGAATGGGACTGAACTGAACATTGAACAAATATAAGAATATAGTTAAAAGAGCCAGCCGGTCATCACTGTGGAAAATAGCTTGACATGTATTTAGCAAACCTATGAATGGGAATTAAGATAAGAAACTTTAAAATCCGATAAAATAATTATCCCACTTAAGTTCCTCACTGCAACAGTTCTTAAAAAATAATTCCAAATACGGTACTGTAGAGGCTCAAATAGCTTGTACCAAAATTGCTTCCAGGACTTCGTCGTTTTGTGAAAGTGCTAACACAAAATACGAGTAACTTTTTTACTTTGAGTCTTATCAAAAAATGTCATTAGAGTTATCGATAGAACTCGTGGGGTACTATTAGAATTCCCATTAGAACTACCGGAACTTAAAAAATCTGGTGTGATACACTCACACAACTTCCTTTTACAGTGATTTTATAATTAGAAGTATTCAACTGGAAAATCATTTATCTCACATCAATACACATTAAAAATGTAAGAAAAATGTAAAGTTTAAAAAAAATCGTTAGAGCCGTTTTTGAAAAAATCGAAAACAACTGAAAAATCACAAGAGTAAACACCTACTTCCGGTTATGCGATTTTCTTCAAAAGCTTGCTGTCTCATCTACATAGTACACAAAACTTATATATGAAGTTTCAACGCCATACCTCTTTTCGTTTTTGAGATATTCTGTTCACAGACAGACACACAAACACACACACAGACAGACAGACAGACCAATGAAAAAAAATATGTTTTTTGGGATCAGGGGACTCTAAAACGTGAAGATCCGTTGAAAACTCAATTTCGAATTTTTGGAGTGAATCCAATACTTCCTTTATAGTAAAAGGAAGTAAAAAATGCTTTCAGGGCTTGGTGCTCTTGTAAAAGTACTAATACAAAAATGCAGGTAACTTTCTTACTTCGAGTCCTGTAAAAAAATGTTATTAGAGTTATCGATACAACTCGTGGGGATGCTACTAGAACTCCTATTCGAACTACCGGAACTTAAAAAAATTAAAAATGGCTATTTTTGTATCTAGAATGCGAAATGCTACTTTTGCGTTCAAGAATGGAAGTTATTTTGCCGAGCTTTAGTGAGGCAAAATACCCATTCGAGAACGCAAAAGTATTTCGTATTCGAGATGCAAACAATGATTTTGCGAAAACTGCAATAAAACTCATATAAAAATAAAAAAAATTAAATAAGGTAACTGTCAACGTTAATTGACAATTTTATATTTCATAAACAATTAATTTATGTTTGAACCACGGCCTGCTGAATTATTTGACAAACGTCAAAGTGACGTATAAAAACTGACCGCAGTATCGGCACCTTCAATTTACATGTAGTACAACATAAATTAGTCATGTTTATAATAGTTTATAATAGTTATTAGTATCTATAGAAATTTTAAATTACTTAATAAAAAACTAATGTAGGTTACTTAATTAATAAACTCACAAATAAGTTCCTAAAAAATGACAAATTTTTTGACATTTTTTTTATGTTCTAGAACGCTAAAGAATTTTGCATTCTAGAACATAAAAGTATTTCGCAGTTAAGTGACAAAAAAGAATCACTTTGCTTACTGAGAATTTAACGAAAATGTCAACATTGGATGACAGTTTTCGAAAAAGGTATTTTTTCGGCTTATATATTTTTAACGGTTTTTTTGTTCGAGTTCTAGTAGCACTCCGACGAGTTCTATCGAAAAGTGTGATGACATTTTTCAATAAGTATGACGGAAAAAGAGTTATAGCGGTATTTGTCCGAAGAAAAAGTGAAGTTAGCAACCCAAAATTTCGATTCACATTTTTTCTCATAAATGCATAAAACTAAAATAGCAAGGAACTCTAGAACTCTTTGGGGTGCAACGGGAACTCTTGAAAAAAATAAGATTGTTTTGAACTTGTGCTAACTTCACAGAAGAAATAATAAGTACAAAACAACAAAAAATGAAGGAATAAATTAATTTCATGATCAAAAAAGATAAAAAAAAACAAAAACGAATATCCCAAAATCGTGTAGATAATTACATTAACTGTTCAAATATTTCTTCTCCGTGCTCTGCGTATCAAAGCTATTCAGAGATTTGCAACTATAATTATTTCGATTTGTTTAAATGGAACACCCTATATATCTATGTATTTTTGAAAAGTGCTTTTCATAAGCTTTCTTCTGATATTTTATTTCCTAGCGCTAAATTCAATCTCTTTTTAGATTTATTATTCTTCTTTGTTTTCGTTTTTCGTAAAGTACGTTTTTTTCTCTAATAATTTTCAAGGTCAACTTTCTAGGGGATAAGTTGCATTCCTGCAGGGTCCCTAGTTTTAATAATGTTGGTACATAGATTTTTAGTTCTTTTTTTCCACTAAAAAAATTATTGTCATTTTGACAGATATGTCATAATAGTGGGTAAAACGAACGGCATAGTAAAATATTGCAAATTTATTAATTATTAAACTTACAATATTTGAAAATAAACATAATGAACGTTTGATGATGATGATCATGATTCCATGTTAAAAAAAGAAATTTGTCAAGAGTTCAAATTAAGAAACTTTGACATTCAAAATTGACACAACCATAATTTTGAAAAAAGTTCTACCAACACGAGGTATAAAAATTTCCTAGCGTTTTACTCACATATCTACCAACATTGTATCACTTTGACAGTTATTATTAAAAAAACGTACTTTATTTGTTATTTCTTGTTTCAGTAGTGACTGGATTTGAATTTTTTAAACCTTGCTTTTTTGATGTTCTCGGATAGTTTCAAGTGTTTAAATTCGTATTATAATCGCGTTTATTTGTTATCCATTGTAATAAAACATCTTAAGGGGCTTAAATTGTGTTTTTATGTTACGACATGCATATACGTATACACAGTTGAACTTAGAGGTATGAAGTAAGATATTTAAAAAATCTCATTAAAAAGGCTTTTCAAAATTAAAAAATATATACGATCTTCCATGTAAAATATCCGAAATGATTAAATTTACAAATGTTGAGCACCCTGTATGGCATAATTTTTTGGTAACATTTTCTTCATTCAATTGTTTTATGTTACAGCAGCCACCTAAAGTTTAGCATATTTTTTTCATAAAACCGTTTATATCTCCAAAACAGTTGACGTTACACCCAACATACAACTTTATATAAAAATGATTAATATTTCAATGCAAAGCTTGTAAGCTATCTAAATATAGGGTATTCCATAAAAAAGTAAGTTTGATTCGCCACACGTTTTTGATACACCCTGTGTAATTAACACTAAGTAGTGTGCACCACTTTTGTACCTACAACTTTTATATACACAATATTGATGTAACTCTCATAGTTTTACAAATATCTTCAGCCCTTCAATCGTTGCCTGGCCCTGTATATCAAATGGAGCACCTTAAAAACACTTTTTTGTCTATCTGTACTTTAATTCGAGGACTATTACTTCAATAAAAGTAATATTTTGCACGTAACTAAGGTTTTTGCCGTTGACGCAAAGGGGGTATACATATTTTGGACCCAACACACACAGGGGGATAATACCTTAAAAAATTTTGTTTATATTTTCAAAATTATTATTATTTTAAAACTTATACTTGCAAGGGAAGCTCCGTATAAAGCCCTTTACAGAGTTTTTTATTTATGCATTTTTTTAATAACTTCTGTCAAACTAAAAAAAAATAAGTGACTTCTTGCCAACTATTGCAGCTGAACTCTCCCAAGCTGTAATACTAATTGACAGTTTAAAAAGAAATTTATATATCTAGGTGTAATTTTGAACTAAATGAACACGAAAAACCAGACTATGATCTATTACATGAAGTAACAGTAATTATCTGCAATCTGTAGGTATGTATTATCTGTAACCTTTTTTTACTTATCGGTGTAGAGGCTGGTGCTTGGTACGCTGGCATCTGGGGGCGCAGTGCTCAACTTGTCCCAGTTTCGTGTGTGTGTGTGTGGGTTGGCGATGTGTTGACCTTATTACTATATCTCCTAAATCTGTGGTTCCGAGTAAAGCACAGTTAATTTGGTGCCCAACTGTGAATGGTCTCACCGAACAAAAAATAAAACTTTCTTCTAGTGATAACAAAAGTATTTCGATGAGCTTAATATCACTAAAACTTAACTAAACTATTACAAGATTGATTTAGATCTATTAATATACGCACTACAGATATTACCAAAAACAATAGAAAATTATGAGGAGACATTTTAAATTAAAGTTGAAAACAATGCAGTTTTTGAATTTATTACAAACGTACAACAATTCCTTTCCCTGAAGTACATAAATGTATAGTACGTTAAGTGCAATTTATGTGATTATACCAGTTTCAAGTGCAGCATACGAAAGAACCTCTCTTGTTTGAGAAGAATAAAGACTTAAAATTTAGCAATAATTAATTACTATCGAAAGACAATTGTCAAGAAATTTGATGACGTATTATTTCTGACTTGAATCCTAATTTTGAATTTTTGGTAAATTCTATTTAAAAAACATTGTTGAATTTTATTTTTCTATTTTTGTTACTTTATTTTCTACATGTAGTACTCTTCAAGGCAAAAAAACTAGGATAGTTAATATGTTAGATTGTGAAGGTAGCTGTTTTAATATGTACCTATAGTTTCTAGGCATTCCTAACTTAATTGTCAACCTGTTTAGCCGTTGCTATGAATCAAAATTGTTGTAGTAAGTGTAATTGTTTAAAGCTACTCAAATAATGCTAAAACTCTATCAAGAGTTGTCCTAGTTGTTTTGTCTTGGATAGTACCTAGTGGAATAAATGTGTAAGAATCAATGGTAGTTTTTATGTTGTATTATTCTGTTAATTATAGGTTTTTAATACATTTCGTGCTAATCAGAAAGAAATGCTGGGCCACTCTGTGCCCATCCAAACAAATGGCGACGCTCAGGCATGTTAGAAATTATAAATTCAAGCAAAAACGTTTGTGTATGCGTAAGTATGGTCAAAAGGTCACTTGACCTTTTCTTCTTACATTTTACAAATGTAAAATATGTGTCAACATTTCAAAATATCGCTTTTTGCCATCAGGCCTCAAAATATATTTCCGCGGCAGGCTCTATTACTGCCAGTCCGGCGCTGAACTAAACTGACATTTTAAACAAAATACTGAAAATCCAATAGATACATAGCGAGCCGCTCCACATAGACCTAAGCGAATGAAAATTAACGAGAAAAAACAATCGGTTCATTGAGTGCAACGGGAGTGCAGGCAGATGTCATTACCCGCGAGTGGGTAAGTAAATTATGTAATTGTTAAGCGGCCAATGAACGTCGCATGCAGTCGGCGCGGTGGGGGAGTGACGTCACACGCGCTCCCCGCGCGTTTTAGCGGCGCGCGCTGCAAGGCGACGGCGAGCGACCAGCGGCCCAGCGCCAGTGCGTTCTCAAAATGGCAGACGGTTTGTGTTCGGGAGATGCAGTGAGTAATGTAATCGAAGAAACTCTAGTGAAGGACTACGCTACCGTCATCGAATGTATGGGCAGCGAGCGAGTGGATGATGTTGCGTGCGAACAAGTGAAATCTTTCTATATGTCGAGTGACAGTGAAAAGTTATTTGATAAGTTGTGTGCTATGAAGGGCTCGAGCGGCGGACAGCATGAGGGGTTCCTGTCCATGGAGAGGTCCTGCTCCCCCGGGGACGAAGACTGCCGGAAGAAGCGCTGTGCAGACCGCTACGACAGCTCCGAATCTTCGGACAGGTCAGTCGATTTCCTTGCGCGCACCCCGCAGGGCACAAAGAAGGGACCACTCTTTTTCACCGCGCTGCAGCTGCCGCGCGGTGCATCGGATTCGGCGGCGTTTTGCACAACACGGTCATTGTCATGGCCTTTACCTTCACCGAATAGTGCAAATCGAAACTGAGAGTGTACTCGTTTTTTAAGTGGCTGCTGCATGCTCGTCGAGTCAACGACTCGTTCGCTTCTTATTCCGCGCACGGGCTTCTTCTCTTCGTTTCTTGCCTCTTTGCGGCGCATTTCAATATCCGATTCACGTGTGTCCACCGCGAACCCGTCTTGAGGAATTTGTCCGGTCCATTTTTTAAATGCCCGACCCGTCATGCGTGCATCCGTCACTATTTCAGGTTTGCTGACAAAAACCGGGTAAATAGGCTGGGGGTATGATGCGACTCCCAAAAAATGCGCGGGGGGTTGTTGTGTCGAAACTAGCTATTGCTTGCTGAAGAAGTGCAGCCTGCTAGTTTTGATGCAGCAAGACCCCATGTAGCTGTAGATTTCCAGGAATGGATGCTTTAGTAAATATGGCGCACGCTAGGACTTCGACCGTAGTCTGGTTGGAAGCAATCTCGTTAGACACAAAGAAAATTGGAGAAAATGCAGTTCCACGGAAAGATCCCACTTCAAAATTACATTGTGTTTGCGGGCACAGTGTTTGATGTATTTAAAATATGAACGACACAAAGAACACTATTTTACAATCAACTATTCCTAATTAAGTAGGCGAGTTAGAGTTTTTAATTTTCAAAAAGGTTTGCTTTGATCTGTTTCAAATACGAGCTAGTAAGTAGCATCGATTTGCAAGCATTGCCTTTTTTTAATAGAGCACCTCGTATATTTTTAACGTATTTGAAACCCGTAAATACAAAAAATAGTGTCAGGTACCATACTCAAATCAACAATACGAACGAACATTTTTAAAATTTATAAAATTACATTCATCAAGTAGGCTGCCACTTAACGAAATATCATTAACTGTGAAACAATTAATAGCTGAATTATAATACTATTAAAATTGTTAGACCGTTTTACTGTACATTAATGTTTACTTTTGGAATTGCGAATAATAGTTTAATAGTTTTCGGCATCTGTTAGTTGTTAGTAAGCTTAAATAGAAAAACAACAAAACAAAATTATGTGTTGTTAATGTTGCTATCAGCAGCTGTCAAACTAATAAATCTTATTGTACGATTTTCATGAGATATGACACATCTCTATAAATAAAGCTTTTCATTGCAGTTTGTCACTATGGAGTGCACCTACATATTTTAACAATTTTTGACATAATCAATAATGTTGCGTTTTTATCGGTAGTCGATTGTTTTCAGATAAAAATCACAATTAAAAAAATATTGATTTAAATCGGATTTTTTATTTAATTACAGCCATTCCTTATTTTTTTATTTATGTCAATTTAATGAAAATACACATGCACTAATAAATTAATTCGAACATGCAAGAGCTAACCGTGTTCCAGAATCAGTGTTGCCAACTCTTGTAAATTTAAATCCCTAGGAAATGCATATTTAAAAATTGCTAATTTTAGTGCCTATTTAGCATAAACAATAGAAACTGAATGACCATGTTCAATGCAATGCAGTAATAATATGAGATTGTTACTGTTCATGGTGGGTTTGTGTTTAAATAACTTATACTCCGTGGCGCTATTGCTTAAATTCGGTTTAAATAAAGCTGTGTTTAATTAGTAATGCTTGAACGTCATTTCTCTTGTATCATTTGTTTGTTTTCCTTAACTTGGAAAAATATAAAACCTGTAATTTAAATCATGAATTTAACTGTGGTTTAAATTTACTAAACCCTGATTGTTTTATATTCAGTTTTTTACCGATTCTTCACTAGTGGTGACCTACTTCAGACCAATGCAAAGTATACAGGGTGTCCTATTTAAAAAAAGTGCTCGACTGCAAAAAGCTGTAGCTGTTATACTGGTAAACGAAAGAAAACTCTCCTTGGTATTTTCATTACTATGGAAATTTTCGCATATAAAATGACTCATAAATGCCCTTGTAGTGATTGTTAAATATAAGTCGGAGCATTGTTAAAATTTGAAATCAGTGCACCTAGTGCTATGATGCTGATCTAAAGAAACATTGTAATTATGTAATTTAAAAAGCGGGTATTTTCAAATTTTGTTTTATCTGAACCTTTAAAACGCAATTGCGTACGATGAATTTTTTATACCAACATAACAACAACCCCTTAAATTTTGGATTTTGCAAAGGTTGCCAATATGAAAAAGTAGGAATTAACTTCCGAATCGAAAAATGTACGATATTTTATGTAAACGTCGAAAATTTGAACCATTTCCATTGAACAAAACGTGTTTGCGAAGTATTCAATTTTTCAGAGATTTTCCTTTGTATGCAATAATTTCCAAATTTTGATTTTTCTATTTAAAAATTAAACTTCGTCCAAATCGTTTTAAATTGAAATATTAATTGAAAGCCCTTTTCATAGCATTAACGGACGTTTGTGATACGATTGCTTCACATTTGTAGAAACCCTCTGACGTCGAGCAATGACGGGTCATCCAGTAACCAATAAAAAGCTTCGAAGTAGAAGAAAATGTTCGTTAACAGCTTCTTTTATAAGATGTCTCGTAAGTCATTTCGTTCTCTATCAGGCTCATGCTATCGTTACGCAACAACCCAATGGGATTTCTTTGTGCAGACCTATAAAATATACTAAAAACTTATATAGCTGACATTTTTTGCAAGACATCATACTTAAACCGTGTAGGGCAAGCATTTAACAACAGATTTTTTTTAACGTGTTCAGGCTAGAGTTGTAAAAACAATTTACTTCAGACTTTTTCAAATAGAAAATCAGTTTTTTTTCATGAAAAAAACATTGTTTTTCTCACCCTTGGAATACAACACTATTTTCTATTTACTTGAGGGTTCTCATCTTTGAGTGAACGTTATTGTGGCATTATTCACTAATATATACAGGGTGGTCCACTTTTTTGTAGCAGGACTTTAATAGTAGACAGAAAAACTTATTTAAAGGCGAAAATTTCATATGAACATAGGCCTTAAAACTCTTCGTTTTAAAGATACAGGGCGTTCAAATTTTCGAAAAAATTTAATTTTCTTTTTACAGTATCCCAACCAGGTGAGATAATAAAACTAAATTTGGTGTGCAGCTCTATCCTAAATGGTACTACATTCTGTGACAATATCAAGGCCCTCGATCGACCAGTGGCGGAGATGTGGGGTTTCGCGATCAATAAATTTAAAAATTCGCTAGTACGACCCTGTTCAAAATCGAAATTGTTTATTTCTTAAAAAAAAGCGTTTAATTCTCTACAAAAAATGTCTCTTTACATTTCCCCGTATCTCCCACGGTTGCGTAGCAATTTTTAATAGTTTGGTCAAATTCATGTTTTTATTCAAAATAAACTAGTTTTGGGGTAGAATATTACTTCGACACAAAGTGTACGAAGTATTGAAATTCCCTCATATGGAAAACCACTCTGAGTCAAATATCTCTAAAATTCGAGCCAACCGACTAATGAACCCACTATATCAAATCTCCGTCTCGGCGGTGCGGATCTTTTGGTGAAGATCCCAGCCCACTAGATCAATCCCCCGTATTGGGGGGTGTCTAAACGTGCTGTGCGGGGGATGTATGTTCGTATGTGTACACGATTCCGGTCGCCAGGAACCTTCCTGAAGTCTTGGATCGTTTTTATACGATAAGTCCTCCGAAAATGAAGGTAACATCAACTTTTGAGCTATGGTTGTCGGCAAAAAATTTTTTGTTGTTTTTTTTTTATAAATAACTGGTTCATAGCATTTAATTGTATTAGCGAAACGGAGTGATGCTGAGTATCGAAGTATTCTTGGAAAGCACGGAAGGGCGCTTTTCTTGGGTGGCGGGTACCGTATATTTCTAATTAAATAAGTTACATTCTTTATTACTTATTACTGGACATTGAAAATAAAGTTCTTTAATTTCTTTTTCCATTATTAGCATAAGTACGAAAAACGGCTAGCATTTCCTTATTTTGTAAAGAAAAGTGAATATTCTACCTCAAAGCTAGTTCGAGTTTATTTTGAATAAAAAACACGAATTTGACCAAACTATTGAAAATTGCTATGCAACCGTGGGAGATATGGAGAAATGTGAAGAGACATTTTTTGTAGAGAATTAAACGCTTTTTTTTAAAGAAACAAACAATTTCGATTTTGAACAGGGTCGTACTAGCGAATTTTTAAATTTATTGATCGCGAAACCCCACATCTCCGCCACTGGTCGATCGAGGGCCTTGATATTATCACAGAATGTAGTAATATTTAGGATAGAGCTGCACACCAAATTTAGTTTAATTATCTCACCTGGTTGGGATACTGTAAAAAGAAAATGATATTTATTTTCCAAAATTTGAACGCCCTGTATCTTTAAAACGAAGAGTTTCAGGGCCTATGTTCATATGAAATTTTCGCCTTGAAATAAGTTTTTCTATATACTATTAAAGTCCTGCTACAAAAAAAGTGGACCACCCTGTATATATATATATATATATATTCATCTGCGGTGTTTTAACTTTTATTTAAAAAGGCTTGACTCAGAAATGAAAAAAAACCAGAAAGTGGAAAAAACAGCTCCTTATGTTTTTTATAATAAAAAACATGTTTTTTTCATTTAAAACGCTAGGTGTGGTTATCAAATAGAAAATTACCAGGCTGAAAAAAACATATCCTGAGGGGACTCAATGCGACACATTATCCAAAATAATTTACGTTTAACTGAACATTCTTCTTGAATAATGTTTGCTTTCTTTGGTATTATTAAATTATACAAGGTATTTAAAAAAGACGTTTGGATATTTTACCCACTTATAGATCTCATCAATACAAAAACAAACATGGGTCCGGAAACGTGTCGTTTCCGAGATACAGGACGGACGTTAAAAGTTTTTAAAAAAATCCGTTCTTTACTGTGATCTAAAAAACTGTTTAGGGGATTTTAATGAAATTTTTACAGGTTGTTTATAACTTTATGAGGTATTTTTTTGACCTACTGCAGTTGATTCAGTAATTCCAGGGGCGTGCCCACGGGGCATACCGATTAGGTTTTTTCACAAAAAAATAATGCCCAGCTGACTTTTTGTTATCTTCGTATTTTTTTGTTTGCTAATAAAGCTACTAAAAATGTAACTTTTTAGTCTCCTGTGTACTTTGCATTAATTAACTCGACTAAAAATGCCAGTATTAAAAATAAAGTTGTTGTACCTATGCTTAATTCTATAGCGATTACTTTGGATATAACGTACTTTCGCCTCTAGTGTAGGGACTTTTCTTTGTGTTCTTGGACCTTAACTAGGATGTACTGAAAATTTCCATTTATAACATTCACGGTTATTACTTACTTATAATATAACAGTACGCAAAACACTTCTCACAACTAAAGGATTTTAACGTATTAAAAAAAATGACACACGTTAAAAGCACCGTTCGCTGTATTATTATATACCGTACATATACAGTGAAATCTCTCAATAGTGGATACATCTACGCACAATGTACGGATTTTAGTGTACAAAACTGTAGGAAATATACGAATAGTGAAAAAACGTCTGAATAACGGGACACCTCTCTGCAATGGACAGATTCCCTATAGGTGCCCGTTGTGGAGAGGTTTCACTGTAATTCCCCATTTTAAAATAAACACGCGTTTATTGACACATGATATTGGACCAAAAATCGAGATATGTAGAGAAACGGTCTAGGACGTTTAGGCGCGATTCTTTAGGCGCACATCTTTAAGCGCGCACTTTTAGGCGCGAGCGCTTTAGACGCGGACGCTATTAGGCGCCTGGACGTTTAGGCGCCGCCACTTTAGGCGCGGTGACAGTTAGGCACCACATGAAAGAAATTCACATTCTTGATTTCAAAATTTTTTCTTTTGTAATTAATACAGTAATTAATGTTGAAGAAAAATTAAAACCGTCATAAACAATATGTATTTGGCGCTTTTATGAGCCTTCTTAAGTGTTAAAGTTTTACAAATTTACATATTTAATTTACATTGTATCGATTATGAAAAATGAGTTATTTACATTTTGTATATGGGTAGTTAACGTGGTGGAATTATACACACCATATAATTTCACTACGTTAAACTATCCATATACAAAAAGTAAATAACTAATTGTTCATAATCGATAAAATGTAAATTCAATATGTAAATTTGTACAACTTTACACTGAACACTGAACACACTGAAGAAGGCTCGTAAAAAGCTGAATATATATTGTTTATGAAGGTTTGAATTTTTTTTCAACATTAATGACTGCAATAATTAAGTAACAAAACGTTTTAAAATCAAGAATAATGTGAATTTCTTTCATGTGGCGCCTAACTGTCTCCGCGCCTAAAGTTGCGGCGCCTAAACGTCCAGGCGCCTAATAGCGTCCGCGTATAAAAGCTTCGTGTCTAAAAGCTCGCGCCTAATAATGCGCGCCTAAAGGTGCGCGCCTAAACGTCCCTTTCCGGTAGAAAAAAGACCAAGTCGGTACCTAGTTATCTGGACTCTCAAAATGCGCGTAAAAGCAGTGTTACTGTGATGTTTCTTTCTTAAATGAAGTGAATCGTATTATGTATACAGGGTGTCCCAGAAATGACAATAAAACGCCAAGTAGCCATGTAGGTAGCCCGATTAATTCTGAGTGAAAAATTATAATGAAAATGTGTTTTGTAGCGCGGATTAAAAGAAGAAATTTATTATACTATTAACAATAATAAAATACCGAGTGCATATTAAATTGCCCACTTTTTAAATGGATTTTTTCGACTTTCTATATCCTGCAAAGCAGGGTTGTCAGGAATTAATTCAAGAATTAAATCAAATTACGTTTGAAAAAAGTCACGAATTAATACACATTTTTTCTAATGCGCGCAAATAAATTGGCATAAAGCAACTAACCAAAGCAGCAGTAACTTCTTCCGCTGGTGCTGAAAGTGTGTGTTTTTTTTTTTGGTTGATGCATTACGATTTGCGAAACAGGCAAGGGGGGGAGGAAAAATCCGTAAAATGAAATTTCGCAATGAAAACTTTAAACAAGTGATATAGTAATATTTATAACTGTGTTTAATTAATATCTAGTTCAGTGTTCTAATAAAGTTGTGTAACTTTGTGAGCATAATTTTTAGTAATGTAGTACGGTTTAGTAGACAAAAGGTTTAGTTAAGTGCTTAATTATTATTAATTTAAAGTAATATTATTTTCAATCGAGAAGAAATGGGTTATTTAAAAAATGTCAGAATTAATTCAATTCAGGTTTCTTTATAAAAGGTATCACCACGCTGAAAAGTTATTTTACCGTTAATATCTATTTTAAATTAGAAAAATTAATTTAACATATAACATCTACATACAAAATCAATATAATGTTTAAGTTTCAGAATGTATTGGTAATTTGCACTAGTACAAAATTATCGATGTCATTTGCATGTGATTGTGGATAATACTTTTAAATGCTTGTCCTCAAACAATTTTACAGGAAATACCTATTCTAATAAATAAAAATCTGGTGTGATACACTCACACGACTTCCTTTTACAGTGATCTTATAAGTAGCCAAAAATTTGATTTTTAATTTCTAAGCATTTGTCAAAAATTTTCAAAAATTGCCACAAAAACGGTACAAAATAGAGAGTTAGTTGAAGAGACAATTTTTTTGTAGAATTTTAAGCTGAATTCAAAAATGTAATAATATACCGGGTGTTGTATATAAAATAGGAGTTAATAAAAAAATAGAAAAAAAAAACAAAAACACATTGTAGAAGTATTCAACTGGAAAATCACCTATCTCACATCAATACACATTAAAAATGTAATAAAAATATAAAGTTTGAAAATAATCGTTAGAGCTGTTTTTGAAAAAATTGAAAAATAACGAGAGTAAACATCTACTTCCGGTTATGCGATTTTCTTCAAAAACTCGCTGTCTCATCTACATAGTACATAAAACTTACATATGACGTTTCAATGCCATACCTCTTTTGGTTTTTGAGATATTCTGTTCACAGACAGACAGACCAATGAAAAAAAAAATGTTTTTTTTGGGATCAGGGGTCTCTAAAACGTGAAGATCTGTTGAAAACTGAATTTCGAATTGGGGTGAATCCAATACTTCCTTTATCGTAAAAGGAAGTAAAAAAGGACTATGTAATCAAACCAGTGAAGTAGCTAAGCACTCGACTAACCACTGTTGCTTGCTAAATACTATTGATATAACTGAGGAAATAAATGAAATTCTGGAGATCACATAAACTTGGATTGGCAGTGTTGTCATATTCGCTATAAGTATAAAATTCTTGTTTTCAACGTATTTTTAAAAAGGTTGTCTGCACTTTTAAATGTGTTTTAATTACTGCTTTAATTTTTAAAACACGTTTTCATTGAAAAATTAAATTTTTCATAATTTTTTATACAGATGTCTGCTATTGAAGATGAGGTAGAACCGTTTGTACGCAGGCTACCTGGCGTTTTATTGTTACTTTTGGGACACGCTGTACATTTTCGTGATGACACTGTTGTGGAGTAGTTTTACGTGTCTATATATTTCACATTTGAAAAAAATGGCTGCAACTACTACAAATATACACAATTTGAATGCGTAAGAGTTGACGAAAAAGTGATCGGAATCTATACAATTGACGGTGTTAATCGACATATATTTGTGGTATGAAATTTAGTTAAAAGAACCATTGTGATAAACGTGACTTGAAAACTCCAGACACTTTTGTGCTGTTTATTTGGGAATTTTAATTCTTTTAGTAGGGCAAATACCTAAATAAACAACGATTTGTACATTTTTTTCCTTGGTGGTATTAATGAAACGTTATAAGCGAGCAATATCGTAATCATTTTGTTAAATTACAAGATTTACTTCAATTTTTTTTATTATTGTGTTTGTTAAGATTTTTGGTCATTACGATTAGTGAGTGATTGTGGTTACACTTGTGATTCAGTATTTGAAATATTCTTAAAATAGCAAACTGATTGGGTGGATAATTTTCGAGTGAAAAGTTACTTTCAAAAAATGTTTCGTTAAATATCCAGGCGGCGCCGGCGTAGCATAAAATAATCCAGACAAAGACATCGTCGAAGATTTTCACTGAATTATTAGAAATTACCCTCAATGTAAAACTCATTAATATTACTACTATTATTTTTTACGTACAGGGTAGTTGCTCCTTTGTCTACAAAACAATACGCACATGCAGTTACATAATATCAGGAGCAAAAATTAAAATATGGCGCGAATTCTAGGCATGGATTCCAGAAATAGTGCGGTCTATTTCTGTATATAGAGCGTGCACTGTGTGGAAATATGTGGACGAAACAAAACGAGTTTACGCCAACAAAAGAGCTGTCCGTAGGTGTTTGTGTCTAAATAACTCACGCCAAATTGTTTCATCGTACAAATGCAACCAAGTTCACAGGACCCAAAATTAAGCTGATATACTGTGGGACCCGAGTTGAAATCCTCGCGATCTTTGTATGACATTTGTCGCAGCGTGGGCGATTTTGATGGAACCAAGAACGGTTTCAGCCGGTGCGAGTTTATAACTTACAACTTTCTCGTAAATTTGTCTCAGACACCTGTTCTGAATTGCGACCCAATTTTTTTAATATGCAAATTGGTGCTAATTGTAGAGTTGTTGCTATTGTTGATTTTGATACCGCATAGCAACATATCGTCTATGTATGTATGTTGATGATGATTGGATTTGTATGTGATATTCTGATATTCAAATGCATATTCATTTGTCATTTGCGCAATACCTAAAGAATACGTTAAAGTTGTTTGTATTAAAAACGTGTGGGCTGCTCCTTGGTTCAATGGCAAATAGAAAATGGTATAAAGGGAAAATGAAGTAAGACGTCTGAAAAGTGCGATCTACAAGCAAAATATTACTTTTTAAACTTTATATGAAACCGTTGTCAGCTTGGTAAAGTGTAATTTCCATCGACTAGGTGGATGACAAGAAACCATATACTAAAAGAAAGCGAAATTCTTTCCCAGCTAGAAGCTTATTTTTATTTAAAAAAAAAAATGTGGCTACGTTGAGAATGCTGAAAATGTGATTAAAAAAATGACGCCTCGAAGAAAAGTGTTATTTTCTCACATGGGAACGTTTTGCAATTGTATAATAGGATTTGTTTATTTCCAGAAACAACAGATTAGAATTCGAGTTATTATCGATATTGACATTGCAATGTGCCATCACTCAGTTTATTTAAATGACATCGCTTCAAATATTCTATATTGTTGTTTCATACTAACAGTGTGGAGCAACTGTCAAGGCCATCGAAATGTTCTGCAACCGATGGAAAATGTTTTATGTCTTATACAATCAAAAGAATTTTCTGGAGAGATATATTCCCACACTGAAGCTGTAATTTATCGGCGTTGTTAGCAGGTATTTATGATTTTACCTAAAATTTAGAACAGGAATCATATAGAAGATGTTAGTTTGAGTAATTTGCTGTATTTTTACGCTTCTGTAAAACGCACTAAAATAATAGAGCGAATTACGCAACTTTACGTAGGCTTATTTTGAAAAAGCACGGACGATTGATTGCATGCATTCCTCAAAAAGCTTGAATTCCCAAGAAACCAATATTCTTTTATATTAAATAATAACCTTGCTTTCATTTGTTTTTCCAAAAAATATTTAAAGGAAAGAACTGAAAGGCACAAAAATATGTTTTTGTGGCATTCCAAGCCCAATAGCATTCTTTGTTGATTTTTACTAAATTCTACATTGCGTTGTTTTAAAATAGCTTTTGTGGAATCAATTAGCAAAAATGGAAAGCTTCGTTGTACTTTAGTGCTGTTAGTTACACATATGTGAACCTCAATTTCAGATATTGATGTTTTGTAACATTTACTTAAAACAAGGTTGCTTTACGGCAACTTTTTAATTTTTTACTACTGGCATTCAATAACTATTTTGCATTATTACATATGTGCCAAATCCTGTATTTATATTTGAAGTAGTTTCCAAGTTATTAAAGAAACAATTGTAATTGGGAGCCTGTTTCAGAAAGGAAACGCCATAGACCTGGACCAGGACCTTGCGGCTTTAAATGCTATCAACCATCACTTGTCAATGAATGGCCATTTACTTGTCGGACACTCTGTATGACTTATTTTGTCATAAACCGTTTAAGTCATTCTCAAACCACTTCTACATTAAGTTTCTTTGTGAGGTGCTAAATCAACCATTTAAGTTTTCTAGGAACTGCATTATAAACAGGTTTGGACGTCCAAAATTCCTTTTTCACAGCACCAAAATTAACCGTAAAGTGCTTTTTGACGTTTCTTAATTCCTCCGTCCATTTTGTTCAAATCCGGTGTTGGCGAGAAACAGGTTCCCAAAGGGCTGATCGCCGTTATTGAACCATGACACCCAGTTGGAATTAAGGGCATTTCGCTATGTGCGAACCAACGTGAAAGGATTGCACACTTTATTAATTTTAATTACGCACGCCTCTGTTGGGGAAACAATACGCAGTTGACAGAAGCAAGAGACGTTCGCTATTGAAAGTCCCTCCGTTCTTTGTCGGCTGTGCAGCCTACACGTTCCACGTTCCAGCCTGTTGTTGGTTTTATTACTGCAGTAATTTTTACCTGCCGTTTGAAACATTGTTGAAAGTACCACTCGGAGCATACCTGTTCCCAGCAAAGTAAATATGCCTGATATTTATATTTGTTCAAATGGCCCTTTCAAGGGAACGGAGTTGGTGAGTTATTGTAAGGTCTGCAACCTCCTTCGTGCTGGCAGTTTAATCGTATTCTGTTTGATGTAGCTAGTAGGATAGTACTGATAGTAGTATGCATTTTATCTATATTTACGTTATGATTGCCTTCGAACATGGTGCTGTTGATGCTGATTAGGGTATGTCTGTCAAACATTTGCAAATGCCCAGCCATAGGGGAGAGTGGGTGAGTGGGGGCCTCTTATTAATGCTTTATTGGACGCGGTTTTGAACATTAATACTTTCATATGTTTCACATCAATGTCTGAGATAAACGATGTTTAAAGTATGCAAAGTCTATTGTGTCTAAATATTTTTTTACAAGTGCATTTTGGTTGAATCTACCCCTTACAGGAGAAGCTTCAATCAGAGAGTGGGGTTGGTTGCAACGGGTTAAACCAAACGAAAAGGTACAAAGGCAGCCAATAAATTAAAAAAAAATGGTTAACGTACATCCCAGTCTTTAAAATTAAGTTTAAACTTATACAAAGAGGTTGTTCTAGGTGTGACTGTATTTTGGCGTTTCAACAATAAACTAACCAATAACCTCATCTCCGTCGAGAGTGGATGAGCAATTTTTACGCATTAGAAATTTAGTTTACTGAAGCTTTTGTGGCGAATTTATCCGAAACGAAGTCGCCTTTTTTCATTATGTAATCGTCTTCTAATAGTAATAAAAATTCATCAACGGACAAATCCGCAGAGATTAATTTTCGGACGTGTCACTGTCGGTTTCTACAAAAACATTTTGTTTGTTCGATTTGCACACCTTCAAATACTGTTGGTTCAGTTTATTTACTCCCATTTTCTTCCAACAGGTTTAGTTAATTTGAACATCTTAAGAGATATGTTCTCCTCATTTTCCTTTTTTTCGTTTCAAGCTCGTTCATAATTGGTGTAGAAGTATAAACTTTTGGTTCTCTATTGCGCCCCCTTTTAACTTTTTGTTGAGGTTTTGGGTATAGCCTAATTTCTTCTAGTATTGCTTTCACTTTTCATTTATTCCTCCCGATTCTGTAAAATTTGGTTCGTGCTTCTTTAATGTCGTAAACCCACATCTGCTTATGATATACAGGGTGCCCGAATTTCGTAGGGACAACACGGGTAACTTTTGTATTTGAAGAGATAGAGGGATGGTTAAATTAGCAATAAGGTGCAGGTTTGAGAGCTCATTAAGAATCTATCTTCAAATTTTACTTGTCATGGCCCACTTGTCTAAAATAAAAAAAAACAAAATCTCCTAATTTCTTTTATATGCTGTAACTTTTTTGTTACTTAAGATATTGAGAAATTGAGATGCGATTTGAACTAATTTCCATGGTAATTTAAATACATTTATTGGCACTTAATAAAACCAATTTTATTTGTGCACATTTTTAGTAATCTAACCTAACCTCAAAATTTTAAATTGGTACCGTGCAATTTTTTTGGCCCTTTTAAGAGAGGATTTTTTTCTGAATGCAATGATGTACTACATGTACTACAGTTTTTTCAATTTTTTCAAAACCGGCTCTAACGATTTTTTCAAACTTGACGTTTTTAATATGTATTGATGTAAGCTGAGTGATTTTCCAGTTGAATACTTCTAAAATGTATTTTTTTAATTAATTCCAATCAACTCTATTTTGTACGGTTTCTGTAGAATTTGTAATTTTTGAAAATGTTTGACAAATGCTTAAAAATAACAAAAAAAATTGACTAATTATGAGATCACTGTAAAAGGAAATTGTGTGCGTGTATCACACCAATTTTTTACGTGTTTTTATTGGCTTTCATTCGACAAAATTCTAAGTGGGACTAAGGTACCTGGTGGTACGCTGCATGCCTAGACCTCGTTCATGGGGTTGGCAAAAAGGGCCTATAAAAGCCTACTTGCTAGACATGAGTCTCCCCAAAAATACTACTACTACTACTATGGGCTTTCATTTGATATACTTGTCACAATTTAAACAGATGCAAAAATATTCAACAGTAATTGCATAAGTGGTGATAAGTTTTTGATAATTTTAACTAAATTCACGAATATTCGCCCACTCGTGAGATTTCTTAATAGCAACAAAGATGAGTGCGAATCTAGTTAAAATTATAAAAAAAATATATTACCACGAATGTAATTCGGCGTGATTATTTTTTAAACAGTCCTGTTGCAGATAGGGTTTGATGGAGCTTCCAGGTGAGTGTCCTGTTATTTTTAACAACTGCTGCTCACCTATTCCACTTTTAGCTAGTTGTGTTACGGTAGAAGAACGATTTGAATGGTTTGTGAAAAAATAGTCGCTGTAATCAGTTACTAGCAAATAGTCAGTGTAATTTTGATGCTATTGGTCGATTTGATTTTTTTCTCATTACTATTGGCTGATAGGACTGACATTTTTTTGGAAAAAACCTGTTATTCAACGATCTATTAGCTACATTCCCTGAAAAGTGGAATCACTATGGGATCATAAGTTATGATGAGCAGTGCCTATGACGAGTATTTTGTTACTAATTTAGTTAATATAGTTTTATAAATATATTTGTTTTTTATTTCATGGCAAAATAATAACAATAAATTTAAACCAACTGAAAGGCTATTATAATTATGTTTTAAATGTTTATACTAGTCTAGGCTATTTGTAACTCTCCACTGTTTTTATTGAATGTTGTTAATAACAATAATATTTACAGCAAGGCCAAGAACAAATTAATTTTTCAACTTGAACAACTTCAAAGCCAATGTGATTGAAACATTTAATAGTATATCATATAAGTTTTATGATACCATTGTTTAATATACTAAGTTTAATTTAGGAAAATTAGTCTTTCTATCTAAACCCAATGATTCTAGAGACGTGTAGTTAAGGTGTATTCCTATATACTTGTCCATAAATGATCCCATTTTGAAATTTTGAGGGAATATAGGTAATATATGAGGTATGAGTAAATAACATTTTTTCAAAATTTTACAAAAACAAACTCAAAATGTGCATTTGTTTAAAATTTGCGTAGTTGTATGCCCATAAAAAATCGTAAAAAATAAGCCCAAGTACATGTCAGTAGGACCACTGGAAGAAAAGTTTAAAGCATTGAAAATTGTGACGCGGAGAAAAAAAATGAGTATTTTTGGAAATTTCAAAAATAGATTTCTCAAAAAGGGAGTTACAGAAAAATCTAATAAAAACTTGTTTAGATCCATCGAAAGAATAAATTCTGCTAATTTCATTTCAATCAAAAATCAGGTTGAGTGACAGGTTGGGTTGACGTGGAATGACCCAAAAATAATATGTTGAAAATTTTTGCTTGAACTCAGACATAGATAAAGGTAATTATTTACACATAGCTCAAGTTTTTACCCTTGACGAAAATGGGACCCAACAGATACAGAGTGAATATCGTAAGAGCGACAGCAATGTGCAGTAATATGTGCGCGCCGCACTTGCAAGTTTCCTGTAAAGCCGTGTACAGATTTTTCATTTATATTTTTTATTTTAAACATCAGGGTGTTCTTCATATTACGCAGTCTTACAGATTGCTTTATGGACATATTATTTTTAAAATATTTTTTTCTCCTTTAACGTGTTCGTTGACAAACCTGTTGGTTTTTCTATTAGGTTTCATATAATTATTTGAAATGGGAATGGGAAAAAACACAAATTTCCCAAATAATTTAGATCAAGAATAATGCCAGCTTTAATAAATCACGTATTCAACCATATTTCAATGACCTCAACAAGTGCTGAATTAATCTACCGCATAACTACTAACTGCTACTGCTTTGAAATTATTAATTCTGAACTCGCGCAATTTTTTGCGATTTTATTTTATACGCTAACATGAAGCCAGGAGTAAGTACATTTTAACATGCAAATCAAACTTTCAGTAACTACAATCAATTTAGAATACCACCATAAAACCCCAACGTCAGATTCTTACATTCAACAGACACATTTTCTTGTTTGTTTACAAGTTGTTACTACACGTCACAATCACGGTACATTTGAAATTGTATTCACAACACAGTGTTATTGTAAGAGTCGGCTAATGTTCCTAAAAGGCGCGTAATTCAAATAATTTTATCTGTATATCTAGAGGTTGAATATACCCCAACAATACAACCCCATGGTTGAAAAATTCCCACTCTCCCCTACTCTTTCTTTGAAAAAATTCGCACAAATTTAGAAACGTTTGTAGTTATCAAGAAGCATTTAAGTCCTAAAACTCTACGCAACACTTGTAAGTGACCAAGCTTCTGAGTGATTATATTTTATTTAATCGTGTTCGACTTACTAACAAATAAGAGTGTACGTACAGACTTGCAATTCCGGCAATAACTTATATAGCTGGATTACGCAGCCACGCAGCTCCAAGAACTTCTTGGGGCATTTAACCAGATGTTATCTTTGATGGAATAAGATTTCTCGGTACCCATTCTACGCTCGCTTTTATCATCTCAAGACGATCATGCAAAGTTGTATAGTTATTTTGGATAGCTTCTGCAGTTTTAGCTTCATTCCAGTTTCCATAACGACCTGGCTTTAAAACCATTTCATAAACTGTTGCGTCAATAGTCTAGCAGCTTCCAATGATTCGCTGCCTTGTTAAATAATCCTGATCAAGACAACTTGACGTTCCCAGGACAAGCGTTGCCCTAAATTGCTATAATTTAAATTTTAACGATTTCCACACCTTCTTCTTGCTTTGTATGGGAGTTGCATATTGTGGGAAGCTCTGAGAAAAGCTTATACAGATTTTCATATAATTTTTTTAGAAATTTAAATAGTTTTGTTACTTTTTCAGAACATCAATTTTAAAGCCCATCAGAGAAATCGTGTCTGATACCGCGCTAGATTTTTTTATTAACAAGTTAATATTGTGATTATATCTACCAATAGTTAATGAATGTTTCCACAGGATAACTGATTGCCTGTTTCGTTTTGTATATGTCATCACCATCTAAATGAATGGATGCATAAGTAATTAATTTTTTATATTGAATAGTAGTTTTGTAAGATTGTGCATTAAAATGCCATAAATAGAAAACCTGTTTTTATGTAATTAGAAATTACGATGAATTCCTTAAGTCGCATTTTTTACTGATTGACAAAGCGATAAAAAATGTGCTCGTTTTGAACTGAATTTTAATCAAGCCTTATGAAGTTGTTCCCCATCTTTTGTATAATTGAGTCTGCTAGCGATATTTAGATTATATTACAATGTTAAAAACGTGTATGCACATTAAAGATGATGCTTTCTGTTTTAATGTTAATTTACACATTTTGCAGTACATAAGTGGATGTGAAAATGGTTAGTAAAAATTAAAATTTAGCATTCATCTTGATCTTTTGAGCTGGGTATAATAGTGGTGCAAAAGTATGTTGGAATGGTTAGTTAATTAAAAAATAATAGGTGGATCATTAATTGACTGTTACCAATTTGTTATTTTCGAGTTAACTCATATATTCGCAACAAAGTATACAAAACGTAAACATAGAGTGTGGTTGGAAAACACATAATATGATACCATTTCGAAACTTGACTAAACCGAATTGGCCGTGTTTACGTACTTTTGTAAATGGAGGAAGAGGAAGCTGTCTTAATTGGCTATTAAAAATGGGGCCATTAAAAAGAGTACCTAAATGGATTTTTTGACAGCTTGCTCTGAGTCGATTGTAGGAATGTCTGTATGTATGTACAGGGTGTCCCATTTTCGATGGGATTAAATGGAAGTTTTTAGAACTACGGACAATGGTTTGCACATAATCTCCATTAAACTGTGGTGTCGAATAGAAATATTGAATTTTTCGACTGTAGAGTGGGAATCCAAAGAGATATTCGAATTCTGTTTTGGCCGTGGTATTGCCCTCGTAAGTTGACCACATAATGTGCAAACCATTTTTCTTTAGCTCTAATAGTAGCCAATATTTCAATTTAATCCCATTGAAAATGGGAAATCCTGTACACTAGTAATTCTACAAAGTATAAGCAGTTTCATATATCGGCTTTTTCCTTGTTAAATAATGTACAAACGACAATATTTTGGCCCATTAGTGTACATCATCATAAAAGTACTACTATTAAAATGGCAGAATAGAAACGTTTGCTTCCGTGTATCGACAATTCTTTAATATTGTTATTGTTGGTGTACCGTTACCAGTAATTAAGGTCACCCACGACAGTGAATTATTGCAGTTATAAAAAATTTAAATTTGAACTGTAAAATGCCCAGTATCATTGCTACTCATCAAACGGTCGACTAATTTTTATAGGTGCTGATATTGTTTATTTCAATTACGTCAGAAGAAAAACAACTAGTGATTAATTAACTACTACCATTGGTTGCATAGCCAGAAAACAATACTATCGGATGTGTTCAGGATTTCAAAAGCTGAAAAGCCGTTTGGCAGGCTGCTGCGCGCGCCATCTATGCACACGTTCCATGCGGTTGACACTTTTTTCAAGCCATAAAACTTTGGTATAGACATTAAAAATATAAAACACGTTCGACTTGTCACATTAAACCTCGGTTAATAGTACTCTTTCGTAATAATTAATGTCGATAAATTACAACTCAAAAACGCTATATTGCCCATTCTTCCCAGAAGATTCGGAAAAACGTTTGCCATGCTTGGTGCTGTCGCATGTCCAGGCTCAGCAGCTCGTTTTTAATGCACCTGAACTTCTCGTAAAATTAACCTTCACTATTACACGAGATTTCGACATGCCTTGCGGCGGTCTTGCCACACAGTTAGTTCCTTTCCGAATAATCATACGCCCAATTAAATTTGATGAAGTAAAGATTTAAGCGGAGTTCAGGGATCTTTGCAGGCACCAGAGCGGCGAATCTTCGATTTATGTATGACAATTTGTAATCCTAGGGTTGACACAGTTTGAACGATTTTCGCCAACGAAAGGGGAATGGAAATTGATGTACTGTGAATAATATACCTACTTAAGATTAGCATGTAGATCTTTGCAACAATATCTTTTCAGTAAAGTGGGCGAACGTTGCACAGTTCTCTTTGTTATTAGTACTAGTACTACTACTGTGATATTACTTGCATAATTATTAATAATACCTCGACTTCGTTAACGATATATTGATAAAAAGACAAGTAGTTGAGTAACGGAGATGACCAGGTGATTTTCTTACAGAACACGAATCTCGTTCTCACGGGTGTTCCACCAGATGATCGGCAAAATGTTATTATGCGTGCGGCTCTGTTTCACTTTTTTTAAGTTGGGCTTGTAAATAAGAGTACACGTACTAAAATGGCATCGAACATGTTCATGAATAAGTTTAGGATTTAAATAAATGAAAAGCGTGGGAACTAATCACACAACTGGAATTGATAAATTGCGAGAACTAATTATACTAATATTGGTAAGTTCAGGGCGCTTTATTCTACACGTAGGAATATGGCCTGAGACTCGGCGAGTCAGGGTCGCCGAAATATCTCTCCGAAACCCAGTCATCTGGCACACCGTTAACGGCGTACTGGGTGATGTGGTTAGCATCGCGCTCGAAGTTAAAAAAACTACACTCCAACAAGATTATTAATGAAAAATACACTTTGTGATAACCATCTATCTAGCATTAATTTCTAGAAATCTTTGAAAATCGCTTGGCGATCTCTGGAAATACTGACACTTTTTGGAAAACTGTTTGGCTCTTCTGGAAAAATTCTAATGAAACTAGTTCGAAACTGAAATCTTGCCTTTGTTAGACTTTTTCAGCAAATCAATCTAAGCACAAGCGTAGATTAGTTGTTTTGATCCGTATATCACAATAATTGTATAACGTGTAATGTCAGAAAAGGAGGTTGTAATACATTTCATATGTGGTGTTCGAGAAAATGTTCAGGATCTCCTACACGATTCATAGAACTAACACTGTGATTTTGGAGGAACTAAATATCCGGACAGCTTTTGAACCGTTTCAAGACCGAGGATACTAAAATACTTCGAACGTATAAAAAAACTATTTGGAAAAGTTGATGGTTCAGGGCACAATCGAGGGAGTACGTCCAAGGGATCCTTTGCGAAAGAGGTGAATTGACCAAGTCAACTAACAAAAGCAACTAACTGGACATGTTTATCATGAGATCACTTCACCTATGAAGACCAGAATGAGAGGGGGGGCACGCAATGTTGTGTATGCTGTATACAATTGGCATGCTTTACGTTCAAAGTGAGACAAACATACTTTTAAGATCACAAGGGAAAATCTATGTTGACTTTCAGTAAAGGACGCGTTTTTTTATAGATTAGCGCTGTGTGATTTGCGGTTTATGTTCGCGTGTAGCGTTATTCAGATTCGACAAATAATAATCAGTACCAGTGACAGTGTGTAAAACTACTACAAAACGAATTCTACTTAAATAGGTTAATTATAAATTACTTAAAAATAAATAAATTTTTATTAGTAACTTAGCATTTGTGTTTTTGAGCGCTCGCACTAGTTATTCGTGTTGTCGAGCTTGATACTCATTGTACCTGGGCGATCTTATACCTCTAAAGAAATAAAATGTAGCAGAAACTAGTGGCATTCTATTAACAATTCGGAGAACTTACAAATTGAGCACTGCCCGCACTACAGTCAACGCTCCCTTCTGCAGATATTAGGTTAAATTAGTTCTTTTTAATTTGTAGTCTACTTTGAATTGCACCATTAATCGTCTACAAGTCATACTAAAATTATATATGTATTATGCGTAAATTACCTGTAATTCGAACAGTTTTGTTTACAGTCAAATATTTGAGGTTATCTGTCATTCTTTAGACACGTGCATTTGCTATACAATGCTAAAATTTATACTGTGTAACAACCTAACCCTGTAGATACTCAAGTCTCAATAGCTAGCCGACGCAAACGTTTAAATAAGTTGCCAATAGATAAAATATAGAAGGCAACATACCTTTATAATTACAGTAAAGCGTAATTAAACAATTATAGTATTTAATTAGCCCAAGAGGAGGTAAATCAAATTAAAACTGTGGTGTGGTCGCTATTTATTTATTTAGATTTCGATCGTCCTGGCGACATTATCCCCTACTGAATTGTATTAATACTATCAGACAATTCATATATATGCCTACCGAATTGGTCATCCGATTACAATTTAACTCCTATTTTGTAATCTAGTTATTCTCATATAATTTACATAACTATACAGGGTCCGCCAAAAAGTGGGCATAATATGGGAAAAAATTTATTTTTGATTTTTCAAAAAAACGGTTTACGTCAATAGTTTGTGCTTGTCTAAAAACCTATTTATCCCATATCACATATACTGAGTGATTTTTACTTGTTTAGAAAATAGAGTTTTTCGGAAATTAAGTAAGGAGTAATTAACATTTTATATTATTTTTTCCAATTATAAATGTTTAGTCTTCATATAAAAAGTCTTGATATGTGAAATTTTGAAAAATCTTAAAAAGATTGAAAAATTAATCTTTAGCTAAAGTTAAAAAAAATAGGGGTTTGCTGGCCTTGAGATTATTCAGTTAGCTAAAAGCAACATACTCTAAAAAAATCTCATTGAAGCCTTACTTAATTTCCGAAAAATAGCACTTCGGATTTTGACAATTTCGAAAAACTCCATTTTTTAAGGAAGTAAAAATCACTCGCTATATATGATAGGAGCTAAATTGGTTTTTGTACAAGCACAAATTATTGACCTAAAAAGTTTTTTTGAAAAATCAAAAATAAAAAATGTTCCCATATTATCCCGACGTTTTGGCGGACACTGTATATAGCTTGCATATAGGTGTATATGCATATTATTACTTTTGAATGTTATTATGATTATTTGCTTGTGTTCATGAGTCTTGAGTGTTAGTGGGAGCTTTGGTTTCCCCATTTAGGGAATATTCATTTTGGCGCTGTTGGAAAATATCTGACTTTAATCCACGACCCACGCTAGAGCCTAATAAGGTTATATTTCTTAATTGCTACGATTATCTCCCACTCGCGGACTAAAATCTGTAGCAATTTTAAAACAAAGTCTTAATTTCCAAAGGAAATTCCCGAAAATATTTCGATAGTCCCAAACTTGACACTTTTATACCATTTTTCTTTCAATTCACGTTATTCTTGTCGAACCTGCTGCAATTTGAATGGGTTTAAAATTGATATAATAATTGAAATTTTGAAAATGTTGATTATTGTACCATAACGACCTCGTTTATCATACTTTTTTGGATCAATTCATAATGATAAAGTAAATGGTCTCATCTGTCAAGATAAAAAAATGTTCAAAAATAAGCACACTGAGGTTTCCAATGGCAACTTTATGCCATTCTTTCTGTCTCAAAATTTATATATATTTCTTTTCTTTTAGCACTCGAACATAAAGCTCTGTATGTAACTCGTACATAATAAGACGTCATTAATTCGCCCTTTTATTAGTCTCGCACGCAAGCTCGCTCTGCCAGAAGCAAGGCCTTTCCAATAAAGTCCTACGTTACGTACTCGTTACATAATATATCTATTATGATATTACTAGATGCGTTGAATGACTGTATCTAAAGATGCCCAAGCTTTAAATCATTTTCATAAAGAATGATGTATAGAATGGAAATATGTAAAGACAATGCAAATAATAGAACACATTTTGGCGACGTAATTCGAACAAGGGGTTTTAAAGGATGGTGCTCAAAAACCATTCTTGGAGTTACTCAGGTAAAGCCCATTATATCAAGATAATAATGAGCACCTATGTGTTGGCTGCTTTTCTGTGAAAAGAATATTAAGGTGGGCTTCTTTTAAACTAACCCATAGTTAGGTCGGGTATGCCCGCCAAAATTTAGGTATCACGGTAGAGATTTAAACCGTGATTAATGAAAACCGTTGGAGATTTTCACTACCACTGCACGATTTAAATTGTTCTAAGGGTAGCACAAGCGATTTTACAAAATTCTTCCATCCTAGTGGTCTCATTATTATTGTGCTTCAGACGTGTTAGTAGATGTAAATTAGTGTTATGTCGCTTTCTTACAAAAAACACGCATAATATTCAGTAACAAAGCGACAACTTCCAGGATTAGGGGAGATGATTTACTGTTATCCCAAGAATCCTGAAATAAGCGCGATGCCCAGTTTGTTTTCAGACTGCTACAAATGTAGACTGATGTTATTTTTGGTGCTTTTGTGTTTCCAGATTTGTACGTGCACCGCTCATTGTTGGAGTTGTTGCTTGATTTACTTTCTGTTTATTGTGCTTCGTTGCCACTTAACAAAGTGTGAAATGTTTACATTTAATAGCGCCAGTGGATTTATAGGTCCTTGTACAGAAAATAGCACGTGGCACCAGTTATCGAGATATCTGGCAGTAAACTATTTCCTGTTTGATGTACCTCGTTTTTGTGTTTGTGTGCATGTGTTGCGGTACGTATGAGATTATCTAAAATTAGTCCAAAGGAACTTAAAATTAAACCGCTGCAACACAGAGAATTTATGCGCATTTGTACGAATGTTGGTTGCTTGACAATATTGTACGTGGCGATGCAGCGATAAAAATAGACTAGTAGGAATATAAATAATATAAACGTAATTAGCATAATTTTGAAGCGAATGCAACGGACGACGATATGCAGATTTTTCCGTTACGTCCATTTCCGTTTCGCTTAAAATGGCACTTCAATCGAACGGTTGCAATAAATGCGCGCGATGAATCTTGTTTCTTCAGGCCAACGTGTTCTGGTTATGTGTTTCATTGTTATTGCTAATTAATATTCAGAATACTAGCTTTACATCGTGTCCTTGTCTATTTTTTGCGGTGACTAGCGGCATTTTTACTATGACTGCTACATAATAAAGTGTCAAAACAGTTGCTGGGGTCCTTTGTTTATGTAAATAGCAACCAAAATGGGAATTTTATGGTTGATTGTAGTATGATACGTGTTAAAATGCATTGAATGTGTAGTAATTTCCAATTATGTATAGGATGGGCAATTTTTAATGGTTTCACATTGGAGTACCCTTATTGAAGACTTTAAAAATGATTTCGTATCTGAAAAATAAATATCTTTTTTCATTATTCAGTTACACAGCAAATTGCAAATTTGACTATTTAAAGAAATTGAAATAACTGGCGCGTTTATAACGATTATGAAAAACGCAAAATTATTTGGGGCGCTTGTTTGAGTAGAATTCTTTCTTGAATACACATTCATTTTGGTGCACATATCTTAAAAGTTACTACATAAAGTTGAGTTTTTTAAATGTGAATCATAGTTGGCCATGGCATTGTCGAATTCTGTATCTATTTTTATGCTTTCCAAAATTATATAGTTTAGGTTAAATATAATACTAGACCTAACTAAATGGAAATTTTGTTTATGATGATAATAGGAAATTGTTAGTTGTGCTATATTATAAAACGGATACCTTGTTAGACAAATAATAAAAAACGAAAATTACATGTTTAATTATGAATTATTTTCAAATTATGCACCATTATTTTCAACACAGAATTCACACCTATGTCTCATTGAATTTACTGCATATAATTAATACGTTGTACGCACAGGTGCACCATCATATTGAAATAAATTATTGTTGATTGGACGTTTTGCTATATTACAAAGTTCAACTTCTGCACATAATTATAGTACGATTGACCTCTTATCTCGCAACGTCAAACATTAAAACCAACATTTTCTTAGCTTCTACATGGAATAAGTAAACTCTATAAGACGTTTGCTATAATTTATAATATAACACAGCCTACTATACTCGTACCACCTCCATTCAAAGAATTTAAATTTTTACATACATACATAATTGCTTGGTTGCATTTAACCTCACTCAACAAAGGAGATATTTTTAAGGCACAAAGAGATCCACTTCGACAAATCTCTTTTATGTTGTAACTTAGTATAAATCTGAATTAAGGAATTAATTTACTCAAAAGAGTGTCTTACACAAGTTTCAACGATTTTTCAGTATCTCGAAAAAGGCAAATTACATTCTAATTTCTATACTACGAATAGCTATATCTACAGTGTGTCCCGCTTAAGAGTGTCAAATGCTTTTATCTTTTTAAACTTTTATCAGATTTGATCCTAGTCGTTCTCGAGTCAAAATGCAACGCTATCTGCGAAACCAAAATAAACAGAAAATATCGTTCTAATGGATTAGAAAGTAATATTAATTTTTTGCGATGTTTTAATTTCTAACTAGCTTTCGAGCGTCCACTAATTAAAATAATTTCCGCATTTCTAAAATTGATTATTAGTAAAAATGTTGCAGAAGAAAGAAAATGTTTTAACGTCTTTATAAAATAGTGTTCAAAATTATATAGCTAAAAATATCTTAACGCTGCTAATAATACTGAAACAGTAACGGGAAATGCTTAGTAATGCGAATTACATCAATTTGTAAAAAACAATATGAAGGTGAGATTCGAACCTGCTCTCCGCTGGAACCCGAGCGCGCGCCTATCGTATTTGCTCATGACTGCGTTACAAAGGTCACGATGACGTCATGACCGATGGCGGATGAACTGCGTGCGATCGGTGCCGATGAAAACGTGACTCACACAGACACGCAGGCACAATATACGTTTAATATATATTTGTGACGAACATTCAAAATAAATGTGTTTTTTGTGAAAAAACATCGAAATTAAAATTCGATCTTTATAAATTTTGACCAACATTCGGATTTAAGCTTTTTGGGGATTATGAACAACTTTTATTAGTACAATATTTGCGCTAAACAGGCCTAATAGGATTAGTGGCCAAATGTAGAACATGTTGTGTTCTATCTTTTAGGAACATTTGATTCAAATAGGAAAGAAACTAAAAAAGATATAAGGGTGTCACGCTCTTAAGTGGGACACACTATATATAAGGAATTTCTCCGTTTATTAATTTTGTTTCATGTGCAATACTCTTTTAGTATACAATTACTGAAAACTGTAGCTAAATTTCTATTTAGCCTTTTTTTAAATTATAATATATTTATATGGGATTTACTTTTCGGCTATTCAAAGAAGGAGCTACCATAAATTACAAACTTAACTTAATCAATGAAATGTCATTTATTATTCATTATGCATATACGCAAAAAAATGAAAAGTTTCTATTTTAGGTTTTGAACATGATCATATTTATAATTTTGTCGTGTAACTTAAAAACAGTAAAATCTCTTTGAATTTTATTTATCGGTATAAAATTAACTTAAAACAAGAGCGAGATGCCACTTTTTCGCGAATTTTGAAGTGGTGTCATTCTCAAACATACTGCTTCAAAAGTAGCCTTATTGACGTATGTATTGAGACAGTTCTATTTAACTATTTGGTAGTACACACCTATAACGCCACGTTGGGGACCCCGTATGTGAATGCAAGATCATAAGATTCCCATGAATTTGTTGAAAATTTAGACAGGCTGGAGTTCAGAAAAAATATTAAGTATTTCTGTAACTTTTTAAAACGCATAATAACTTATCGGAGACTTTCAAATCTCCATCATAAGAGATTCATTCATATTGAGTGAAAAATCTGTAGGCCGATCAGCTGATCACATTAAACTTGAATGGTTTGAAACTGGAAACCGCAAGTTTATTTTCAAAATGAAACATTTACTATTCTGATTTCATAACTCGTCTTTATTAGTTTTTTTAGTACGTCCTAGGACCCCAACAGACTTCTTCGCGACCCCGAATGAGGTCTCGATCCCCAGTGCGAATATTACTGCATTAAAGTATAGAATATAACAAATCAGGTTTGCTGTCGCCCCATAAATTTATAAAAAGAAATATTTAAGGATTTTCATGCCCATAAATGGAAACTGTATAGTTTTAAAACGTTTTTATTAAATTTATGGAATCGCATATCGGAACGCGATGCACTATGCGGTATGAGGCGTCGGCTGTTAGTTGCCGTTCAGGGCCTCCTGAATTAATAATTAGCATAATTAAAAAACATTAATAGCACTGAAAAGTACTGTTTTTAAAATATTAAAATATAACTCCAGAGATGGCAAAGAAATTAACCCATAAATACAGATTGCCTTGAATGACCGCTGATAGCTGACGCCCCATTCCCCATAATGCATCGCTTTTCGGCATGCGATTCCGTACTTGCACTTCAATTTCATCTAAAAATTTTATACAACGATACAGTTTCCGTTTCTGGCCATGAAATTTCTTAAATATTTTTTATAATTTTATGTGGCGACGTCAAACTTGATCTTCACTAGACTGCACTTTAATGGATATATCGATAAAAGCTACTTTTGAAGCAGTAATTTTAAGAATGACACCACATTTCCAGCCGTTACACTGTTCGATTCCATTTTTTCTTGTTCTCCCGTCTCGTAATTTAGGAATTCGGGCAAATCGAAGTCTCAAACGCAGTGAGCCGCGGGCTTTTCCGGCTCTCGTTGACTGAACGATGTATATCTACACCTACTGATGCTTGCGTTGCTGGAGATGGAATCCCGCGCAAATTTCAAAATAATTAAGGATTATGTTTTTAAGTTACCTATCGATTCTTTAAATTTCATTATACATTTTATTTTAGTCGTTTGTTTTGTGCTTTGGGCTCGATTATAGAGTGCGCCAGCTTTTGGTTTTCTAGATTTCAGGGTGGGCCGACCCCGTCTGACCACCCCCTTTCCTACTTCCATGGCTTATAATTAAAAAGAAACTATTCGTTAGCTTGAAATTTATTTACTTTACTTACATATTTTCTGAATAAAATGCTTATAAGTACTAGATATTTATGGTACAAGTGCGAAAAATGACTGTTTAGGGCACGAGACATAAAAATTCCGAAAGGAAGCCGTAGGCTGGGTTCTTAGCATGTGCAATAACACTTTTAGCACGAGTTTGCATACAATATTTTTTCTACGACCTCAAATTTATTGCTATTAATCCATAAGGTCCCGGGTGGTGTAGCTGGAACAAGCGTCCACGTTCGATCAGCAGAGTTAAGCAACGCTCTTTATTGTCAGAACTTGGATGGGAGTTCCACGGCTGCATCTCTCGGCGCCTCGTGACACGGCTGTCACGGAAATAGTTAGTCCCGGCGGTCATAACAACATCATGGCAGTCGTTAGTGGGGTTGAAAGTCCCCATAAATGCACAGCGACGCCTATAATTGGCCTAACGGCTGTTGGCTGAGTGCGATATAAATATAAATATAAATACAGATTTAACAAAGGTTTGCGTTTTCTACAGTTAAAATTTATGTCATAATAAAAAATGGTAGTGGATAGGTAGCCGGTACTGGTAATTATTTCCGCCGCAGGTAGTTGTCAGAGTTAGCTGTCAAAATAATTAGTAAAAATTATACTTGGTTCATTACATAAACTTGTACAGTATCAAACTCAGCAGTAGGTATAGCAACTTGCAATATAGTGTATGGATTCGGTTCTTTTCGCTTACTTTGGTTCTGACGGATTGCAATGTTACAGTCGACCCATTATGATAAGTAATGAATTTCTCTAAAATCCAGTATGATCTCAATGTAAACATTACAATTAAATGCAAGGTGAGAATGATCAGTTCTGATGAGAGGCCAAATGAAACTCTTTTGATGTATTGATACGCAGGAAACGCATCGAACCCAAATATTGATAAACAAGGGCCATTAATGGTCTGAGGCTTGCATATGGCGAAGTTACAGAGATTACAGCACAGTTGGCCAGGCAAATCATGATTGCAGCCATACAAAGCCCACTGCGATGTGCGGTTGTCTGGCGCTGAATGTGTAACTCGGGAGTTCTTTCTGTTACTACAAAAGAACGCGTTTATAAAAACCGTGCCTAGCCTCGAGCCCAACATTCAGGTAGATCGAATAAAAAACGGCGGTTTTTTTAGAAAAGGACTATCCTGCTCGCCATAGACTGAACTCCGCATCTGCCATGGAGCAACTACCTTTAAATTTGGCGAAATGGCGACAGTCATCTAGGCGCTGGCCCGTCTTTGTTGCAAGCACCCAGCTGAAATTTGTTTTCGTGCAATTTCTCGTATCTGTAGCTGCAGGAATTTGGAGCAAGTTGTGAAATATAGAATAACAGCACCAAATTAGTTAATAAGAATCGAGGCAGGTGTGTGGCAGTTCTATTAAACGGAGGAGAACTGGAGCCCGGGGGGAAGTTGGAACAAGAGGCCGGTGAAGGATTCCTCAGAACGAGAAAGGGACTTGCAGAAAGCGAGACTTTGGAAGATTCCATCCCCTTAATGAGCTGGCCAGTCTCTACTGCTATTAAAAACGTTATTTAAGACTTCTTGAAAACCTTTCGAATCGCTCATTTGTGAGACACCGTGGCAATTTTGAACTAGTAGACACGTATTTTCAATTTTCAAATACTCTTTGGTTTGGTTTGAAAACACTCCAGTCCCCGTATTGTTCATATAAATTAGAATGTAACTTTTGCCTCTTGTAAAAACGCTGCAAGTGTTGTCTGACAATTCCACCTGACGAACAAGGCCCCAGCTCTTCGGTGTGACGTCAGCGTAAGTACGTCGAATTGGCCAACGATTATATTTCAGCGAACTACCTGTGATGACGTTACGTCGTACAGCTGGGGCCTTCTTCTTCAGGTGGTATTGGCTCTGAACCTGAACCTGAGACACGTTAAAAGAGTCAGAAATTTATGAAAGCGAATAGCCTACGTATCAAATATTGCAGAGGGTTGTGTATTACGTTTTATGTAATCATTCTTTGATTGTTACATCTTTTTGTACATTGTTTTTGGATTATATTGTAAGATATCCAGAGATTTTTTTAAGCTATTGAATATGTAAACTAAAGACGAGCAAAATGTGCTTTTACTAATCTCATCCACCATATCGACCTTGTTTTCTAAAAAAATCCAAGCCTCTATCTTCGCTTACTTCGTTCTTTCATTTCATATACCATACCCATACTGTTTCAATTGTTTCTGTGGTATTTTATCAATTAAATGTAGCTTACTTCTATATCTCTTCGCACATTTCCAAATTTGCATTTCCGTGGCAGGTGTTCTTTGCACCAAATGTTTGTTGATGACCCATTACTCGATAGCTCCATAACCATATCATTATTTCTTTATCATATTTTCTAGCATTTGTCAACGCTACTCTTTTTAGATTCGTATACTACAATTATTTATATTCACCAACACCGTAGTATGTCTAAATCTTCATCAATAAACATCGAAATCGATTATAAGCAAGAGTTGAATTTGATTCGATTGTCGGCACTTATTTAGCAGAACTAGTTTAGTGCTAGTATTCCGATTCTACAACAAATGTACCAATTAACTGAAACTGGCATATAAAATTTTGAAATGGCGATCATAAATAACGGCTTATTACAAAACATCCAATGCATTGATCCACTTAAAGTTCCACATACGAAATGCTAGAAACGATGTTAAAAATTTTAATTGTTACGAGCTTTATTTATGCTACGTTTACTTTTTATTTACGATGTAGCCGGCGAGTTTAAAAATAGAAAAAAGCTAAAGCGGTTAATGTTTTAATAACATTGCTAAATTCCAAAGTTTACTACCACCTTATCAATTTACTTTCGCTGGTTATTACAACAACCGTAGTATCAGAATCTTGATGCAATGTGGCCTTCTATACTCGAGTCGCATGTGGTACGGTACCTGATAAAAAGTCAAGGTTATCGCCCAAATTTGTAAACACAACAAAAAAGTAATTGATAATGAATTAAACTATCACTCCTACTACGTAAATAGAGATTATGTGAAAGAATCATCTGTTACATTGAGAACATTTAGGTTTTTTCATGTCAATTTATCTAGTACAAATTCAAATTTTGAATTTGACAGTTATCTTTGTTCTGTGTTTACAAATGAGGGTGTTTACATATCCTGGTTAAATATAATTTTGTGATTCTATGAGTCTTCTTTGGCCGCGACCCGGGCAGGTGACTAAGCTAACCTAATTGTAACTAGGGCTGGGCGATATATCGATAAATATCGATATTATTTCCATGTCGATATATGGAAATATCATATTTATTTTACTGTAACATAAGATGTGTATGTATGTACAACTGTACACCACAATCAATGCGTAATTATAACTTTAGTTTCTGAATAGCCAAATTCAGTTTAGATGAATAGTGGCAACGCAAAAATTAGGTCCAAAATGGTTATACAGCACTCGAATGTTTTAAAGATTACCTAATAGTTAACAGAAATGTCGTTTTTAGTGCACCCATATTCATATCGATTTTTGAAAAGACAATTTATGAATGTAAATTCTTGTTCTGCGTGGTTACAATAGGTCAATATGTAAAATAACATAGTAGATCATTTTAGATCATAAAGTATTATTATTAGGATTATTAAAACAAATTGAATTTATGGCACTTCAAATTAAGCGAATGTTGTACATGCGCAGATACAAGGTATATGGTAATACGGTATACATACAAAAAGTTATCGTAAGCCAATCGGAACATTTACATGGCGACTAGTTTCTGACAACAGTTGGATTAGACAAATCTTGATATATATGTATTTAACGATAATATAGAGATATCGATAATTATGGCGATATCAATAATTATGGGGATAGCGATAAATAACGATATTCGATAAATATCGATATCAAATATTTCCATATTCGATACATATGGATATTCGATATATCGTTATTCGATAAATATCGATATATTAATATTCGATAAATATCGATATTCGTTATTTCTATTTAACGATATTCGATAAATATTGATATATTATTTCCATATCGATATATCGCCCAGCCCTAGTCAGCACTCAGCAGTAGGGCTGGGCGATATATCGATAAATATCGATATTATTTCCATATCGATATATCGATATACGGAAATATCAGATATCGACATATCGATATACTGATATATCGAATATCGATATTTATCGATATATCGGTATTTTTAAGATATTTATCGATATATTGATATATATCGCTATATCGATATAATTCTGATATGGAATATCGATATGTAAATTTTAATATCGCCCACCCCTAATTGTAAGAGAAAAATACCCTTTGTACATTAGTTACGACCACCAAAGGTGCTTGCGTGGTGATAGTGGAGCGTACAATGTCCGAGCATGAGGTTTGAACTTACTACTTGCCCATTGTAAGCTCAAAACGGTTTACCTCTTATTTGCTTTTGTTCTTGCTCTCTTTTTTTAAATTAATATTTTTGAAGGTATACCACCTTCGTTTCTATATGACATACCATTACTAATATCTAGTTATTATTGTTTAGTAACAAATACTTAATAATGAAAAAAACACGCTTCTTTAAAGCTATTTTCTTTTTGACAACTTCTATATACATATTATATGGTGGACTCAGGTACCGAATTTTCTCAATTGCCAAACTGAATTTGGTCAATGCTGCAATTCAGTAAATTAATGCGGCAATCAGGCAAATTTAGGCCCGGCCTGATCATTCCATTCGGCAACCAAATAAGCAACTTGTTTCACGTATAACGCAGTGTACCTTTGACTCGACGCAATTATGTATCGTTGATAAATCTGAACATGTGAAAGGCTGACTAGATTGTTCTTAACTTAATACATTAATATACCATTAGGAATAACAACATAGCGGTGTAATACTAGATAAACCCATAAAAATGCGTTTTATCGAATAGTTTCAAGGTTAATATCGGAGGAGCCCGAAGTAATAGTTTGTTAATAGTATTGAGCTGATTTGGTGCTTTTATTAGAATGATACAGATAAGAGTATTTGTAAAATCAACCGGAGGTAAGCAGTCACGCTATTTTATCAATGTGGTACTTATGTAGTTGAAGATAGATTGGACAAGTTCTGCATAATAGTTTCCACTTGTAATTATGTGAATTTTGAAAAAAAAATAGTGTGATTAAATACATAATAATAATAACTTGACTCAAGGTATCTATCCAAAATTGTTCCACTCAAAAGTTTATTCCATACGGTGACGAAAATTGTAGACGGCGAGGTATTCACTACGGAAGACTTGTAAGTCCCATATCGGTCACCTTGTGATACGTGCGTGTATCCAGACTAAACTCAGTGTCCTTCAATAAGAAACAGATGACCTATCAGACGGAAGGGCACATACAAGCCTTGGTCCCCACTCCCCACAAAGTTTTGACAAAAGAGTGTTTTGTCTTTTTGTTATTCATTTCTCTTCACGTGTCAAAGTTAACGTATGTAGGCACAACCAGTACCCACTAGACACAACACGATTTGAATTTTGATTATCTATAAAATTGCATGAAATCGCGATCTGCTCTTTCTGTTTATCTACATTCGTTTTCGTAATTTTCACCGAACTCAGACTATTAAAGCAAGCTTAATGACCGTGCACAATTATTTTAAATTTTAATTATTGTGGGTTTTGCTCGTACGGTTGACCTGCACGTTGCACGAGGTCTCCTGCTTTGATCTCGGTTATCTCGTGCTTTTCAACACTGACCGAACAGACCCATTTCGTAATTGCCACCGAAATGTGGAAAATACCTTTTTAGGTAGACTTTTAGAAGTTGGAAACGTCTATGTGCAGTTTGCTGGTTTTAGAAAATGGCATTAGCAGACGACTATAAAAGGTACGCTTCATAATGGAGTTCCTGTGTTTTGATATATCTAGCGGAATAATTTAATTTTTACAGACACCTTTAATGGGAAAAATGAGATTTGGAGATGAACTAGCAGCTGCATTAATTTTAGCTTTTGTTCTGGACTTAAAACTTATATTTTATTATTTTTGAAAATACCTATTGGTTGCGAATTATAGATTAAACTAAGCTAGGTACTATACAGATATGTTATTTAATATTTTTCTCCTGTCTGATAAATGATATATTTGCAAACGATTTTAAAATTTATAAACGATGCTGAATGCTCCGAATTATAATAAATTTATCAAAAGTGGACATTTTCAACTTTCATTACATACACCGAGTGTTTCAAGTGGCTCGTAGGAATAGTAAACATCATTATATTACAGCAAACAATATACAGTATTTAGAGGCGTTTAATTACATGACTAGTACACTATTTGGGGAGTCTCATGGTTCAAACGTAGATGCATTGTTTTTCTCGTACCTGATGAATAATATATTAGAAAACTATTTTAAAATTATTAAACAATATTGAAGGCTCAGAATTATAATGATCAATTTATCAAAGATGGAAATTGCAATTGTCCTTCTTTTAAAATCCGAATTTGATTACATACACCGAGTGTTTCAAAGGGCTCGTAGGAAAACTTACATCATTTAGAACAGAAAGCAATATGCAGTATTTAGAGCCATCCAGTCACATGGCTTTAGCACACTATGTGGGGGCGCCTCATGGCTCAAACTCAGGTCGTTTGGTTTTCTTGTTGCTGATATATAATATATTTGCAAACGATTTAAAAATTTATAGCTAAATGATGTTGAATGGTCGGAATTATGTACAATTAATTTACCAATAGCGGACAGTTGCGCTCCTTGTTTTTATTTTTCCGACTTTCATTACATACATCGAGTGTTTCAAGGGGCTAGTAGGAATACTTCCATCAATATACTACAGCAAGCAATGTACAGTATTTAGAGGCGCCCAATTACATAACTTACACTGTGTGGGGGTGCCCCAGGGTTTGTATTTCTTGTGCTTTGCAACCGGTTTTAAAATTTATGAACAAATTAGAAACTATAGTGAATGTTCGGAATTAGGTACCATCAAATTATCCATGTTAATGTTTGATGTAATTGCAATTTATATGACTGTAAATAGCTACGTCGAAAAATTCTTTCATGTCTTATAGTGTGTTTAGAGAAGAGAACAAGAGTAAAATTTAGTGGATTAGAGAGCAAAAGAAAAACAGAACACGTTTGGTTTGCATACCGCATTTTATTTAATCTGGCAAATTTATTAAATAAATTGAGATTCAGAGCAGTGACTAATTTCAGTAATAGGTATGTAAATGAGCACAAATTTAGGATTATTAATTGATTAATAGTAGATTATATTGTAAGTGAGTGAGACAACGTTATTACACGCGAGTGAAATATTTGTTTTGCCGCAACGAGCGCGTAGGTGCGAGTGTGATAATTCTTACGAGTGTGTAATAGCAGTTCAGTAACATGTGATTTAATATTAGAGTAGCGGCTTTTGTACAATAAAATTGGAAAATTGTACCAACTGTCAACTGTCATAGAATCAGTAGCAGTGCATACTGAAACATGTTATAATCACTTATGAATACCTAATAGCTATTTTTAATCACTGAAAACGATTGCATAAAGTATATCAAAAGCCGCTACTATAAGATAAAATTAATTTATATAATTTTTGAATATGAGAATGACTGTAAACATAGAATGAATATTATTTCTGCATTGCAATATGCAGTTTTGGTTATAGTGACTATTATTTTGCTTTTAAGTAAATGTAAAGTATTTCAGGCATAGGTCACAATTAGATTTTGTTAAAATCGTAATTGAAAATTGATGTTCTTCCATAAACATATTAGGGTATTACGTTTTTATCAAATGTTGCTATTTTATTATTACGAGGCCCTGAAATTATCGAAACTTCTTCCATTTGACCTACTCTTATCAGCTATTGTCGAGCGTTTCCGCGAACATAGCGTAGAACTAGTTATAAAACTTAATTTATTACTCAAGGCGCAGTTTTAATATTACTAATAAATTAACCGAACGTTTTCATTGCATTTCGCCATCCTCAGATTGCCATTCGATATATAATAAGCGTCTAAAATCGAAGGTTAAAGCCAAGAAGTGAATTTTTATAACAGATATAAATAATACGGCAGCTCGTTTTACTGAAAACGAAGAATGTTAATCCACTTTAATTTCGGAGTAGATTGACTAGATTTATTAGGGGAAGACACAACCAAGGTAGTCATTAACGGAATGCTTTAAAACCGAATTTTAATTATCACTATAGCTTTTACTAGAACTGTAAATAAAGAGTCTTTTCTAGGAAGTTCGTATAGAAGAGTTCACAAAACTCTTAATTTTATGTCAGTTTGATATGTAGTAGTAGTAAAGCTCTTGTATTGATAGCCATATGACAGGATGGTTAGATGTATACCAAGTGCGAAAAGTGCTTGGTTTCAATGCATTTTGCATATTCCTATTTCTGTCGAAATAACAAGAATGTTTAATGTAATAGAATAAATAAATTTTCACTTGTCAATAAGATCCTTATAATCAGCTAACTTTGTTCTAATACCGGTAGATTGTCACCCCAACTCCGGTCGAATAGCAGCTGAAAGTACACTCGAACGAGGAATTGCATGTCGAGGCAAAACGAAGCAAAGAAGCACAAAAGATAAAGGTTCACTAAAAAAATATCCGGCCTAACCCAACTGGTCAAGTTTATTTAGACCGGTTGTGTGTTCAACGAAATGTCTGTCTGATGGCATTGCCCGCCAAATATTCTATCCTCACCTTTAAATATCGGGGTTTTCAACGGAACATCCGAGCTTTTACGTCGAAGTGCACACCATGACGGTGGAAGGATGGGTAACCACAATGCAACTTCCTAGAACTAGAGCGTCCTACAATTTTTAAACGGCGTGGGTGGCAGATTCGAATTGAATGAATAGATCGGATTGTCTCATTCTATAAATAAATTCGGTCTAATATTGTGAACGCCTCTGCTTCATTACCCTGAAGCACGTCTGATTCTATTACATTTGAAAATCTACAACAAATTGTCATAATTATATTTTTTTTGCTGTGGACATGTAATAATTTAATACCAACTCATTAAATTTTTCGTTGATCTTATATTCTACACACAATTTCCGTTCTTTGTTGGAATTAAGAAAGGAAAATCTATAGTTGTGTATTTCCGTGGCTTGGTTATAGTAGACTAATCTCAGATTTTGAAAAACACCAGCTAGAAGCAACAGTCATATATTAATGTGTATTGTCTATGGTTAAAAAGGTTTAAATAAAATGAAAAATAAAAAAAAATAAAAGAGAGGTTAAACCAAATGTGTTTAATTTTATCGATAATTTGTTCTATAGTTTACAGCAACAAATATAATTAAGTCGATTGTAGGTATAACTAGACCTAGGCTGTTCGGCGTTTGGTATGAAAAATCGATTTTGTAATAAAAAAGTCGATTGTTTCGAATGAAATGGCAAATTACGGTTTGACTGAAATTGCGTAAGATTTGAAACAATATATAACTTCTTCTTTACAGTCGGTAAATAAATCACCCAGTGTAATGAAAATTATTTTTAAGCTCTATAAACAGATAAAGGGGTTTCAAGTTGTACGTTCTACTACATTGGATTTAAATAGTCACATTCATTTTTCCATCAAATCTAATGAAATCGATTTATGCCTTACAAAATACAATTTGATTCCATTCCATTAAATGATTTGTGAGGCTTTCACTGCCATTGTCATTACTCAAACGACTTCCGGGATTGGACCGTGTCATTATTTAGGTCAACGTTTCGCTCAGTTTCATCAGGAGAAAAAGCAAAAGAGCACGGTAACACGTAAACCACACCAGAGGCGAAACTCTTCTAACGAACAGAAGGAGAAGGCGAGAATTTATAGGCAAGTGCCGTCGCGGTTGAGTATAATAAGTATAATGACACGGTCCAATCCCGGAAGTCGTTGGTTACCATTGCATTATTAGTCCAATTCATCCATTTTGTGGCTTTGGCGATTCCGCGTTTTGTGGGTCAAAAATTGCTCATAAATCGGCTAAAATTACAAATCAATTGGAGCTGCAAGTCGACTGGTCTCAGAAAGCGATTCTTAATAAATATGGCGTGTCATTGTTGCATAAATCACTGCATATAAGTAAAAACAGTATTTGAAAAACCCCTAGAACAGGTCACGGTGTTTAAAATTGTATATTTTGACTTGGTTAATTGATTTCGATTGATTTTCTTCTTCAGTCGAATCAAATAGATTTCTTTACTTTACAAAATACATGTGAAGTTGATTCAAAAGCGATTTTATTAGATCCGATTCTATTCTATTACATTTGATTCTATTTTATAAATTAATTTCAATTTTACTGTAGAATCAAGTTGAATAGAATAGAATCAATTAAGCTATTTTGTGGCTTCCCCTAATCGGTGTTTTGTTTTTCAAAATTTAATTTAGAAAAATAATCGATTCTTCAGGATTAATCAAATCTAAAACCAAATCATAAATCGATTAGAATCGCGACTTGAATGTACATACATGAGTTGTTAATCGAATCTTCTTATGAATGTGCTTCTAGTAAGCAAGTGTAATATTTTCAAACAAATACGAATTCGTTCTTACTGTACAAATACATTTGAATTATAATTATTTCGACTTTTCTAATTGCGATTCAATTCTGTTCTTGTTACAGTTTATTCTATTTTATTGATTTCGATGTTGCTGATTTTAATTAGTTCATCTATTTTGTGGCTTGCGCCGCTCAGTGTTTCGTCGATTAAAAATTGATGTAGGAAAAGAATGATTCTTCTCAATTCGAATCGTTGATCGCCTGAAGTTATAAATCCATTGGAATCCCGACTTGAATGCACTTGGGAATCGATTAGAATTTCAAGACGATAATCGACTCATGCATTTATTCCTAATCTCTCTCTACTATATATGAACATTTGAATTATGATTGATTGTTTAATTTCCGATTTTATTAAATTCGATTCCATTCTATTCTGTCACATTCCATTCTGTTTTATTGATTTCGATATTGCTGTGATATCGAATTAAGTCGAATAGAAGTGATTCGTCTAGTTTGTGGGTTGGTCGATTTCCTGTGTAAAAAATATTTTTAAAAACCACTAAAACACGTCACGGTGTTCAAAAGTTTAACTACCAGGTCGTCTTTACTTTACAAAATGCGTTTAAATTTAATTGAATACTATTCGATTCCGATTTTATTAAATTCTATACTATTACATTCGATTATATTTTATGAATATTGATTTCGATGTTGCTGTGAAGTCGAGTTCAATGGAATGAAATCAGTTGATGTATTTTGTGGCTTGGACGATTTAATGTTTCGTGGATCAAAAATTGATTCAGAGAAAGAATCGGTTCTCCTCGATTAATGAAATTTAAAATCGAATCGTTGATCAGCTGAAACGAAGTGAAATCACGACTTAAATGCGCTTGTGAGTCCATTAGAATTTTGAGTCGTTAATAAACTCATCTTATGAACGTACTCCTAATAAGGAGGAGATTTATTAAATTCGATTCTATTATTATGTTTTATTGATTTCGACGTTGCTGTGGATTCGAATTGAATCTAATAGAAGTGGTTCGTCTATTTTGTGTTTTGGACGATTTCATGTTTGGTGAATCAAGAATAAAATTTATTTGAAAAAAACATAGAACAGGTTACTATGTTCAAAATTGTATATTTTGATATATTTGATTTGATTAATTGCCTTCGATTGATTTTCCTCTTCAATCGAATCAAGTAGTCTTCTTTACTTTACAAAATTCATTTGAATAAATTGAATTTTATTGGAGTTCGATTTTATCAAATTCTATTTTGTGAATATTGATTTCTATGTTGCTGCGAAATCGAAGTGAATCGAATAAAATCAGTTTCTCGATTAATCCAAATCTATAATGTAATCGTTGTTCGACGAGAATTACAAATCAATTGGAACGGCAAATCAACTAAACGCGTGAATCGATAATCGATTTTTATTCACTATGGCATGTAATTTGTGAATAAATTGCTAGATACAATGTAAAAGAGTTGAAGAAAAAACTAGTAGAACAGGTCACGGTGTTTGAAATTATATTTTGCCAGTTCTAATTCGCTTAATGGACATCGACTGATTTTCCTCTTCAATCCAATCAAATAAACTTTACTTTAGGTATTGAATATAATTGAATTTGGTTAAATTCAATTCGATCCTATTTTATTAATTGGTTTAGATTTTGCTGTGGGATCTAATTTAATCGTCTAGAATTGATTAATTTATCTTGCGGCTTGAGCGATTTGGCGTATTTGATGAATACAGAATCGATTTCACAAAAAATCGTTTTCTCTTTTAATCGGCGAACGACTAAAATTATAAATCGATTGGAATGTCGATTTGACTGCACTTACAAATGTATTCGAATTATTAGTCGTTTCATATTATGAATTTACTTCTGATAAGTGTAATATTTTCGAGTAAATTTCTCTATATAATAAAAAGTATTGCAAAAAGATCGAGTCCAATCTGTAGTGATTGTTTGATTTGATTAATAGAATTCGATTGGTGTTCCTCTTCGATTGAATACAATTACATTTCGATTCATCGAATCTGTTGGTCGATTTTTCATTATCAATTGAACCTACTCTTGCATTGACTGAAACTTCAAATCAATAGATGTGCGAATCGATTAGATTTGAATTTATTCGAATTGCGAATCGTGAATATACTCTTAATAAGTATAGTATAAGTCATTTTCAAAAGAATTGTGTTCAAGGTTGTTTTACTATATTTGACTCAATCGACTTCGATCTTCCCTTTCAATTCGAATCGAACTGACAATATACAAAGGGACTCAATTCACTTTTGTGGAATTTGATTAGATTTTATTAAATAGTCTCAAATTCTATTCGACTTCGACTTTGATGCCGAATCAAATTAACATATTATCAATTTTCCCCCAAACCTAGGTACTTGTATAAGTAGTTAAATCAATTTATTTACTTGCTTGACTTTGAAATTGTATAAAAAAATATGACAGGTTGGTTACTCGCACTAATTTTATACAGGGTTCGACATTTTTGGGTGACGCTGATATCAGCTTTCCTAACGAAATCTAGTATGTTAGTTTTTGTTAATACATACAATAAATAATTGGATTTTCTAATAGTTGAACTATACGTTGAATTAAAAAACCTCAGAGGCCGATTTTGGACGATTTCTTTGTGTATTTGAATGTAGTCTGCACAAATACACGATTGCTACTTTTCAGTTACTCTGGTATACAGTAGATACATTTATTTTTATCTGCCTTCTCCTTAGAACCACATTGCATTTCCTTTGTTGCAGCGATCAGGCCACCTTTGTTATTTTGGATTTTTGCCCCACTAACGAGTGGGTAGCAAAAGACTGCGGCGGGTTGTTGATCCAACTTGCCAAAAACTGCAGCGAAATAATAAAAAATGAGTTTGCACGTCTCAAGGACACACGAAGCACCATTCCTTAAATTTTTTAGCAGTACGACCCAGCCAAGGATGGTCAGTTTACAAATGATCATCACCAGCTCTCAAACCTGTCTTGTCAATTAGATGCTGATCGGCGATAATCAAATTGCTGGCCATTTGCTGATAACGCTAGGAGAATGTGGCGAAAAGCTGAAAACTGGCATTCGATGTTAGCCTGTTCGCCACTGTATGGCCAGAAGATTTTGCTTTCAAGGAAATTTTGGAAGCAAGATGGCGATTTGATGGGCAGCATGTCGTGCTTGTCAATATTATTAATATTTTATTAACGCTCTTCGGAAGCATGTGGGGAATTTAACAAAAAATATCCCTCTTACTGTAATAGTTTTTATAGGCGAAAGTTCATTGTCCAAAATAAAATGTAGAATGAGTCAGAAAGAATTTGTAGGTCCGGTTTTTAAAGATACAGAAACCACACTAACTGCGAATGTCCGAGCTGGATACACACAATGTATGCGGCAGGTAGGTTTATTTAAAAGGCGTTCTCAGTGGGTTTTTTATTGTGGTATTTTTTTAATCGCCAAACCTCCTCGGCCCATTTAAAATTACAAAGGTTGATTTAAGTTGTTCGAAAATCTGATTTGGATATTCTTCGATGTGTAAATCTTTTGGACACTTGAGTAATTTCAGATAGGTTTTTGTATTCATTACTTATTTATTCTATTAATTATTATTATCGCCAGAATGACACAGACGTCCATAGAGGTATTAAAAACAAAGTCAAAACTGATTCAGAAACAATGATACACCATATAAAACAAGAAACAAATTAAGCTTATAGAGGATTCCAAAAGATCGGCTGTGTACCGTATCGGTTTATAAAGAATTTCTTTATTAGCAAAAAAAATATTGTATGTACAGGGTGGTTCTTCAGTTCGTTCCAAAATTAACTATGTGATTCCTTGAATAATTTCATGACGACATGTTGCTATCAACCTTTGTCTTTAACTTTTTCCAGCAAAAGACGTGCATTAGTATTTTTTTTATATTTCTTATGTTTTACACAGAAAAAACAACATCTAGATGTCTGTGCCAGATTTTTTATGTAAACAGACTTCTACACACCTATTGTCATTTTTTTAAATCCAAGCTATTAACAGTGGATTTGTTATCGCACGTTGTTCAAGAGAAATTTTGTATCTCTTAATAGAAACGTGGAAGATCCTGTGTATACAGCCCATGTGGCAGCTATTATCCTTCTATCTTACTGGGCTTCGACACAACGTACACTGGTTACAACGTTTACCACGTAGTATAGCCACCATGCTGCATAACAACGTCCATCGTGGTCACAACGTCACCCATGCTTCTTGAAAATTAAATTTTAAGGCCTTGGTCGTCGTAACGTCTACCTTCCACACAACGTCCACCGCCATAACACCCTCTCTAGCCACAACATCCACCGTCGCATTTGGTCATAACGTGCACGTTGATCAAAACATCCACCGCCATAACGTACTACGTACACCATGGTCAGACCGTCAACCGACGCCTCTTGGAAATAACATTTTAAGACGCCGCACTGGTCGTAAAGTCTACCTTCGACCCTACGTCCACCGCCGTAACTAACACCTATTCTGGTTATAGCGTCCACCATAGAATTTGGACATAGTGGACTTTGTGTCTAAAGTGGGCGTTATGAGGTTATGACTATATACGACGGTGGATGTTGTGACCAGAGTAGGTGTTACGGCGGTGGCGTTGTGTCCAACATGGCGGCTATACTATGTAGTGGATGTTGTGACCAGTGGACGTTATGTACTATATCCTATCTTACGAATAAACGGTTCCTTTAGTTAACTTTAACAAGGCTGCAAGTGGTTAGCAGCTAATAGTCGATACAAAAATTAAAAATAGCAACTTGAAGTTCTTTCCATATCCAAGTAGCCCTCCAAAAATCAAGATCCAAATTAACAAACAAATGACAAAGCCCGCTGGAAGACGTCGCACAAAGCGCAATTAGGTCATGTTCGCATGAACAACAGACCACTGAATTACGAACGTTTTTCTCGTTGCGCTCCCGAGAGATTTCACTCAATACCTCGAGGGTTTAAGGGCGAATTTGTCACTTTAATTAAACTCCCGCTACAGGGAGCGCACAAAAGATGTAGGAGGTTTAATGCAGCGGGGAGCTGCGTGTGTTACTTGATCCGTTTATCGAGAGATGATTCATTTGTTATTGTCCGTGACAATGCACCGTGCACGCTCCGGCTCCACATGCAGCATGCATGTGTGCAAGGGTGACTAGAGTAGATTTCCATTTTTTTTTTGCTCTTAGCCCTGGCCGGCTTGATTTAAATGCAAATTACTGGCTTCGAACGCGTGTGCGCATGAAGGGCTCGCTATTAGTTTGTTTTTTTAACGCCGTATAGTTGAGGTTTAAGGAGCACATTGTGACCATCCTGTATTGTTATCGTCGCAGGTTCAAGAACTAATTTTATATTATTGGCGACTATAGATGGGGTAATCATTTCACTAGTTGCATTTTTTTTATATTGGTACTATACAGGGTGTCAAAAGACAACCGAGTGCTTTTTGAAGGGTAATTGCTTTTGTTTACAAGTCCCCATTATTGTTTATTTCTTAATTTGCGAAATTATAGTTGTTGCTACAGCTTTGTCATAGCAGAATATTTGGTCTAACATCAGTTGTCATATCCTGGCGAAGGATTTCTGTATTCAAAAACTTTAAACGACTACGTCGGGCACGTTTTCTCACTTCTGAAGAAATGCTTGATTCTGAAAAGCAAGATCGTTCTTTGTGTACTAGAAAACTTACACGTACCAAAGGTGTTTGTATGAAACATTCTACAGCATTCCTTGGTATCCTTATCATGTACAGCTCGTTGAGGTTTATATGAAGGTGATTTGCCTGCAGGAGTCACACATTGTCGGTGGCTATTATACTAAATCGTTGGAAGTTTCCATTGTCAGTATTGATTTAAACATATGTTTTATATGGGAATTAATCTCCAGAAGTCTCACGGTCCCATAGACACCCTGTATTTTTCAATAACCAAAAAGTGAAACTTGAATGAATGCGAAAAATCTGTGGAATATCAAAAGCAAACTGGTTAACCCAATTTAAGGCAGCAATTAAAAATAACCGAAATTAACGAAATTCCCCATATCACTTAAGAGGAGTTTTTTGCGTCTTTAAGGCATGAGCGTATATAAGACCTGATTTATAAAAATTGCTCCATGAAGTTTTATCTAGGAATGTCATCTGCTTAGTTGCGAGAGTTTAGGCGGCCACATTCCTGGTAAACGATACGGGATAGTGTTGCTCTCACTCAAATGCTTGACTAAAATTAGTGTTTATACTTCGGCTTTCGAAGATTGCTGGAAAGCGAAACGCAAAGATTTTATTGATAATGAAAAATCGATTCTCAATTTCGTTTAACCACTATTTTTGAACGGTTAAAAGTACAATATTTTAAATTAAGAGTTGTCGTGTCGCATCGTTTAGTTATGTACCTTTTGAAATAGGTAACGAACAAGGGACCGGAAGAATTCGGCCGTTATATCCGTAGGTCGCTAAAAGTAAACACGTTATAAATAAAGAAAAACGTTTTTCTCCAATTGGACAAAAAAATACTTTTCTGACGTATTTTCAGGCCGTAAAATACATGATTTCGTACAAAAAAATCGTTAATTAGCTTCTTATTTCTCGTACCAAATTTGTATGCATACTGTACTGACCTCAAATTCCTTGGATATATAAATATTCCGCTAACCTACGCCAAAAATGTATCTACTCACAGTTCGAGGATGCATTAACAACCAAACACGCTTCTTTACCGTTTCAGCAAAATTCTGTAATTTCCGGAAGTTTTCCACCCCTCGTTATATAAGATAAATAGTACCAAATTTCAACCCGGTTTTCGGTCGTTATATCAGTTCGGTCGCAATACCCGATATCGTAATAAGCGATACGTCCACAATGTATTTAATATGGACTCTGGCCGGGAATTTACATTTTTCCTTTTATAACCGATATGTCTCTATATACGATATTGTTACGTCGGTATCGACTGTAATTTGAAAAATAGTTGATAGTAATGTAAAAATGCTGTACATCTTACAGGCTTCGTTGGTAATATTATTTACTCCTACTGTTTGAATTTCTGCTAACGTTATTCTTTTGTTTCAGGTAAGAAAAGATTATCATTCGTGCTACGTAATCAAAAAATAGCTCTGGCAGTGGTAAGTTTTTTGTCACAGCGTAAGATATTATTTAAAAAATGGTAAATTAGAAAATACCGTACAAATAATGAACATTGTTCTGTGCTTCTCGGTAAGAACCAACAATTTAAAAAAATATATATTATTATTATTATCATTCGCTTACGATAAATTACTGTAGAAATTGCTTGCTTATGAATTTTATAGACTTTTTTGGGTGCATCACATGCTTCTTTGCACTGTTTCGTCGTACGTTTTTATACAATTTCATTTTTAACATTATTATTTTCCATAATCCATTATCTTTCACTTTCATTTTTGCCATTTTGCCTGAGTTCTATCACTTCATGCTTTCATGTATACCGCTTTCTCTTTGTGTCTTGGTATTCGTCCAGGTGTATTGACAATTTATGAGCTCTCACTCGTTTGGTTGTTTTTCTTGTTTTTTATTTATATTTCTGCTTCAACTTTGAAAACCAGTTTTTTCGTCAATAATACCCTGTTATTAATTTTGATTATTCATGATGTAGTTCTTAGTATTCCTTCCTACAGTATTTCCATTTGCGTTTGAAAAGCATATTTCTAAAAAATATAGTTTTCGAAAATCACAAAATTAAATATTGGGAATATTGTTTTAAACCCTATTGGATATTATATAATTGTCTATCAAAAAGTTTGTTTGTAAGAAGTACCTATAGTTTTGAAAAAATCGCGAAACTATTTTTTTACAAGCAGTAAAAGGAAGTCGTGCTGTGTATGCATCTCAGTTTTTATTAATCTGGTTATCTTCATGATCTAATCACATAACCTCAATTTTGCTTTATTTGCTGATATTCCTCTCTACCAACAGTGTTTTAGAGTTTTAGACATGTTGAAGATGGTTTTACTCTTTGTCCCCTCCCCCCCTCAATCCCACATCAAGACACACCAGAATCAACAATCCTAAATCTGGCTTAAAGCTACCTCAATTAATGAGTTCAAATCTATTGCCGCTCCAAGAAACTTGTCGGCTACTTCCAGATTTGAACCCATGTCCACCTGGTTGTTAAGTAGATTGCTACCTATTCCACCCAGACGACCCTTATTGTCATAATTTGTCTAAAATATTGCACATTTTCAATTGTCTACTTTTCCATGTACAGGTCAGATTCATGTACCAATAAGAATGGCTTTCGGCCCTATCTCGAAAAGTAATTCTCGTAAAGACTTGGGGTAAAAAAATTGATGACTAAAGCGGCCAAGAGAAAATGCTGGAAATTATTTTTAAGTTTATAGAATGGCCGCCAGGGGGCGTAATCGCATTCTTGAATTTTAAATCCCGTTTTTTAAAAAATATTATATTACAGATAGCTAAAATGGCCACCGTTAGTGAAATGCGGTTTTCACTAGCGTCTTAGACCCTTATTTGGCTATCTTTTGTTGCAAAAAAGTGATATCGTTGCATTTAATTTTTTGATAAAATCCATTTCATTTGTAGGGTTGTCGCAAAACGCCCTCTACGGGCGACACAAGCAATCTAAATCAATCCGCTCAAAGTAGCGTTGATAGCCTAAGAAAAGCCCTTTTCAACGACTCCAAGTTTAACAAAATCCGTTCAGCCATTTTGAAGTTATTGACATTTATTTCCGAAAATGTTCGGACACCCTCCACCACTTTCCCTTAAGAGATAGAGCAAAAAGCATTTATCGAAAAAGAATCGAATTTATCTCAGCTTTAAAACGGTGTCCATTTTAACTATCTGTAGTATAAGAATATTTCTCAAAAAACGGGATTTAAAATTCAAGAATGCGATTACGCTTCCTGGCGGCCATTCTAGAAACTTAAAATAAATTCCAGCATTTTCTCTTGGCCGCTTTAGTCAAATTTTTTACCCCAAGTCTTTACGACAATTATTTATCGAGAGTCATTCTTATTGGGCCACCCGGTACATATTTTGTTTTTACCTATTTATTAAATGGTTGCAAGATTTCTACAAAATAATAGGGAATATGTGATGAAAGGCCAACCGTCCGTAGAATTTTGCATTAACTCACATAGGCGCTGAGTGTTCGTGTCTTTATAACTTAAAAAAATAATGATGTCCTGTGGAGCTATTAGTCGCACCCTATTCAGTTTTAACGAAGTTTCAAAGCAAAACTATAATTTTGAATACAATACGTGGTATAGCTTGCGCAATGTCAATCCCAAAATTTCATAGGTCAATGTCTATGCAATATAAAACTCCAAATTTGTTTTATTTGTTTGTTAACATACTTTTTCCCGCTGCTGATCATGTAAGTCAGTGATACAGTCTTAGTAACAAAACGTGTAAGTCGATGATTATATTTGTTTGCTGCTTTTTCTTGACAACGGAACTTAATGCTATTATTAAGTTCCTAGGATAATAAAATTAGCAAAGCAAGATGCAGATTTAGACGTCTTGTTTCTAAATTGCAAGTGGTTATGTGTCATGTGATACTCATAGGTAACACGACTCAGGAAAATTAATCCTGGTGACAGGTGAGAAACCAAACGATTTTTTAAAAAATCTAGCAAAATTTTGATAAGCAGCGGGAAAAATATAATAAGATAACTCGGAATGTATCGCCTATTAACATTTTC
>OW679197.1:120871599-120941555 GCA_940337035.1 Agriotes lineatus | reverse complement strand
GTACTAAAAAGCTGCTCGTTTTTATTTCGTGCTAAGAAACGTTTCTGACATTTGAATGTTTGAACGAGAATATATTCGTATGTACGATTCGTATACGCCGCGTAATTTTCCAGCTTGCTCCACTGCATTGTTAATGGAAACGCCGATTATAATTCTCCAAATTGATCATCCATATTTATGGGCCAGGTCGATAGGTGTTTTGTTTTACGTGTCATACTTTGCCAAGCGCGTAAAGTGTTCGTGTGTTGTGTTGTCCTGTTATCATCGTCACTGGGCTATGCAAAGTGGGGTAGCAAATGTAGGACTGCAAAGGGTTGAACCCACCCCTCGGCTGCGGGAATGTGTAACAATGAGACACACCCTGTGCCCTATTTCATAAAGATTTTTCGTGCGTCCCTTCCATTCCGCACTAAATGGGTTTTTCTAACGTGTTTATCTTTATTAAGCATCGATTTTCCCCGGCCTAGTGCGATCGCACTGCTTCACTCCGGTAATTATTTAGTTGATTTTTGGTTGTCAGTATTGATAGCTAATTATATGGAGACGTAGGATGAACGCTTTCATTACTGTCGTAGCTCCCTTCGCAATTTATCGGCATTAACTATGCATCGTAAATCCCATTTTGTGTTGCATGTTAGTGTCCATCGAAGTCCGTGCTTTTCCATCATGGGGTAGAGCGAGTAGAACTCGGATCATCAATCAACAGCACTACAAGTTTTGAAATGTCAGTACGGTTTGAGTTTTTGCGGCTCGTAATTTTTCATACTTTCCAAGTCGCGATAAAGAGCGTTTCCGCTCGTGGCGACTTCAGTTTCAGTATTTAAAATGCAAATTGGAAATTTACATGTTATTGAGCGCTATAGGTTTTCTGCTTTTTGCAGGCATTCGGGCCTGCACCGTTTTTTCATTTATCGCCTCTTTGATGTTGACTTGATGAATTGATTTCGGCAAATTCGGGGCTTACTAGATTGTGTTTGTATCCGGCTGGGAATCAATCATATTTAAAATAACATCAAACGCCATTTGCCCCCGGCTGCTTGTTAGAAAATGCAAATTACGCCGTTAACTTGTTTTCTCCACACAGTTTAGTGATTACATGCAGTGCTCCAGTGCTTCTGTTTTTTGCCCAACTAGAAAGAATAAATGTCACGTGGGAAAATTTAAAATTGTATTTCCTAGTTGTTTATTCTTAATTTCCTTTCCAAAGGGTTTAATTAGTTAAAATAACGCTCGCTATTGAGAAATTTCATTTAGTTCAATCTTAATTAAACTTTGATAATGAGATCGACCTCATTTTACTAAGAAATGGCATAATCGTTTAAATGAAACTTAAATCGATATAATTGGTTTTTTGAACATAAATTATTTCAACGACATTTTTAATATCACCCCTTATTTCTAATTTTTGTTTAAGTTTTCGAATTGGTTCCTGTCAATTATGGGAAAAATAGATGTTAATTAGTGTGGGCACTCTTGTCTTGCTTTTTCCTTGATTTTTCTAGGTCTCGCAGGACAAGCAACGACAAAACCAAGATAAGACGTGATAATACCAATTGCAAGACAAGTCTAAAAATATGAAATCATTTGAAAATACAAATTTATAATGTTAGATATAAAACGATTTAAATCATAAATATTTTCCAGATTTTAGTATTTGAATAGCAGTACTATACATTTTCGATATACATACCAAATATTCGAATCATCCAAATATTAAAACTGTTCGAATGGTGCAAATCTTTCAATATTTAATATTAAATTGATTTGGTTATTCAAATAGATATAGGTATGAGTATTTTGCTATATTCTGTTCGAGTTTTTTAGCGCGGTTTTTTATTAATACGGTTATAAAAGTTATTGGGGTTGTAAAGTGAATAATCTCTTTCAACGACAATAAATTCAAATATTGGGAGAATTGGTAAAAGAAAATAAAGATTGTCTTTGAATTTCCAACTTGTTTATACGTTGCCAATGAAATAATGTTAAAATCACTACCACGAGTTGTTCGTTCCATTTTTTTTTGTCGTGGATACTACATACATATTTGAATATTTGAACATATTTGAATACTCGAATGTCTGAATATTTGAATATTCAAATCTGCGTGCACGAATATATTCGAATCTTCGAATTATTTCTCATTGGAATAATTCGTATTTGGATACTCAAATGTTCGAATACTCAAATTATTCGAATTCGGTTACCAGTCATAGTGAAGACATACCGAGCTTCTCGTTGATGCAGTATTTACACGATTTCTATGTTTTCTTAAAATAAGAGATGCCCTGAAAAATGTCCTTTTCCGATGTTGTCATGGGTCATGTGTTGGAAAAGCCATCTCTTGGATCTTCCACCAAGGTAAAATTTTGTCAATTTGATAACGTAGTTCAGTGTTCTTCATATGCATGCAAGAATTTTGCAAGGCCCTTGTAATATTAAAATAATATAAAGCATTAAAAAAGTGACGTGTGCAAGCCAAGACATTTGCAAGACTCACAAGACACAATTTTGAAAAAGTCAAGCAAGACAAAGACTTTGCCAAATCTTGCAAGATTTCTTTTCTCAGCCATCATTAATGTGGATACACCGAAAAACGGTAATAGAATAAGTGCATTATTATAACATATGTATATTGTATGCACAGTGTACTATGCAAGACAAAAACAACTGGGACAGTTAATAGGTTAGTACCTTCTGTTATGAAAAAATCGTTATAGGAAATGTAATCGTTTAAAGCTTCGTTTAAGCTAATCAAATAATGCTAAAATTCAGATTGTTCCAGATTTTTTTCTTAGTACATCTTCAGTTAAGATTGAAGTATATAATCATAAATAATATTTGCTACAAAACATTAATGTCGACTGTAAACTGCCGAAAAATGCAAAATAGTGCTTAAAACAACAATAGTTAATGATATCATCATAATAACTATCTAGTTACATTGGCGATACATAATTAACCTTGCTGTAAAATCTGTTTGATCACATTTTGAAACGTGTTTTTCTAAATCACAAACAATGAATAAATTATTAGTTTTTGTCACACAAATTGTGTTTATATGTCGACAAAAATTAACGCAGCTCAGGTTAGGTTGTATTAGATTAAGCTAGATTAGATTAGGTTAAGTTGAGTTAGGTTAGGTTAGGTTAGGTTAGGTTAGGGCAAATTAAATTATATTATATTAGATTAGATTATATCAAGTTAGGTTAGGTTGTGTTGAGCTACAGGAGTAAGTAATATTAATAGAGAAAAGGACAAAGATATATAAAGATGGCAACTTCACTAAAAAGGAACTGATGGAGTCAGATGAAAAACGGCAACCTAAGAGGCTAATAAAGTGTCTCAATATATGAAAATGCGTAGCTTTAGGGAAGTGGAATACCACCTAACACAGATTTTCGAAAGACATGGGTAGTTTGAGGAATACGCGTAACGATTCAAACTAAGAAATAGCGATGAATGTATTACAACCAAACAGACAGTGTGGAGCACACTACATGTCAGTGCTAAAGATGGTGGAAAGAAACCATGCTGGAGAGCGAGGAATATTGGGAATATGGTCAAATACATAGTGGATAGCATAATGACAACCATGGAAGAATACGAAAAAAAAAGAAGCCCAATAGCAAAACAGGGTTTATGAGAACTACACAAAATAACCAAATCAGGAGAACTGCAGAAAAAGCTTGAAGGACAATGGGAAGGAATGAAGAAAACAATCTATCCAGTTTAAAGTAACGACCAGGGCGATTCAAAACTGGATCGTGGAAATGGTTTTAGTCTGAGAAAGTCCGACACGTGTTAGCTATATTTATCTATATTTTCCTTTACCTACCTTTAGGTCATCGCTATATCTCTTAGTTAACAATCGATCACTATAAGAGTATATTTGAGGCCCGTCTCTAGCATCAGTGAAGACGTCGCGGATTCTAGTTTATGATGTTTATAATTGGCGCCAACAAGTTAAACTCAAATATACTGATATAAGCCAAGAAACTTGTAACTTCACTTTCTATCAACTAATAACAATACGATTATTGAACTCCCTATCAAAATGAAAGAAAGCAATACTTGTAGCTAGTTTTATTACTACTAGAACATTATTACCATCGATCAAACAATTAGCATCTTTAATATTACAACTTAACGCAGGGTACCCCAAATAGCTTAACTTAAACCGCTCGTAAGTTTAATGGTTACACAGTTTTTATAGGTAAAAATATCATCAGATTCTAGCTAAAACACTTATATTTGTGCCGATATACTCGCAGACATTTAATACGTCCCGTTACTCCTATCACATGTCAGCTTGACAGGCCCCAACCTCGGCTGTCATTCGCTACACATCGACCCCCAAGACTGCGGTTGATTCTCCGTAGATTATCTTTCCAAGATTTTGCGCCTAATAGTTGTTGCTATAAATCGAATTTCCAGGTAACAAAAGGCAAATGCCACATTAAACTACATACCCTGTTCACAGGCAATAAACTTCGCAATCGTTGAATTCGTGTTTCCCAAATCGCTTCACAGCTTGAATATAATATTCATTGGAAAAATGACATCCGCTTAATGATCTCCCTTACAGGAACGGTTGGCCAGTAACCCAATTCTTTACTATCACCAAACCATATTAAATGGCGAGATTGTCATTTACACCCCACGAAAACTCTTGCCTTTTTTAAAAGCTGATATACACATTTTTTCTCAAACAAACAAACGTTGTTTTTATAGCTTCTCTAGCAACGAACAAAGCCAATCTGATATTAATTTTATCGCGTCACTCTCACTAGATTCCTCATTCAACACTAGTATTAATATCAAATGCTTTTGACACGTAACACACGATAAAGAGGTTGTCTTCAGAGATTTCCCTTCCTTCGACGAAATTACAAGGGCAGGTAATTGTGCCTTGTTTTCTTCTAATTGTTCTAGTATCGCAGTTTTTTTCTTAGCGAGTAAGACCGTGTTCTTAACACCGAGCTCACGCGCAACTGCCCTTATGCTCACCTTATCCCTCAATCTGGTTCGAATTGTTGCTTTCTGAATTTCGTTTAAAAGGACCATCTTAACTTGACAGTTTTATATGACAGGAGATGGTTTGAATTTGTCATATTACAGCCCATTTAAATCTGTTGAAATTTAACTGTACCATTTATCTATGAAGGCAAAGGTAATTTAGGTTAGGTTGGGTAAGTTAAGTCGAGCAAAGCAAGTATAGGCGAATATTTTGTTGATTAAGATTGATTTTATTTGAATAAATATACTATTACTACACTATTGTAACCCTAACTTCTAAACTGACTTTTAACAAATGGGGTATGGCATTGAACATCAGTTGATGCCGTTTATCAAATATAGTAGAAGTAAATATCGTTTATAACGCTGACCAGGGGACCGGAAGAATTCGGTCTTTACCTATACCACCTTTAGGTCCCTGTAAACAAATACGCTATAAATAAAGAAAAGTGGCGGTTATTGATAGAAACACTTAAGTATTACATTCATTCATTTTCTAACATATTTTACGTTTTGGTATCCAGGACTGTTCATCCCGCGTGTGAATATGGATTATAAAATGTATACTCGTATGTGATAAATAGTACTAAAATTTCAGCCCGGTTTTCGGTCGCTATATCAGTTTCGTCGTAATATCCGATGTCGTAATAGGCGATATGTCCACAATGTATTTAATATGGACTCTGGTACTCTGGCGGGACTGTAAATGTTCGCCTTTAGAACCGATAGTCGCTACATCCGTTGCCGTTATTATCGATAAGTATCTACTGTAGTATACTTACTTATCGACTTGTAAAGTATAAAGTTCGTCTTCTGTTCATTGTTTGTTCTTTTCCGCTGCATCTGTACTGTTTCTTCTGCTTTTCTTACTCATCTTGCAAGACTTCGGGGCTTCATCTGTTTCTATTCACTCTGATGTGTCATATATCTACATTAATATGTATATTATTGAAGATCAACTAAAGAGCCACTAATACCGAACACTGGAATAAATAGCTTTTTAACTAAAGTGACAACACGTTAATTCGGTGCACGAAAGTGCTAAAATATTAATATTTACGTTAGTGTTATATTTCGCATCATATTTAATTGCCATATTAATATTTTTTAATATACATCAGCCTAAAATTTGACCTATCGTTGTAAATTTAACTGTGATCATCCAAAATATTCCTCAAATCAATTGTTTCACAGGTTGTAATATTTCAAAATGATTTTCTTTTACAAACTTGTCCACAGGGCAGCTTTTATTTCTCCTGTGCCGGTCAAAACCATTTTATCAACCTGAGTTAAAACATAGAGCAGTAAGTGCTCCAACATTTTATGTTTCAATCTCAATTTCTTGCTTCAGCACCCAAGCCCTTATGCGATGTGTCACTTTGAGTCCGTTTTTAGGTCGAGCCTGATGCAATAACGTCTGCCGGGTTTTGCTTTTACCTGCATCCCTCAATCTCCTTTTTAGAATCCTGCTCACACGCCAAGTCTGAACTCTTCAGCGAGGTTAGACTGAAATTATTAAATAATGATCATTTTCACGCATTGTTTAAAAACCAGAGCTGTTGGTTTTGAATGAATATCTATATTAAACTAGCTGACCGGGCAAACGTTGTTCTGCCCAAAAATAATTTGTCTCTGAAACCCATTATAGAGTTTTAATTTTATGTCGTGTCCACCGCCTTGGACTGATAAATAAATGCCATTTTCGCAATCAACGTCCCAAAAAACCTCAATAACGACACCCATATCGATTTTTTGGCTTATTTACCCCATTGCACCCCTAAGGTGTTGATTTTCGGAAAATCACGAAATACGTGTCTGCTTATTTGTTTGTAGGAGTACTCCTACGAAGTTTCTATTTAATATTATTTTTCCGTACAACAATGGAACCTTCCTTTTACCCCTTTAGGGGTTGAATTTCGAAATATCCTTCCTTATTCCTTGTATACATCATAGCTGTGACCTACCCGGCGTTGCCCGGGCACAATATTACGTGAACCAATGCGTGTATGTTTTAAAACGTGACTTTTCCATTGTTCTATTCCGGTTTTTCCATAAAAAAAAATCGATTTTTCCTAATTTTCCGAGTTTTCCACTCCGATTTTCTCATTCTTCTCTTCGAAAAGCCATTTAGAATCATCTTTTTGATTTTCTGAATTTTCCGACTTTTCCCGCTCGATTTTCCCAAAATTTTCTCTCATACAAACCTTGTCCTGACAATTACGAACACAAAAAAAAATGAGCCAAATTGGTCGAGCCGTTCTCCAGTGATGATGTAACACACATGCGGCAATTGATTTTTATTTTATATAGATGCAGACCGGTCACTACCAAGTGCAAATTAAGCTTCAGCCAGAATATGCATCAAACGCCAAGAACTTTTGTTTAAAGCTCATTGAACCATGGACGAAGTGCAGTTAATCCTATTAACTGTCCATATTTCTAATAAACTTTTGTGCGCGTTCTTTATAGCTCCTTGAGGCAAGGAATATCATGCTTAATTGGAGTGCAGCATGTTTTGTAATAATTGAATGGAGAGGATGGAGACTGCAAGCCATTCTGAGGAAGGATATAAATTTGCTCGAAAATATCTTAGTCATCAGTTGTGTACATGAAGAAAAAGATGATAGTTATTAACTACATTGAAGTTGGAAGTAATTATAAAATAACGGTCAGTATGTGACGTACCTGGTAATCAATATGCTTAAATATTTGCGTACCAGTAGAAAACTGAATTATTGCTTTAATTATTTATATACTATTCAACCTTGTCGGTCGGTACTAGATATTACATGGATTGCCAACGTAAAAATTGCCTGCTGATAGAGCAAGTCATAGTTCATTTACAGATATGGAACTGTTCGAACGTTTAGTGATAACTAAAGTACACAAAATACCTGTGTAAGTTTGTTAATACAGTTTTTATATCAAACGCAAATGTTGAACTTCGATAAATTCGATAAATTTTCAAAAATATTTACCATAGTTTTTATCAGCATATTTACTCTCTACTAATATTATATTTGTTATATTTTGAATTTATCTTGATGAAAAACGCTACTGAACAACTGCACCAAGCTTTTTAAATTGACGTTGACGTTCAGTATATGTTAAAGAGCGAATAAAATATGTTCCTGAAGTGAACATTTAAAAATTAACTTTATATTTGTATTGTATTGAATTTGCAACCGATTAGGACTTTATACTCATGTTAGAAAGTTTGAGTCGTTTCTATCTGTATCTTTCAATGTTTCAATGAAAATTAGTGTTATGTTTCGGCGACGAATTTTTTTAAATTTTATCCAAGCATACATTACAAATTGTTTACCAAAGTTTGAATAAGTATAACGTTTCTAATTGAAAAATGATAATAAACTCCACTAACTATCGTCGAAACATCCATACAGCATCGTAGTCAAAACAAAACAGGCATACTATTTAAAAAAAATGCAAAAAAAATTATTACGGTCATTGATTAATTTATCTTCAAACTTTCGTAACAATGTAGACTAATTTGGAGAATTTATTGTTCATCTTTTTTTCACGCCTCAGGTATGCTTCTAATAGTTATTTATGAACTAAGGGCATTATGAAGATGTTTATGCCCGCCCGATGGCGAGGGTTTAAAGGTCTCCCAAGGGTATAAAAATCAAGTAATGCTCGTGATGCATACAAAAATTTGTCGTACTAGACGCATCCAGGTACATGATTGGTCAGAAAGATGACGCTTGCCATTTTTGTAACCATTCACTTACCATAGTAACTCACAATGCCCCCCAGTACATAGTAAAATTTTTGTTTAAAGGAGTCTAAATGCTGAAAAAATTGTTATAAGAACATTCCATTAAAGAGAAAGATTTGTTGGAGAAAGTACTACAACATTCTTTGTATGTCCCTACAGTGAAGCTTTTCCATAACGGACACCCATAAGGAATCTGAAACTGCCCGTTGTAGAAAGGTGTTATTCCGAGTTTTATTTTACCATACATTCAGTTCTGTACACTAAAAACCGTCCGTTGTGTGGAGGTGTCCGCTATTGAGAGGTTTCACTGTATTCAGATATAATTAACATTTAGGTCTATAAATAATATTTGAGTACAGTATTTTACCAGGATTACATAAATATAGAAGTAAACGTAATTAATTTATAATTCCTGGAAATGATTGTATTGATCTATGGGAAGAACCTTATCCTATGGCTTAAGGGTAGCTCAGACTGAAAATGAAGCACAACATTAATTTACAAATGCAACCAGTTAGAGTAAAAATTCATAATTTAAGACGTACAACACAAAATAATCATAGAATTTCGAAACACACTGTTTTTTGCAAAACGTTTTTAGCGTGTTTAACCCGAGAAGTTGGCCATTCGAAACTGCTGTTAAGTAATTTTGGCTGAATAATGTATAGTGATGAAATGTGTCAAATAGATAAATTCCCTGTAGAGACTTATTTCGGTGGTTTTACTTCTCGTTTCACTATATTTACTTGGAAATTTCCCCGAATTCGTCTTATGATTCACTGACCTTTATATAAACTAACAAAATATAAAACATCCAAGAGCACATTAAATGCAAAATTATTCAGAGATATTCGAAGTGTTACGTCAGGTTTCGCGTCTGGGTTTAACCTATGCATATAGTACTAGACAATTTGCATAATCTCCTGACTTTTTTTTCATTAACGGTCGGCATTTTTATAGTTAATTATTTTTGTAAATATTTACTATTATGGTATTTATGTTTGTCGCATTTTTATTGTGCTTATGTGTAAAAGAAGAAAATAGGTTATGAGACGCCTGAAGGTACATTAGGCATGAAAAAAAGATCTTTAAAATTGTGAAGTATCAAGGGTAATATAACAAAACCTTGATACACAGTCGACTTTTTTCTTGTATCTAAATTTCGAGTGTATTTTAATAATTTTGAAGTTAATAATCTAATTAACGTCCGAGATCTAAGCTGAAGGGCTTTAATATATGAAAAATTGCAAAGCACGAAAAATTTAGCAGCAATAAAACAGAAGTCATTATTGTCTTGATTGGTTATAAGGTTAGTAACTTAGAATCTCATTGGTTAAAAATGGAAATTTGGCAGGCGAAATAAATAATCAACGTGTTATTCGTTGATGCTTGGTGTCAATGTGCAAATTCAATAGGTTGAAATATAGATTAAATATAGCAATAGACAGTACACAATCGTTTGTATGATTATTTTCGGTCGGGCTTCGGCAGTTTCATAATTGTTTATACAAAGGTCATCTATAGTTTGCTATGAACAAAGTTTAGGCATGTGGAATTCATTGTACGCAAATATCGACCGTTATTGGTTTAATCGTAAGGTCAAAATCCCACTACATTTTAATTGAAACTTAGATGTTCCAAAAATGTAAACCTATAGCGGGAGATCTTTTGCATCTTTTGTAAAATGTACATAAGAGTTAAAAAGAGAAGCATGGTAATAATGTGTTTAACAATGGAAAACAAAACAAAACACTTAATGCATCACATCCACAAATCCATTTGTTTTTTTTAATATTCACAGATAAATGTGTTCTAAAATTACTAGTTCCAACTTCAACTTGATGGTTGAAATTTAATAGGCTGTCTAAGTTTTGTATTTTAACCTTCTCAATTGATGGTAGGCTTTTAAAATTAATACTGAGAATATTAGTTACGCTATTCTCCGCCATTTTTTTTAAATTAAAACTGAAATTACCCAAGGCAAATCAACACGCTCCAACTTCAACCGATATTCTGTAAAATCATCCAAACACGATACAGCGTTACAAGTGGGTTCAATTTGCACATTTGCAATTCATTTGAGTGCCAAAGCTCGCGCAGTACTGCACAGTATTTCCAAGAAGTAATGCTATCGGTGCGACGACCGCTCGACTCTGATCACATTACATTTTCAGGGACGCAATATTTGTAAATATTATGATTGGGTGTCTGCCGCGGTGGCGGCTCAAAAATCGTAAGACCTCACGTTAAAACTGCTATATCGCCGATTCGACAGCGGTCGCTTCGACTTGATCCCATACAAGTTTGGGGCTCAGATTCGTAGAGCTCACAGCTGTTCAGTGCATGTGATATGAAGCAGCATTCTATAAAAAGAGAACTGATAAAATATGAATCATTTGAAAGCACTCGCTGAAGAAGCTCTTCAGAAGTATGTATACCAAAATATAGATTTAATTTTAAATTACCCAAATATGCTCTTTGAACTTTTGTCCTTTACAAAGAGTCAATACAGTTCAATACATATTACCTAGTAAACAGCTTGTTTGCTATCCAGACCCAGACATATTTGGTTTTATAATTAAGTGCAAAAATTAATAATTTAGAGCACCGCTGCTCCATGTAATATCGTGCGATGTTTAAAACAATTTATGAATCCGAAATGCGCAAACCCGGTCTTGGAGCGCTGCATGCGATGTTTTCGTCAAGAGAGGTTATTAGCTTCGAGCCAGGTCTATACATATTCCGTTGCAACCTCAAATAATAAGAAACGTCGATATTTGATTTTAACAATGCAGCACCTTCGCCTTCCAGGCGAACATTTGCAATTAACCTAAATGCGATAAAGATTACAAAACGGCAACTAACGCCGCGTAAAAATAATTCTAATGCAATTGCAGCACGGCTGCGCCTTGCGCAATTCGCCGATGTTGGCTGGCCTGAGCTGCATTATGCGGTCAGTGCATCGTCGTTGCATGTGAGCCAGACTTGTTTTGTATCCTTTTTCCTGCCGTGACTGGCTTGTAAACAGCTACAGCTGGTGCCGGCATCCTTTGCCCTCCAGAACGGAAACGCGTGGTGTAGAAAAAGAGGGTCCGACTCCCCGGCGTTGCTGCCTCCAAACAGGTTGGGTTCGGTGATAGCCTTTGTCTAGGAGGAGCTACTTCTAGAGAGGGACGGAGGCTCCGTACCATCGTAAAGGAGCACTGGGAACGCTAAAAACGAAAGCAAATATAAATTTGTCAATAAATCGGTATGGGAAAATCTTGTCCCGATCGGAGTTTCTTGTCTAGTTTCAACGAATCGGCTTGCTTTACGAACATGATACATGATCGGAAGGTGTTCGCCCTATAAAAATTACTATAATCTGTTCCGTATCGTTTCTGCTTTAATCAGGAACCAGCATAAATTTGCTACTTCTTAAATTTTGACGACAAAGGTGAGAATTTGATATACATACCTAGTTGTTTGTCTGGCAGCATAGGACCACAGATTCGCATTACTTCAGTGGATACGGACGTTACTTAAACTACCGTGACCTAAGTAGAACCTGAACGCCCAAACCGGGAGTCGAACTCTCGTCCGAGCGTTCCGTGTTTCACTGTAACCTCGGCTGCTGCGGCAGAAACCACTGACCCACCGAGGTTCCCAAAACTACGCCTAAAACAAATACTTGTTCTTCAAAAAGAATGTTGCTCTTTAAATAATCGATCAACGCACATTACTGCACATGTGTTAACCATTGGCGCTTCATTCCATCTCAGTTTTATTGATTTATGGGTATATTAGTTTTTAAGCTTCCACAAATTTAGAGTAGTATTAATATCAAACCACCGAAGATTATGAGATGGCGCCACGTGCAATTATGGAATGGAAGCGTATCACAGAAGCGTGAAAATCAACATCGATTTAGATAACAAATCTACGTATGTAGACGTTGCAACGAACTTGATTGAATATGTATTGATAGAGTTAAGGCTCCACGTTGTGTTACCTATGAGTATATGTTTATAATTATATTTTAGTCAATTTAAATTGCACTATTTATTTAATTTGGATATTCAAAATTATTTTTCCGGCTAGCTCCTGAAAATGCACTTGACGGAAAATCAGACTGGATTCCTTTTATCTAAATTGCTTATTCTGAAATTTGATGTTCCGATTTTAATTATGACAATTCAAAACTTCTGTCAAACGGTACGTCAAACCAACTTTGAAAATTCAATCACAAATACTTGATCGTTACATTTGTTATATGACAATTTCAAATATTAAGTACTTCCTTAACAATTCATTCACTTTTAATCTTTATTTTATTTCAGTTCTAATTTAATACCTAGACTCGTTTACCTTTTATTTGAACTTATCACTCTCCTCTACAGAAACCAACCCTTTCACTCAAAAGCGCGGCGAAGACCTCTATTGGCAACCAAACTGTCAAACTGCCGAGGATCAGGATCCGTATTAACCCAGGAAAAACTAGTTTGCCTTAGAAATCAGCCCACACAGCTTCCTCACAGCATGGATCCAAACAAACCCCAGTCGTAGTTGTTTCTTTTCAATATTCAATCCAAACCACTCTCCTGAAGTACGCCACAGCTCAACACCAAGAATCCCGACCAAGGACAAGACACCAAACCTCCATAAACATGCTCACTCTGCCAACGACTTCCCTGCGACTCTCCTTCCGTGTAAATAGCTTGTTGAAATCCAACTCAATCGACGCACAATGTCAAATGTAATTCCACAATAAACTTAATTCAGTATTTTTTCTTTTTATTTTCTTCTGTAGATTAGCACTGCTTTAGTTAAATATTCTCACCATATTCTTGGTCGTCCTCCATTTAGTATGCTCATCTTCTTATTTTTAACATTTCCTTCTATTTACCACGCGAATTTTGTATTGACTGCAACCCTTTTATATTCCAAACATTTTTAACTTTTCAAAAATTTAAATACCCAATTCATATTCAAATTGATCTTTATAATATTTAATTACTGTAATCTTTGAATCCCATTTAAACTGATTTTTATACCCCTATATCCGTATCATAACAGTATAGAGATGGTAGCTTATAATTCTACAAAAACGTAACATATTGACAGTTATAATAATAATAGTAATAAGTGGCAGATACACTTTTTCCACGATGTTCCATTGAGCTGTGTTTCTCATGAGTTCTTGAGTTTTTCATTAACATGCATTTGCTGCTACTACTGCAAGGAGTTAATTACACTCACGATTCTTGTACAGAAAACGCAAACGTAGTTAATAAAAATCGATCTCGTCCATGAGAAAATTGCTAATTAAATGTAACATTGTTAGATAAGTTATTTCTTGGTGTAATCTAAGAAAACACATACATTCATTTAAGGTGCTTTGAATGATGTGTATCACAACATTAATTAATTTCATAAAATTTTATGGCCTTTTTTAGTACTTATCATTGTAATTATTGATTGTCTAATTCGATCGTGCAGGCGTATTTCGTGCAAATATTTACAGAAGATGCTCCATAAATGCTATTATGGAAACTGAAAATACAAAATATGAATTGGTTGAGTTGTCCTGGCGAATTCTCTTGAAGAATTATTAAAATTCAGTATGGCGCTCGCATAGTATTGTTTCTCTTGCAGAAGATACGACTTTTTTCCAAAAACTGTATTTTAAAAGCTGACAGTCTTTCGTTTCACATTCAGAAATTTTACACATTATGGAAAACATCCATGAGCATTGTGGGTCATGAGATTTAACATTTTAAAAATTGAAAATATTGACATTGCATTTGAGGATAGATTTTTAAGGTCGTCTATGTAGGAATGTTTATTTTATAGAGCAGGTTTTTGCTAGGGGTAGTTTTGAAGACCACATTTTTATCATCCACAGAATTGATAGACACTATTTTTGCTAAGAATAGAGAAAAGGGGATTTCTATGGGTTATAGTCGGAGAAACAAAAAGGAACAGATCTAGATCTGACGAAATCTAAAGAAACCCTGTTACAAAAGACGTTTATAAACTGGGAAAGTAGATACAAGGTGACCACAAAACAATCTTCACCAAGAGCAATAGCTTATAATATGAAACTTCAGTTGAAGAAATTGTTATCAAGCGTTATAGAAACTACACACTTTTATCTATACAAAGAAATAATACGTCTTTAAAAAAATCATATTGATATCTCTGTAAACGTGATAATACAACTCTACTGGTTGCCTAAAATTGCACGGAAGATGTGGGTTGAAAAAGGTTCAAATACTATTTGCCATAAGAGTAACCGAAATAGAGAATGCAATAATTACTTTCGTAGCTAGGCAACAAGTATGTACAGTAGCTACTGGTTGCCTAGCTACCAAAGTCATTATCGAATTTTCTATTTCGGTTAGACTCTGTAAAATGTAAGAAGTACATGATGACTCAGCCAAATCTGACCGGCAAGCTCCAGTCAGCTGATGGGCAGTGGCGTAGGGTTTTCGTTGTAAAGTTGGGGTACTTGTATATTACAAAATATAGAACTTTTGAGTATTAAATTATTGTATTTAGCATATTCTGGAGATTTTTTAAAGACAATGTATTACCTTTAGCAAGGAAAGACAAGAAATCACGTTACGAAACAAGAATTACACCTCCAGAACAGCTAACTGCAAATGCTAGGTTATAGGTTATAGAGTGCGCGTTCCGCGTGCTGCGCCACTGAATTCCAACCTCCCCTTAAATTTGAATGTGAACTCGTCTAGGCGAGAACTCGTTTCTGCGCATTATGTACTTCTTACATTTTACAGAGTCTACCTTGTGGCATTTGAACCTTTTCCCACTCATCGAATTGCCATGTTCCATACAGTTCTAGACAACCTGTATATGTACTGATACACATTCATCTACAACACCAGTGGATGCAATAAACCCAATCAACGATGAACTTGAATATTTTTATAGTTTAAGCTAACTGAAATCTACTGTTATGAGAGTTTTACAAACCCTGAAGCGCTTGTTGTTTATGTTCTGATCAGACACTTTTATTACTCCGTTGCTTAACTGTTTACAGTACAGTACAGTAGAAATATCCGAACCCACTTATTTACGTCTGTCTCTTTGTGCATGTTGTGCTATGTGCTAGTATGTAATCTGCCTATCAGCCATTGTTACAATAAATTTTTTTTTAAATCGACAGCAAAGGTTATTGTATTAAAGTTCTTATCACGGCATCTTCTGTAGTAAAACTAGTATGGATTCACCCTTTTTAATGATACATTACGTCACTGGAATAAAAGAAGTACTTTAACTATTAGAAACTCGTTTACCTCGGAAAGTAAATAGTTGCCTTAAGAAATAATTTGATTACATTCAGCTTGCGAAACACAAGTAACTTAGTTGAACATAATTCAGTTTAAAATGTAACTTTTAAGCGGTTTTCCAACTATGAAAATAAAGAGTAATAAAATGAATTTTAAAGGAAAACATTGTCTGTTTCATAACACATAATTTTCAACGTCCTGCTGTTTATTATTACTAAAAAATACACTGAGATACAATGAAAAACGAAAGTAGTACCGTAGATGAAAATGCGGTTTCGTAGTAAACCACCTAACTAACCGACTGGAATTTAGAACTGCTTACATTTTGCATTACTCTGTACCCAAATTCTCGGATTGCTGCTAGTTTTTTTTTATGCTACATATTATTATAGTCAGAAATAAAATTTAGTCAGGGGACTCCGTTTATACTGATTACAGCACAAATTATACATAAATAATCAAGAAATAAACATTAACTTTAATTATCCCCCACCTTAGAGAGAATAGGCTTATAAATTAATCGTACGTGCACTAAATAAAACAATTCGGACAAGTTACTTTGAGTTTATTTTGTAGTAGTATTAGCAAATTCATAAAAAAAGGTAACCACAAGCTCGTAATGGACCTATTGGGTCGCCCTGTTCTATATCATTGCAAAACTCCCCACGAAAATTAGAAGTATAACACAGAAAAAATAAACATGTATCTATACAATAGGATACTAAAATCTTCAATTTCATGATGTATTTATTTACTTAACTGGCCGCAAGCGGCTATTTCGAAAAGTTCGGAACCAGCCGGTCACGCTCTTGGTTTTGCAAAAATAAATATATATTTTGGCTCATATATTTACCATATTTGAATGTTGTTCTTAAAAAGAATGCACGGACTTTATTGGATTTATAAGGTGCTGATAGGAGTAAGGGTCCTTACTCATTAGTAAGGCGAAATTTTAGGTCGTGTTATGGTCGTATATACAGTGTGTCTCAGGATTGATGTTAAAAGAGGTGAGATGGATTAAAAATTTTTGAATTTTATTTTAAGGTTCTGGTGTTCGGCCCTGCTTGCTTGGAAAAGAATTTTAAGAATATTTTCAGTTTTTTGAAAAACAAGTAAGCCTCTACAGGGAAGCGAAAACTGTTTTATTTTCAGGTAACCTACTCTTTGTGTTTATGATACGGCCAAATTTTATTAAGAAAAGTTGTTTAGAATGATAAATTATAGCCCTATACAAAATTTCATAAAGATCTGTCGACTTATAAAAAACCGTTATTTTTTAGATAATTGTATTTTATTCTCAGGTAAACTACCCTTTTTGTTGATGATACCGCAAAATTTTATTAAGAAAATTTATTTAGAATGATAAATTACGACCCTATACAAAATTTCAGAAAGATCTGTCGATTTAGATTAAACCGTTGTTTTTTAGATAAACGAATTGAATTTATTAAAAATGACGGTTTCATCTAAGTCAACAGATCTTTCTGAAATTTTGTAGAGGGTCATAATCATTCTGAACAACTTTACTTAATACAATTTTTCCGTATCATGAACGAAAAGGGTAGTTTACCTGAAAATAAAATACCATTTTCTAAAAACTAACGGGTTTTTCTAAGTCGACAGATCTTTCTAAAATTTGGTATAAAGCCATAATTTATCATTATGAACAACTTTTCTTAATAAAATTTTGCCGTATCATGAACAAAAAGCGTAGTTTACCTGAAAATAAAATAGTTTTCGCTTCCCTGTCAAGGCCTACTTGTTTTTCAAATCTGAAAATTTTCTTAAAATTCTTTTCAGACCAAGCAGGACCGAATCCCAGAACCTTAAAATAAAATTGAAAAATGTTTAGTCCATCTCACCTCTTGTAACATCAATCCTGGGACACACTGTATATATTTACCTTGCGTTTAGCGTGATATTTTTATCTATTTTTTGAACTGAAGGTCGCATTGTCTTCTAAAACTATTTTCCAATAGTTTAAGTAAACTCTTGGCTTTGTTATATCAGTAATCCAGTTTTGAAACGCTAACAAATCGCTAGGCGGTGACAATGTATTTATTTCACCGCCATCTGTAACGGTTATTTACGTGTTTATTTAAGCAATACTGATTTTAAATCACTCACACGTACACCACCAAATACTAACAAAAGCACCAAGTAACGTGTCTACTAAAAAAAATATCATTTATAATGGATAATTGCAATCAACATGTAAGATCTTTGCTCATAGCTCACGTCGAAGGCCATAAATGGCCTTCTGTCGCTGACGTCACGAGTTCGTAACGTCAGAGAGCTGAAGCCTGAGTTTTTAGGTGGTATCGCTATTTCCCTTAATTAAACTCTTGGACTGCGGAAAACGTCCCAGTAATTTGGATGAAATTTTCAAACTAAAGTGCACATCTTCATATCGCCGCGCCGCACTATGTGCTCTCCCGACACTTAACACAAATAAATTTGTTCAATTGAGTCGTGTATATCCACACGTACTAACGATTAGGCGAATGCATGTAGCTCAGTTCAGCAGGCTGTTAGTGTACAATATTAATAAATGGAGCGGCACCAAATAACAATCGTTCTTATAAGTTTGTTTGGCATTTTTGCGTTGTTTTTGAATATGGTTTCCGTACTTATTTTTCACTTACAGTGTGTCGGATCATGAAGTAAAAATACCAATAGGTATCATTTAAATTTTTGGGACACTGTTAATCAGTATTTGGTTTGTGAGTTCTTATTTATGTAGGAAACAAGAAAATTGGGTTGAATGAGACGTATGTTATACAGTGGCGACTCCAGGAGAATTTTGACCGAACGTAAAATGCATTTTTCACCCCACGGGCAAAAGTTAGCATCTGTGAAAGCATTTACCAAACTTTACAGGCTAATAAAAGATGACGAACTGAATCGAATATCTTTCCTTCAGTGTTGGTTAAATATATAATTTGATTAAAAAATGGATCTCCACCGTTTGATATACAGTGCGAACGTTGGCTGTGGAACGCTCCAAATAAAAAATTCCCCGATCATCTGCGGCCAAAATCCTCGGACACGTCGACCTTATTTTTTGAACGCGTATCTTTTCTGATAGTTGTCAATTTTTTTTACCCCCACCTCTTTCCGTAATGACGTCATCGCCATTTTTTTAAATGGCAGCCACCACTTTTTTCTATGGAATCTGATTCTCCTTGAAATTCTGCGGTTGGGCGATGGTCATTTGATTAGTTAGCGACACTATTGGCATTTATGAAAAAACTAAATTATGAAAAACTGAAAACGCAAAATCGAGATAGCTGTGGAATTTTTATCAATTTATTTGAAATAAATGAATAACAATTTAACAGAACGTCAAATAAATAAAATAGCAATCAAATGAACATCGCCCAACCGCATATTGCTGTATGCAGAATTTCAAGGAGAATCAGATTCCGTAGAAAAAAGTGGTGCTTGCCATTTAAAAAAAAGGCGATGACGTCACAACGGAAAGAGTTGGGGGTAAACAAATTGACAACTATCAGAAAAAATGCGCGTTCAAAAAATAAGGTCGACGTGTCCGAGGATTTTGGCCGCAGATGATCGGGGAATTTTTTATTTGAAGCGTTCCACAGACAACGTTCGCACTGTATATCATTTCAGATAGGTCGTAACATAGTTATTTAAGTACTTAAGGGTAATTATTTTGAAAAAAAAAACTCTTACCGTCTCGCCCAGGAAATTATTACATACGGCCTTTAAATATGCCCCCATTACGCGGGACGTTTCTTTATCAGACACATACGTGCGAAAGTTGTAAGCATTAGTGACCAGGAAATCGATATATGCTCGTTCTATCGCAAACTGGGGGAGCTAAGATTGCATGAGCCTATAAAGACAAGCGGCTCCAGTTGAACCTTAAAATATCCTTGTCTTTTGAACTACTTCTTGCCGCTCTGCATCCGCTGCAGTTTATAAACTGTAGAAAAGCTGATGAGCCGCTTCGATCTGAAAGCAGGCAGCGCTTATGGTTCAGTTCATATTCATGAAATAACAATTACTCGTGCTTGCTTAAGCTTTAAAATAATGAGAAGAATGGTACAAATTAAGTGAAAAAATATTTTCGAAATAAAAAAATCTTGAATGACTGGTTTATGATGTTATACACTAGAACAATAATTATACATCTTAACTTAAAACCGTTCGTCATTATGATTAAATAAGTTTCAAAGTGGGTTAGAATAAATTGATATTATAAATGAATACTTAGATGTTTTGTCATATTTACAGACGAATACCAACTACGCTCACACTGTGGCACCGTTTACGGATTTCGAGTTTTATTACATTATAAACCTGAACATGCGAGTGATAAAGAAAAGTAGGATAATTATAAATCCGCAATCTAATCCTAAACTTGGAAATCGATTAAGCTCTGAATAGCGGTAGCGTAGTTTAATTGAATATTGAATAGCGGTTGCTCGTTGCTGAAATTAGTAAATGTCGGCCAAATAAAATACGAAATCGCCAATGGGTACATAATGCGAAAAAGCTAACGTCTAGTGTAGCTTGTGTGTTAATTGAACAATGAAAACGGATACGTGCACTCCACAAAGTGGAAGAGTTTCCTTATCGCCTTCCCTGAACAAACCTTCCATCAGGACAGGAATCGGCCTCGTTCAGGCAGCGCTTGCGTGTTCTGTCCAAAATCATCCCAGTTTGTCAATAGAAGTAGAATTTTTTATGTGTTGTTAACGGCGGTTCAAGGTTACGCTTTCGCTCGATTTGGGTCTTTTCATTCCAAACACAAGAGTAGGAATATGGAGGGAAAATGCTTCAAATGTTCGTCGTGGCGTACCATGCAGACGTTTTACTTGATTGTAGTTGTTGGATTGTTCCGGTCTATTCGTAGTTAAATTAAAAGCGAAACGGGAAGATGGAAATTGTGTTGCTTCCTTGTAATGCATAAATTAAAATAGTTGTAAAATACTTTCGCACTTGCTAGAATATTGTATTAAACAATGGCAACGTTTACTTTATTAATAACTTGTTTCTTCTAGATACAAAACTATGAACCTCATACAGTTTGCAATTTGCTTGACAGAAAACATTTTTGCTATATATAGCATCGTATCTTCAAATTAAACGTGATTGAAGTTCCTGTGTGAGTCAGTCTTTGAAATCGTTCATTGTAGTTCAATAGATATAAAATGTAGTAAAGAGATGCTATTTTGGAATTCTGATGCATTATTGTGAATGAATCTGTTATGTATTAGGTTGGAACTAATTCGAAACATTCAGAAAAGCATTATTTCATTCATACATTTATAGCAGTGAAACAGTGTATTGAATATATACTGCGTTCATGAGTCATACCACTTTGATGAAGTTATATTTCCATTTCCACTTTATTGCAAAACTACAAAACCATACTCCCAAACGTGACATTAATTCCAAACATAACCGTCCAATAGTGAACTATAGCAGCATATAATTCTTACACATCGTCCTAGAAGAACATTTCTCCTAGTTTGTCTGATTCATATTTTCGGGTAGTTGCATTAAAATTAGAACGCGTAAATCAGAAATTCATGAAGCACTAAAGCGGAATACATTTCAGATGCAGTGCTGATTAACAAGCGTCCAGTTCAGTCTTGTTGCCCATCTACCAATTTACGAGATCAAACTCAACTGGCTCTAATTTAATTATAGCTAGACACTTTTTTGCGCGGCAAATACTGTGGGTTGTTTGCAGATTCAGTTACAGCGTACGGAACTGGAATATGGAAGTCAGAAGTTCAGATTTTTTGTTTAATTTTGCATTGTTGGGAAAATCACTCGATTTGCGAAAAGGACGGAAGGAGAGGATATACTTGCACATGAAAGTAGTTACTTTCAGAATTAAATTAAAGTAGTGTCAATAATGGCTTAGCTTCAATTTTTTTGAACTAATCAACACCACTAGATAATATATTTCAGTTAACGCAGTTACAAATCATGTTAAAAATCGTTTAGTTGTGATTAAAAGTCGTTTTAACTCAATGAAAGGTCTTTTAATTAGCTATCAGTCCCTAAGATGAAATTAAAAGATTTTTCTGTGAGCCGAAATTATCCAAACCAAAAATAAGAAAACTGAAGATCATATAAACCATATTAAAAAAAAACAACATAAACCAGAAATGAAGTTCTTTATTTAGACTTAAAACCGTTGAGAATAGCTTAAATGTTGAACTTACAAGACTAAAAGTCGTTTTAACGAGACTAAAAGTTGCGTAAACAATATTGAATCATGAAGATTCAAAACTGTTTTAGGTTTTAAACAAGACAAATGTCAATGTAGTAAAAGTTGAAAACCTTATTCGACTTAAGCATCAGTTTAAGGCGATTAAAAATCCTGCACACGAGCACAAGGTGTCAGTTAACGAAGCATTTTCATTGACGAAATGAAAGACCATTTAAACGATACTAATCCTTGAATTCGTTGAAAGATGGTGTAATAAGATTGAAAGTCGTTTTAACGAAAGCGAATTCCATTTAAAGAACATTTAAACGTTATTAGGTTATTACATTAAATAAAGTTTTTAACAAATCAGTTGCAGTTTTGATAAACTTTAAGGTCGTTTAACGAAACTCAAAGTTATTTTAACAAAATTCAAGGTTGTATGAACGAAACATATGTCATTAAAGGATATTACCTAATGGTCAATGTCAATTTTATAATATTAACGCTCGTTTTAGAGAAACTAAAAGCCTTTTAAACAAAATGAGATTGTCATGATTAAATTAAGTGTTGTATTAACACAGCAATTGCAGTTTTGATGAACTTTAAAGTCTTAACGAGCTTAAAAGATTTTTAACGATATTCGTTAAACTGTATTAAAGTGTAATTAATTTCATAAGATTAATAAAGATTGTTTTAGAGTCTAGAGGCATTTAAAGAACTTGTAATCGTCAAATGTAACAAAGCCAATGTCGTCTGATGATCTTTACGATGACGAGATTAAAAGTTATTTTACTGAGATTCAAGATCCTATGAGCGAAATATAAGAAGTAAATTTCATAAGATCACAGGTCGTTGTAGAGAGACTAAATGGCGTTTAAACAAAATGTAGTCGTCAAGATTAATTTAAATATAGTTTGAACAATGGAAATGCAGTTTGATGAACGGTAACAATTTTAAAAGTTATACGATATTCCTTATGAACAACATTTTAGTCCCTAAAGAATTTTTTTTATAAGATTAGATGTAATTTACTTTTTTATTTTGTCTGTCCTATTTTCCTGTATCGATATCGAGGTTGAAAGCATATAAAGGATAGAGATAGTCATTATTGAAGGTCATTTTTAACGACGCTCAATCTCGGTTAAAAAGTATGTGATTTTTGAGATTGTATTAACACGTTAAATGTCATTTTGCTGACCGGATTAACTTATTTTAACACTATTCAAGATTGTGTAAGCGATATTTTACCATTTTAATGAACTTACGGCCATTCTAATCATATTAAAATTTATTTTAACTAGATTAAAGATCGTGTAAGCGATATTTTGCCATTGTGATAAACTTTAAAGCCATTTTAACCAGAATAAATTTTGTTAATGTGACTCAAGATCGTATAAGTGATATTTTTCCGTTTTAACGATAAAAAAGCGATATTTTGTCATTACAGTGAAGTTTAAGGCCATTTTTAACAATATTAAAAATTTTAACCAGTTTTGAGATCGTATAATGGATATTTTGCCATACTTATAAACGTTGAGACCATTTTTGACAGATTAAAAATTATTTTTAATTAATATTTTTTCCATTTTGGTGATTTTTAAAACCATTTTAGCCAGATCAAAAATTATTTTAACGTGATCTAAGACCGTATAAGTGATATTTTTTCATTTTGACCATCTTTATTGGCCATTTTAACAACATTAGAGAAAATAAGGAGCTTGAAGACCGTGTAAGTGATATTTTTCTATTTTTATGAACTTTCAGACCATTTTGACCAGATTAAAAATATTTTAACGAGACACGAGATCGTATAATTGATATTTTGCCGTTTTTGTGAATTGTACAACCATTTTAGCTAGATCAAAAATTATTTTAACGAGATTTAAGACCGTCATTTAGATTAATTTAAAATCATTTTAACAACATTAGAAAAGATAAGGAGTTTGACTATCGTGTAAGTGATATTTCGTCGTTTTGATGAACTTTCACGCCATTTTAACCAGATTAAAAATTATTTTACGAGATTTGAGACCGTATAATTTAAAATTTGGAATTTGAAGATCTTGAAGATCATTTTAGCCTGATTGAAAACTATTTTAACGAGATTCAAGACCGCATAAGTGTACAATAAAAACATTAACGAGATTGAAGACCGCGTAAGTGATATTTTGCCATTTTGAAGATTTTCATATCATTTTAACCAAATTAAAAACTATGGTAACCATATTCGAAATCGTATAGTAATTGATATTTTGCCATTTTGCTGATCTTTAGAGCCAGGTTAGCCAGTTTAAAAACTATTTTAACGAGATTCAAGACAGCATACATGATATTTCGTCAGTTTGATGAACTTATTTAAGGCCATTTTAACCGCACAAATTAACGCGATTCGAGACCGTATAGTGGCATTTCTCAATTTTTACGAACTTTAAGGTCTATAAGTGATATTTTGCTATTTTGATTAATTTTCAGGTCATTTTAATCAGATTATAAATTATTTAAGGGTATTGAAACCCGAATAAGTGATATTTTGCCATTTTGATGAACTTGAATGCCATTTCAATCACAATAAAAAATTACGAGATTCAAGACCGTATAAGTGACATTTTTACACAGTAATGAACTTTTAAGGCTATAAAAAGAAAAAAACGAGAGTCGTGACTCATGGCCATAGAAACGATATTTAAAATCGTATGATGGATATTAATAGTCAATTTAAAACTGTTTTAACGAGTTAAAAGTTTTTCAACTAGGTTACGTGTCATTTAAAGGTCAATTAAAGTACGTTTAAGGTTGATTAACAAAATTAAAAATTGTTTAAACGAGGATAAAAATGATAATACCTCCATTTCTGATGATTCTTTCGTAGTTACTGATGTACAGTAAAATATCGGTAACATTAATTTGAGTACTTTTAAGGTATTACAGTTTGCTTTTGCCTTTTCGCTTTAGTTGGTTTGACGCTGGTGAAATGTCAGTGTCTCTTTAACACAATAGTTTGCGTGGATAATTTTCTTCAAACCATGACTGTTAGGGATAAGATCAATTTGTCAGAGATAATATGACCACGTTTAGTTTTGCTAAAACGTATTTGCAAACGCATTTAAATAAGGTTTCATAATTTTAAAAGAAGTAAAACCTCTAATATTTATTTTCCCAATTTTTGAAAACTTCAACAAATTCTACCCTGACAAATATATCACGTTAACCTCGCTGAATACCCTCGTGGCGAATGCGCCCCTCCCAAACGTCGCCCAAAAAGGAAGGCCTGAAAAGTAGTCCATCGCATTCTAACAAAAACAGTGTAGTGCGTGACCGCAAGATTATAGTTTGATTCGAATCAATTTAATAAATCCCAACGGTAAACAAGATCGGAGGGCACGCATGATTGGGCTCGGTGGCACTTGGCGCAGTGACGCGTTGGCCGTTCGCGGATAAAATACGGCATTCCGGGAAACCGGCAATTAAAATCGCCATAAATGTTACATCGCGATAATCAGTTCCTGATGAGATTTGTCTTCCTCTCCGTCAGCTGACGGTGCAGCGCGTCAATATTCAATCGCGGTGCCGCTGCACCAACCTCCGTCTCGCCTATTTCGAACAGCCGCCCGACTGCGCCAGCGCACCAACGGCGTGTGTTGCCGGGGGATCTAAAAAATGGGATGTAGATATGATGAGGACGGTAACCTGGCTGGAGTCGGTAGACCGTGCACCCACTTGCACAGGCTTACTGCCGCAGGATGTGCAGCGGCAGCCAGATTTCTGCCGTCGGAAGTTGTTGGACTTGAGATGGTAAACTCTCGTGGGGATACCTTTTTAAAATTAGCGCTCCAGGTACATGGGAAAGCTAGAATATGAAGTCAAATGAAAAATAACGAAACAGCAGAGTTGGATGAGGTTAATTATTAACAATGTTGAATTTAATATGCAAGGAGATTAACAAGCCCTACAGACAGTCTTGTAATAACAGGATAATAATAGTGTGCTCCAGGTAAAAATGGATAGCACAGGAAGCTCATAAATGATATAGGGCAGAAATTCCCTTAAATCAGAAAAATATACAGCACCTGTGAGCTATCCTGTACACTAGTGTGCACACTAGTTTATATAGCCCTACTTTTTGATTTTTATACAATTTTAATTCTTAAACAACTTAATTAAATTGAATTAATTCAATACTATATCTGCTCAAACAAATTTCTAACAGTAAAAACATTAATTTGTAATCGAAGGAATGATTAACACATTGTATAACGGTGTAAGACCATCAAGACACAATTTTACTTATGGTATTTAGCTGGTGAGCTGATGCTCCGTCTTACAACCAAAATACCAAAAACTTGCCATTTCCCGAATATGCATGACATCAAGAACATTCAATTTATTCTACATTAGATGTAATTAATTTTATATACTGAGTGGGCGCGATAAATTTTTGCATCTGGAAGATTTCTCATGCCAGAATTCAAAGCAATACGAGCTTTACACCAAAAAGTGGTAGTAGCTGTTATTTTTCTGTAGAAAATGCTGCACCCGAGATGCATATGATTTTTTGTACTATGTACCAATATAATTAAAAAAAAATATATAATAAATTTTCGACAGTCAAATTGGTAAGATATTTAATATGTGGATGGCAATGTATCAAGAAGGACCTTAATGGTTGATAAAGACTCTATTTATGTTAATGCAGAGTACTTTTTGGCCTAGGTCAAAAAAGTAACTTTTTTGTCCCAGGTTTGTAAATGAAACTTACATGCTACATGACTTGTAAGTAGATTCTGTGGAATGATAAAAATATTAACTTGGCTTTCCCTAGAGGTTGTTTTATTTGCGGTAATAAAAGATTCGATCGGCGCTAGAATTTGACCTGGCCATATCAGGGCCGAATTATAGTTCTTCCAATCAAGACTTTGTTATTTGTGACTGATGCACCGTTTTGAGTAATTGGAAACGAATCTTCCTCTTCCGAGTTCTATAGCTTCATACCAACTGCTGTTCCTCCATTTTTTCCATGTAATTAATCCAGTTTGCTATATGGTTATCGCTATCCACTCTATTTTTAAATCTTCTGCAGGTTTCGTTTCTGGCTCTTATCTCTTCTACTTGTTCCTTTTATTTTTCTTAGAAATCCCATTTCTGTATTGACTAACTTCATTTTCTGTTTCCCTCTCAATGCCCATGATTCGCATCCATAGATTAGTATTGGTTTCACTACTTCGGCTTTAGTGCTTTCCGATATCCCTTTTTCCAAGGATATTGTTCTTTATGTTTCCCTATTTTGACTATTCTATCTATTAAATCGTCATTCTCCCTGTCGTGACTATGTTTACTTGATTCATACGTCTTCCATAATTTCTTTCAATGTTGTGGTTTGTGAAAGTTGTTCTTATGACTATTGTTTTTTGATTTTGTATATTTATGTTGACCTTGTTTAAGTGTTCAGTAAGTTTTTCTATATTCTGTTGTTAAGTCTGTTTCTGTTTCTGCTATTATTAACATATCACCCGCATATCACATTTCTCCAATTGTCACCACCTTCATTTCTTAGAATCCTATGTTATAATCGTTGAAACCCGCCTGCAATTCTTTATAGTTTCATCCAAAACCACATTAAATAGTATTGGGCTCAGGATACATCCATCCTTGTTTCAGACCAAGAGAATATTGAATATTTTCTCATTCGTTGTTCTTACATACCTGTATGTGTCTTTGGTATAAGCTTCTTATATTTTTTATCAATTCAGTACTGATTTCTCTGTTATTCAAAATTCTCCATATGTCTTTTCTTATCCTATCTATCCTATCTTGTATTCTCCTGTTCTAAATCCACTCTGTGTGTCTTCCATTGGGTTTCCTAAATGTTCTATAAAATTATAGTGTATAACTTCATATTCTACTTCTAGTTTTAATTTTTGTATGGCGTGTTCCAGTACTTCTCTACTCTAGGTATATTTTCCGTTTCTGTTTGCTTCTCATCTTGCCCATGCATTTCCCTTTCTTCATATCGTAGAAGAAATTTAATTATTCCCAAAAATCTAGTATGCCGTGTACATGGATTTTTTCAACAGTTGTCGTACAGGAAATAACGGACTGCTTTCCACGTCTTTGAATTATGGTATTTTCTTCAGTTATTATTATGTTCACCCAATTTTTACTTCCTTATCAATAAAGGAAGTATTGGATTCACCCCAAAAATTCGAAATTGAGTTTTCAACAGATCTTCACGTTTTAGAGTCCCCTGAACCCAAAATACATATTTTTTCATTGGTCTGTCTGTCTGTCTGGCTGTGTGTGTGCCTTTGAACAGAATATCTCAAAAACGAAACGAGGTATGACGTTGAATCTTCATATATAAGTTTTCTGTAATATGTAGATGCGACAGCAAGCTTTTGAAGGAAATCGCATAACCGGAAGTAGGTGTTTACTCTTGTGATTTTTCAGTTTTTTTCGGTTTTTTTCAAAAACGGCTCTAACGATTTTTTCAAACTTCACATTTTTATTACATTTTCAATTTGTATTGATGTGAGATAGGTGATTTTCCAGTTGAATACTTCTAAAATGGGTTTCCATTGTTTTTTTTTAATTTTTTTTTATTAACTCCTATTTTAAATAGAACACCCTGCATATTATTACATTTTTGAATTCAACTTAAAATTCTAGAAAAAATTTCTCTTCAACTAACGCTTTATTTTGTATCGTTTTTGCAGAATTTGTAATTTTTGACATATGCTTAAAAATTTAAAATCAAATTTTTGGCTCTTTATAAGATCACTGTAAAAGGAAGTTGTGTGCGTGTATCACACCAGATTTTTATCAAATGTAAAAGGTATAGTTGGTATGGTCTATTCAGTTACATATTTTCACCAGCATGATGTATGACTAGAGTTCTAAAAACGGAAAAAGTTTTTTTTTTCAGTAATAATGTATTAAGGGCCAATGATTTTGCCGGTAAAAATGTTTTACGAAAGTTTTTTGTTTTGGCAATGTCACAAGACAAACTAACTTGATCAAATATTTGTCAAAGTTAGTTTGTCGAGAGAAATTGCCAAAAAAACAAGAAATCTTGAGTAAAATATTTTCTGAGCAAAAGCATGAGCCCGAAATACATTTTGTGGACTATTTCCCAACATCGGTTCATTTTGTATCGGTATTCAATGAATGTGACATTTCACAATGACAGTTTAAATGACGTTCTGAAATACCACCTTGATTAAAACAACATATTTGGTGGTTGCCACGGATACAAGTGGTAAAAAACTGATATTATCCCAAGGGAAAATTTTGATTTTTGCCAGTAGAAAAACACGTGATTGGTTCAATTTTTGAAAATCATCGCATAATACAAGTAATTACAACAGTTGAATGACAATAACACTATCATCTTTTTACTTAAGGGCTCTCGTTATTAAGTAAACGTCATTGTGTCCCTGTTCTCTAGTATATTCATGCGGTGTTTTTGCTGTTATTTAAAAAATGCTGGCTCAGACCTGATGAAAAACCAACAACTTCATATGTTTTTTCCAATAAATATAGTTTTGTTTGAAAAAAACAAGATTTTTTACAGTACTACGAGTGTACATTATATGCTTCTTCGTAATAAACGAGTTATATACAGAGTGTTTGTAGATTGCTAGACAGCCCGTAACTTCGTTAGAATAATCGATATATCGAAAAGAACTTTGTATTTATTTTAAATGCTAGTATACAACCTACAAATTCACGTAAACCAATTTAAATCATGGCGTCCTATTTTTACGGAGGGGTACACGACTTTGATTAAAAAAAAAACACTCCGTAATTTTTAGATATTTAAAATCAGCGCTAAAAATACTTTATGATAGTATGCTTAAACCAACATTTTGGAACTTATTATTTTCTCATTTAGTTTTTATAATTAAAAAATTAAGTTCAAAATGTTAGGTTAAGTATGCTATCCTAAAGCATTTTTAGCGCTATTTCTAATATCTAAAAATAGACGGGGTGTTCTATTTAAAAAACCAACGTGGTACACTACGTAAAATTAGGTTGCCATGGTTTAAATTTATTTACGCAAATTTCTGGGCTGTATACTGGCATTTAAAATAATACTACGTTTTTTTCGATATCTCTATTATTAACGAAGTTACTGCCTGTCTAGCGATCTACCAGCCTGTATATACAGGGTGAGTCGGGAAGAACGGATCAACCTCCAGGAGTCTATTATACACGTGAAAATAATGTAAACTCAAATGTTGTTATCCGATTTTGATTTGTTTTCAGGTTATAGTAGCATTACAAAAGAACATTTTTTTATGGAGAAATTAACTGAGTTTTTGTAAAAAATCGATATTTTTATTAACTTTAGGCGTCATCATTTGCAAACAATGGAGAAGTGCGCCATTTATTACAAAAGCTAAAATGAAAATAATGCGTATGGTGATTTTTTATGACCCTATAACTTGAAAACAAATGAAAATCGGATAACAATTGAGTTTTTTTACATTATTTTCACTTCTGGAGTTTAGACTGTTCCTCCCGACTCACCTTGTATATCTCTTTGGAAAAAAGTTGAAAAAGTGACTGTTATGGCGTATTAAAATGTTAAATGCACAATTCGTTTCTTTTCTCCTATCGAATTCAAGCAAATGTAACGTGTGCGTTTCAGCTTTTTAGAAATTGAAGTATCTGTCAAAATAGACAATAGTTTTTAAATTTTATATAGTCGTGTTTTGTTGTTCTTATGCAACGGAAATTTTTATAAACTCTAAAACGATTGGGAATATTTTCCGTAAAATGCGAAAGCATTCAGGTCATATTTGCACCTATGCACCAAAACCAGGGTAGAAGAGAAAATAGAAACAAAATACGAAGGCGCGCGGTCTTTGTTATTACGTCACCACTGCGGTACTGAAATGTCTGTGGTTGCATTGTTATGAGTAAACCTTCAGCAGTTGCGGTATTTATTAAAGCAGCAGCCGCACACAATACCAACAGAAGAAAAGCACATTCGCTTAGCAAAATACGAATCTGGTCGATTCAGGTTTAGGAGGGTGGCGATTCCAATTGCTGCACTATTTATTGATCGTTTCTTGTTGTTTGGTAAATGTACTCGTATAAGCAATACGAACTAAATATTCTATTAAGTAATATAGTTTTTTAGGGTGTATGATACATCGGACATGAAGTTTAAAATATTCCACTTTATACACTTACTTTATAAATGTTATAAACAATTGATTAATGCACTATTCTTTATATTATATAAACGCGTGTTGTGCCTGCTTGCGTGTGTTACGTTTAAATTTGCTACGATTGGGTTTATTTGCTTAAGTCACCATCATCCCATTCATAACACATCGATCCGCCTATGCGTTGCGTAGCATTCCTGGCCGAGCGGTTAAATCAGATTATCTCTGATTCCCGATTCTTACCGATTGCGATTTTTTTCTTTGTGAATGAATCAATGTAAGTGTTTAATTTGACTGTTTTAGTCATTAGAAACTCATACCTAGTGTGATAGGGGCGAATGCAATTTATTACAAGTGTACTAAATACGCTTCGCTTTAATTGTGATGCAGACCATGCTCACTGCCGTCAAGTGTTAAAGTGTTCATTTAAATATGCGACAAATCCGATAAATTCAAGTGATTCGAATTCTGTTATCACTATTTATGATTTATGACATCTTTTCTAATCCATGTAATACTTTTGTTTGATAAAATTGAATAAATATCTATTGTTTCAGAAAATGAGTTGCTAGTACATATTCCAGTTTTTCTATTTTTGTCTTATTTTTAATATCAGTGAGATATTAGATCCAATGACGCAAGAGCTTTGTTTAGCATGTTCTGTGTAAATATAGAAGTCTGATGTATTTATTGATTTTGAAATACCTGAGGTAAGTTCTATAGATGATCATCAGAGATACGTAGACAACTAATGACTGATAAGTATTTCACTGGTTTAGTTCTCTTCTCATATCAGCTGATACGTTGCATTTATAGGTATAATATGATTCTCCGTTTGCTATGATAGCGACTAAAATAAACTTGATCGCTCTAAAACTATTTGCGCTACGCTGCGATTCAAGAAGTTTGAAAAGTTTACGAAGTCGTAGTAAACAATGTCAAAAGTTCTGCAGGAAATGCACAACGAGATTTACGGGGAAGAATGCGCTATCGCGATGCAGTTTTACAACCTCTATTTTCGCGTTCAGTTCGTTAGGTTTTTGTATTTTTAATGGTTCGAGATCCGGACAAACTCGTTCCGTCGTTGACAAATTCCTGAAAAACTAAGGAACTTTTAAATGGGGAACGAAGCGAAGCTGATTAGCTGAACTTCCAGTAGCCCGATGCTAAAAATTTGATTGATCTGGTCTTTCTCCTCGTGGTCGTCGACGATTTGCATCGAGCACGACGAAAATGGTAGGAAGTATTAATTACAATATTTCTACCGTGCTCGGACCTGTTTGAAAAACTCCAATTAAAAGCCGATCTGGAATAACTGCTTTTAAATCAAGCGTGGCAGCAAAAAACCGATTCAAGCTGATTCGACTGAAAAAACCGATTCAGATCGCAGTTTGTTGCCCAAAACATTATTGTAGGCGGCAAAAGCGAAACACCTGCCTGATGGCTGGGCCTTTATTATAATAACTGCTTCGCTTTTACTGCTTGTTTTACTAGACTTAATTCTAGATGTTATTAGTGCAGTTCTTCCGACGCCGAAGAACAGCTACCTTGTCTGACACCCAATTAACAGGTAGAGCTCGTGCCAATTAGACGCAACGAACGGTATAGAGCGAATTTTAAATTCTCATCAGATATTCGATTCAATGTGTGCCTCCCAATATCATCGGAGCTTTTCCCATAGCGCCGTTGCAATTTCCAGTCGTAATAAACCAATCCGCATGTCTCGTGTTCGCAAGGAAATAACGCAAATCTCGATGTATAAGTTTTGTGACTCTGAAACGCTGCGCCTGGCAATGGTCCAAGATAATTTCAGCTGCACAAAACGAAGGTTCGTTTTGTCAACGAACCGTCCATATCCAAGATACCCCTTTTTCAAAACATCGATTCAGAAGTACTACACGATAATCGCTCTTCTCAGGTCTTTATCTGCGTAAATTATAAGAGGAGTAATAGTAGAAACGTGTCAAGATTAATGGTGTGTGTAAAAGCGTTATCTAATCGTTTAATTTATCTCCAGAGATCTACAACTATGTAGGCTAGTAATTACAATTCATTTCCGTCCGATGGTTTAAAAATAAACCACCTGCTATAGAGCTGTCCGTTCGGCGTGTTTTGAAACACACGTTCATTGTGTAATTGTCTTAATTACCATCAAATTCAGATATCTCTCTCGAAACCTGTTAAATGTTCTGCTAAGGAGCATTACACTTGCTAATCCATTGTATGTCGGTCGATCTCGCCTTTTCTCCCCGGGCAATCTGCTCGGTGATCTAACTGGACCACCCAGGGCAAATTAGCCGATTCGTATGACTACTGCAAATTTAATATGCGTATGTGTCATGGATGTTGTAATTGAATAGGAGCAAATGCGTGAGTTTTCAGGTCTCTAATTAGTATTCAAACAGGTGATATTTGCGATGGATGATCTAACGCCCAACCTAGCGAATAGCCAAATATATCAAATGACATCTGAAGTGGCTTGGAACATTTCTTACATCGACACCTTCATGGTGTTGTTTTAAAAATGACAGAGTAAGGAACGCGCCCCGTTTAATCTATTTTGCTGTTACTTACTGATCAGCTTTAAAAAATCCCATGTACTCACTACTCAACATAATAGAAGACTATTAAGAGTCTAGTCTGAAATGCTTGTTTGCCTTTTCAGTAACTTAATTTCGTGCCAGACGGGTGTGGAATAATTTAAGTTTGAATGTTTGTTGTATATTCAGGCACAATTAATTCCAACCCCTAATTAAAGCGCGACGACATGTATCAGGGGTTGTTAAAATTTGGATTCAGTTAAGATTAATAATTCATTATAATTTTTAATTTACTGCCAGAATTAGGGTTCACGTTTTCTTAATTTTGTTAGGTTTTTGTGGAGCTTGTTATAGTAGACGCATTAGTACCTAATTAGTGCAATTACAGTATTGCAATTCTATTGATTCATTGATTATATTTGAAATTTAATAATAAACGAAAACGAAAAGCTTAAAAACTATTAATGCGATCACGTCTATAAAAGGCGAACTTAACGTGCCGGTCATAAGACGGATCTTCAGTCTGTCTTCTACCACCTTTAAGTCCTTCTAGGCTAGTGGTGCACCTACTTTTGGAGTTCTTTTCAAGTCCCCTCTATACATCACACATCCTAGACCATTTATTTCGAGCAGGTCCTGTATTAAAATGAATAACAGTGAAACAAAACATTTAGTAATGTGAATTACGTTAATTCGCAAAACACATCGCTGTCGATAAAATTCGAACCTACGTTCCCAAGATACCTTAGCTACTCGTTCAGGAACGCTACGTAATACACAGGCTTATCGTAGTATTACGAAGTGTAGGGGACTACGTAAGGTAGTAAGCACGATCGCGACCGAAGCTAGTCTGATCGGTGACGGTGAATGACACATGCCGGTAGCTTCACTTGCTTTTATACATATTGTCTCAGTTTTATTGGAAATATAATAATAAGTGCAACAAGGACCCGCTGTAAGAGATAAATAAACTATTCAAGGGGAAAAGTGGGCAATTATCCATGGTTATGAAATTTTATTTAACATGTATTCCTCCATCTTTTATCCTGCGTGCATGTTATCTAATTCAAAAATAGGCAACAACAGATTGGATTCTCGAGAAAGTTCTCCCGAAACATCGATATATCGAATGAACGATATAGGATTATGAAAATATCGATTTATTCGATATATGTATTTCGATATCTTCCCGTATTTCACTATATCAACATATTTTGACGCATCGGTGTATCGATACACTGTCGCCGATTCGCCGTAGGCCAAATTCACCGTCTACACGATTCGCCGTCGCAAGAACCTGTATTTTTGAAATGCTTAAATAATTAAGAAATTATTTTTAATTCTATCTCTGGTGAATTTTAATGATCATAGTTTATCCCTGTGGTGTTAAGTTTTAATCCTTTTAAAACTCGTTCTAGTTATTACTAAACCATGCAATTGTTGCTCTATTTTGTTTTTTATATTTTAAAGCAACGTAATTACAGTTGGACCATTGCAAAAGATCAATGTGAAACATGTTTTGAACTGTTTTGTCTTTTAGTTACACTGAATTGAGGGTAATATTTTTATTCATTTAAAACTAGACGCCGACGACGAATTTTCCAACGACAAATCGGCGACGGCGAATTATCCTAGACTCACACTTCGATCGTTTAATGAGTAGGGCGTTAATAAGAAGCGCTTCGGCTAGGTCAAAACTGGGATGGATCACGATACAGCTGCAGTCTATTCATAAATAAATCCAATGTCGGCACCAAGAATCTAATAAAACTTGAAGCACAATTTATAGGTGGCAAGACTCAACTCGTTAAAAAGTAGCCGACGTAGTCCCATCGACAATCCACACAAAATAACTTACAGTTGAAAACCTCCCCCGCTATCCTAATTTCAAAAAAGGTGGCACGCCATAGTAACCACAGTTATAGATAATATTAAACACTATTTAACTTTCCACTCAAAATATACTAGTATTATTAAATAATTAAACACAATTAGTAGTTTTAAACGATCATACGCTTCAAAGTCTTAACAAATTCAAAGTTATGGGGAATATATAAATGACAGCAAATTCATATATGCAAAAAAATGGGATTTAATTAAACGGGCTAGCAACGACGGATCCAGAATTAAAATTATTATATAAACATTGCAAATGTTGAATAAATCAATCGTATAGGGCGATTACGCAAGCAAAAACATATCACTAATTGGCAGCGCTCGGAATCGAGTCAACGAAGATTATAAAACACTTATTTGAAGTGAGCGTCAGCAGGCGCTCATAAAAAGCTATTTAAATGGCAGTTTAACGCATGGAAAATGGGTCTTTACATAATCGCGGGGTGGTGCGCATGTACCAGTGAAATTACTATTCGTGATCATTCAAGGTGTAGCAAAAATTTAGAGAGTACACAAGGTAAATAAAATTGATAAACAGCTGATAGTTGTTTACTTGATGTGAATTAACAAACAAGTGGAATTGGTTAACAACTGATGGTGGATTACTAGTTGTCAGAATTTGAATTAATTTAAAATTGACAGAAGGTAAGGGCATAAGACACGATGCCGACTGGACACAACACCCACCGTGGATACAACACCGACCGTGGACACAACGCCGACCTTCGGTGTGAGCAAATTCGCTAACTCTTGGGACGCCTACCACAAATTCTTCAGCATTTTAGTTAGTCACTAAAACTTAAATGTGTCTTAATTAATTCAAAATGTGTATGACGAAATAAGTGCGGAAAATAAAAACAAATTTTGAACGGTTTCAGACTAGGGTTGCCACCTTTTTGTAAAATCAAAAAATCTGGTGTGATACACTCACACAACTTCCTTTTACAGTGATCTTATAATTAGTCAAAAATTTAATTTTTAATTTTTAAGCATTTGTCAAAAATTTTCAAAAATTACGAATTCTACAAAAACGGTACAAAATAGAGCGTTAGTTGAAGAGACAAATTTTCTCTAAAATCTTAAGCAGAATTCAAAAATGTAATAATATACCGAGTGTTCTATTTAAAATAGGAGTTAATAAAAAAAATAGAAAAAAAACAAAAGAAACCCACTTTAGAAGTTTTCAACTGGAAAATCACCTATCTCACGTCAATGCACATTAAAAATGTAATAAAAATGTAAAGTTTGAAAAAAATCGTTAGAGCCGTTTTTGAAAAAATCGAAAAAAACTGAAAAATCCCAAGAGTAAACACCTACTTCCGGTTATGCGATTTTCTTCAAAAGCTTGCTGTCTCATCTACATAGTACACAAAACTTATATATGAAGTTTCAACGCCATACCTCTTTTCGTTTTTGAGATATTCTGTTCACAGACAGACACACAGACACACAGACCAATGAAAAAAAATATGTTTTTTGGGATCAGGGGACTCTAAAACGTGAAGATCTGTTGAAAACTCAATTTCGAATTTTTGGGGTGAATCCAATACTTCCTTTATCGTAAAAGGAAGTAAAAAGGGATTTGAGAGATGTGTCAGTAATGAAATGGGTAAATAACGTCGCAAACAAATTTTCCTTTGGAGTCAACAGCTTAAAATAATACTCAGGAATTTTAGTTGCGATTATCTACAGTTTTCGCGAAAACATGTTTTGCGAGAAATATTTTGTATCCAAAATATGTTTTTATAGGGGTTTATTTTAAAATACAAACGTCTAAAAGTTTTCACAATGATGATGTGTGTAGTCAGCGTTGTATCCATTCGCCAAAACTAACCTCCAATGCGGTTTTCGAACGCAGCTGGAAGCACAGTGGTGTAACTGCGCCTTAGATAGGCAGTTAAAGGTGGGGCCTCGGTGGGTCACTGGTTTTGCCGTTTGGAGCAGAGGCCACAGTGAGAATTCATGCGTTCGGGCGAGAGTTCGATTCCCGGATGGGGCGGTCCAGTTTTCACTTAGTTTAATAAGGCGTGATAGTATAAGTGACGCCCGGACTCCCTCAAGCAATGCAAAGCCGTTCTAAGGGGGAGCGGTAGAAGAGCTTAGGGGTGAAAAAAGGTACTGAAAAGGTAGAATATAAAAAAATCCTGACCGTGAACGGCAGTAGGAGCCGCAATAAAGCTATGACGGATCCGTGTCCACCAGGTGTTGTGGTTTTTGTTTTCAGCATGCGGGGACGTAGTTCAACAGATGGCATTCGAAAATTATCAAGAATCTCTCAAAGATAACGTGGAGAACATCGTGGTGAAAAATGGAAGAGTAAAGAAAAAGGCCTGTAAATAAATTCGACCAACGTCAGCCCATGTGAAGGTCTAAAATTAACAGTGCAAGCCTGCAGATCCTGATTTCACAGACAGGAGCAGTAGAAATAGAAACAAATCCTCACCATATTACGGCGACTTTTGGGATAAACCCGCTTACAAAAAGCGTCACCCAAAAGAAGCCATGAAAATGTGTCTTACAGTACCGGAAGTAAATTTTCAATTCAAAATGGCAACCGAAATGCGCAATATTCTCAAAAGAAATTGAATGCCAATTTGGAATTCTAAAATTGCCAAAAACAATCTAGGAAATCTGATACACAAAACGACGCTCTAAGTGGCCTATATGAAATTTATGTTTTAGGGCCATTACGTAGTAGATTATTCCATGTTTCATTATATCAATGTAGTGAATAATTTCCAACCCTGCTTATAATCAGAGGCGGCTCACCATAACGAGCCAGGGAGCCATGGCTTTACCATAACAAACCAGTCATTCAAGAATTGTTTTTTCCGAAACCAAGATTTTTGGTACTTATGTTTCATCATTCTTCTCATTTTAAAGCGTAATTAAAAAGCACGACTAATTTTTGTTTCGTGAACAAGCTGTATGATAAAGCACTGCTTGCTTTCACGGACGCATGGGTGCCAGATCGAAGCGGTTCTCAGCTTTTCGACAGTTTATAGACTGCAGCGGGGGTAGAGCGGCAAGAAGTAGGTACAAAGATGAGTATATATTAACATTCAATGGGAGCCATCCCAGCGTAGGCTCAAGCCTTAAGCAATCTCAGTCTGACCTGACCCCTGCGATAACATGCGCGTGTCGAGTTTCTGATTACAATTAACGTATGCTGACTTCATCGGGCTCAAATGAAGAAAAGCCGCGTTCGAGTTTAACTCTAACTATGCTATTCTCAAAATTTACTGGCAAATTGTCGCACATATTGAAATAATATACGTCAATAACGCATGCATCAATTTTTGTCAAACGATGTAGATGCAATTGTTCGTTCCAAAAATATTTTGCAGTTCGAATATTAAAGCATGCGGCGTTTATACGGACAGGCAATTTAAAAAAATCGGCTTTGGATTATTACTTCTTACATCTTCTAAATGGATAATAAAAATCTTGGAATATGTAATTAAAATCTGTTTATGGGAACTGTCAAGAGTTTCATAGAAAGAAAGCACTTCTCTTTATTTTTATTTTTTCCCTTGTTACTTATTTCTGTAATGCTAAGAAATTAAATTATTTACAATTGTTCCCCTCATCATCTCTTTGACTTAGTTTTCCCCCTCGACTTCTATTTGGCCTCTGCCCCCGTAAGCCTCCCTCAGGGCAAGTTTTCTTTTCAACCTCCTTGCGATGACACGTTTGCTATCACCGTTGTATAACCAGCGTTCGAGACTCGCCGGCGGCAGCTGAAGACATTTATTTAAAATGGATCAGCTAGTGAATAAAAACCTCATTACGTAATTAAATCGGATCGATAGTGGCGCTTCCTGCAACGACGCGTTGCAAAAATAGGAGCTTTGCTCAAGCCGTAGCTCGCCGAGAGCCGCCTCGACTCAATACGACGACGCACAAGAAACTCGATGTAATTAACCAAATTGGAACCCGAGGCGCCGGCATCTGTCGCCCTCAAAACGGGAACAACGTACGGAATATTTAAATGATGGTGTGGATGTGGAGCCCTGCAGTTTGCGGCGCGCAGAGTGTGGGTTTCGTTTAGAAAATGAGATGGCCTTTTTGTTTATTTAGAGCTCAGATGTTGCAGAACAAATAATCTCAACTAATATCAATAAGTGATTAATTGATTTGAAACGTACTCGATTATATTAGGCATATGGAATAGATGGTACAAATTCGTCATTTTGTAACTTCCTAAGGTCGACGCAATAACCAACAACATCGATAACCTGTAAAGGCAAGATTAAGATGACGAACACTCTAAGTAATAGTAATAATTTACACTTTAATTATTTGGAGCTTTAAAAAGATGCTGGTAATCAACTAACCGAGCAAGGAAAATGTGAGCAGTAGCTAAACGAAAATGATCGGTAAGCAATTATTCTCCTGGTCATAACTACGATGGGGATGACGTAGAAAATCACGATTACTCAAAAATTGATTTGCATTGTAGTTTATTGAACAAAAACTCTCCTTTTCAATTTAAATCAAATTTCGTCATTTTGTGTACTCTTGTATGCAATTCTATAGCGCTAAATAACTGTAACATTTCCAATCTCAAACGCTAGGCCTGCATTTATGCCCGATCTGACTCAAAAGGAGTCAGTCATTAATATACGTGCACATAAAACTCGAACCGATCCAATTTAAATCTAGATCCTGTCCAACTGGATTAAACTTGATTCGCATAATAGGCTACCCAGACACCATATAAACTGCTTTAACTCGGCTATAGAAATAGCTGCAACTAGTAGTTATAATTTATGTGGTATAACAATTTAGGCAGTTAATAACTTAGACCTACCTCAGGAGTAACGTCTGAAAGGAATTTTTGAATTGTTAATCAAAATGTTTGTGAAGAATAACAATATAATTTAATTAAAGCAAGTTGTTGCTATCATTTTAGTGGAGTGTATTTATATGTAGGACGTGTGTATGACTATGTTCAAATATTGAAGCTTACATACGTATACCTACCTCGGCCGTTTTCCAGATATACAATTTCAGACGACAAGATTAAATAGCACTTTAAAAACTAGAATAAGTTCCATTTCCATTTTTGGAAACGTGTAAATTGTTTATTATTTTTAATATTTTCCACAGCTTAAAACAGTTAGGCTTAGCTATGAAATATGTTCAAGTTAGGTTGCTGGTTGCTAATGTGTTGAGGTTACAAAGAAGGTGCTCGACTCACAAGAGGGTCGATAGGATAAAGCTTATGCCTTTCTTGAGTTAAGCAAGGTTTATATTGTAAGGACGTCGGGAACAAGGTTGGTCTCAGTAAAGCTCTACACTAATTTGTTCCACAATAGTGGTGCACACAAAATCAAGACAACTTGCCCGGCACAAGTCCGATGTTAATTAGAGGTAAAATTCTTGGAAAGCAAAAAAAAATTAGTTAATCACTTTAAATAAATGAGTTTAGTAATCTCAAAAGGGTCCAGTCTCTACATCCTAGCAAGTATTATTTTGATTTGTATAAGTTATAAGAAATACATTTGCTATCAAATCAATTATCGTGGTATTATTTTTAATAATTTAAAAATAAACACTTTGTACAATGATGATTTAACTAATGGGATCGCTACAATATAGGATATTATTTAACTAAAGGGAAATTAATTCAGATATGGCGATCCAACCTCACAATTCGTAAAAATAAGTTAAATTCGACAAGTATCTGTGATTATGTAATAAGTAAATACACGTCACAATAAAGTATACATAAAATCGACGCCACTAAGAAATTCACTAAATTCAATCTTAAGGGTGAACTTGTCTGACCTTTCTGTTGCTTTTGGAATGGAAACTAGGGCTTAATTTGGGCCCCAGCAAGTTCCACGATGTCTGGCCCCTTGTTTCTTCTGTAGCCTGCCGATGAAAGCCACTGGCCGCCCGCAGAACGACTACTGTAGCACGAATGCTGCGAAAGCACGTCCAACTCAGCAGTTGCCCAACACCTAGGGCCCCAAATGCTCTCCACGAAGGTCGCTATCTACCTCTAGCGCACAAGGCTCGAAACCTCTCCCCGAAACCAGCCAACACTCGATGTACAAAATAGACACGTTTTAAAACTTTTGCAGAGGTACTACTAATTACTGCAACCTACTACAGTACACCCAATGAATATACAATTAATTTTCAAACTCACTGAATTGGGAAAAGGGTATTTTTTCATAAATTAACAATTATTTATTGGGGAAGCCAAATTAACACCACTTCACAATTTGGCTTCCTTTCCCCAATTGTTTGCCTTCGATCTTACATTGTTTTACATTATTTCCAAGCCTACTCTGATCCCTTTTTATTTAAATCGAGGCTAACACGATTTTTAATACCGTTTTGCAAATTATTATTAAGGCTAATGCTTTTTTATACTATTTATAAAAAATAAACTAGCATATTTCTGGAACATTTTATAAAATATTACTTGATATGCTTGAAATATTATTAATTGCAAATAATTTATGAATACCTATGAGACACACAATACATTCCACAAATGTGAAAATATACAACTAATGTTGATACAAATTGAAATTATCGACGAGATATAGGATGATTCAGAAATCGTCCAAGTTCAATGTTATCCCATCATAATTTAGAAAAGTTAAATATTGACAACGTTAAATAAATCAAATCAAATCGGTAATTAAACAAGTGTTGCCAATAATCACGTAATTAACTATTCCAGGTTTAATACTTTGCTTTAGATTTATAGGGCATAAAGTACAGATCTGTATAACAAAGTTCGTAAGATTTCAACTACTAAACAAAATGGGACTTGAACCAAATGTGTGCGCAATTGCGAATAAAACATTTCATGTGATAATCTCAAATATCTAACGTTTTACCAGTGTGAAAATCGCTTCAGAAGGGAATTTTAAGTACAATATTTTTGAGTAAAATTGAATGAAAATTGAATGAAACTGCACAGGTGATCAGCTGGTGGTACATACAGCTTTTCACCAGTATAAAATTTCTAATTTCACAAATCTCTTGCTGAGGGGATTGAGTACAAATTTCTAATTGAAACTATGATTGCACGAAGGAGTTGCAATGCAATCAATATAGCATACACCAACTACGTATACGCAAAGGTACCTGACTTTAGGAGCACAGGGCTTAACACACAATATGAACGGCCCGATTAGTCCGTTTTGTCACTAACCACAACTCCCCACAGCTCCAACTCGAAAATACTGCCCACAATTACCAACAACCAGGTCGAATTCATGATCCATAAAGAACAAGCAGCAAACCCAAGTCACGATTGATGACGATAAATTCAAATAAAGGGAACAAACATAGACCAAGGAATGTTCTGCTGTCTGAGGTAATTGTAAGATTTTTTTAACCGGTTGAACCGAAAGGTAGCATCGAAGAGTCCAATTAATGCCCAGTTCGAAACACCTACATTTGCTTTATACGTCGCTTAAAGCCCGATGAAATCGCTTATTCGCAAACTAAAAAGGCAGACGAGGTATTGTTCTTACAATTGTTTCATAGCAACCAGGTCTCGGGTGGTGTAGCTTGAAAAAGCGTCCACGTACGATCATTAGAGTTAAGCAACGCTCTTTCTGGTCGGAACTTGGATGGGGGTTTCACGGCTGCTTCTCTCGGCGTCTCGTGGTACGGCTGCCACGGAAATAGTTGGTCTCGGATGTCATAATAACATCGACAGTCGTTAGTGGGGTTGGAGTCCCCATAAAATGTACAGCGACGCCTATAATTGGCCTAACGGCTGTTGGCTGAGTACAAAATAAAATAAAATAAACAAAGCTACTCAAAAACAACCTACTGCGGAGATTCATGCCAACACGCATGAAAATTTCGTAGGTAACATAATCAACGTTTCAAATCATATAACAAAGTAAGAGAATATACTTAGTTTCAAATCAAAACCGTTACAGTGTTCAATCTGCTACTATTGGTATTAATACCATAACAAATATTTAAAAAAATCGATTTGAAAAGCAAGTCTTAAAAAAGTTGTAATTTATTGTTGAATGCCTAAATAAAAACCAAAATAATTCACGAGATAAGAAACATCGCTGTTAATAGACACCCAAATGCTCACACTTGGAACAGTACGTTCTTAGAGGTTATCGAGATGTTCCGTGACACACTCTGAGATGCACTGATATCTGTCAAGCTTCATTAAGCTCATCGTGGTTGTTACAGGCATTGTTCTATTTGCTTAATGGCGATAGACTTGTAACTAGGATCTGCTCCTGCCACAGCTGATTTCGGTGTTGCAGATAAGACAATTCACTGTTTGTTTTCAGATTTGGTACGCTGAAATGCATTATGTAGCGTAGCATGATGCTCCATTATAACGATGTCATGGTAAAATGGATATAACTACCTACATAGCTGAAAAATAGTGAATAGTGTAATACGTCGAATTGTAATATTTAAGCGCCTTACATATATATATTTGTTTAGACAAAATATATGATTATAAGGACTCTGACTTCAATTAATTATAGTGTGTTAAACACTGCAATTTGCCACAACAGAAATACAAACAAGGAATAATATCAAGAGGTAAACGTTTTGAAGAGTAGCAATTAATTTTATCTGAAGTCGTATCTGCGTCGAATGAATTTATTTCGATGTAAAACTCACCTGGTTTTAGTTCTGTGTGCAGCTTTCCAGTGGTCAAGACGGTTTAACCGCAAAGGCAGCATACTTTTGAGTTCATTATCCATTAGTTAAGCTAACTATAGGTTTTAGCAGAATACCTCAAATAAACACATTTATTCGGAACTCGTCGACAGACAAAAAGGAATGGAAATTCGGGGCTATAACTTACGGAACAATACATTGCGTGTCCGACGCGAAGACGGAACACATGTTGAACAAGATCATGCATTTATCTCGACTTTCCTCCTCTTGCAATTGGCTCGCCAAATAATGCATGGCATTTTGCGTACGGCGTTTTAATATTCCTGCTTTTCAGAGTCTGTAACATGTGTTATGCGCTGACATTTTTGTTTTGCTTGCAACGTGCAGGTGCCGAACATTGAATACGTGTTTGTGCCTTTTGTGTGTTTGTGTTGTGGTTCAAGCGGAGACTATCTCGAGATAAATTGTCTTTCCCGATTTTCTCTGTGCATTCATGTACTGGAGACTGGAGACGAGCAGACTTTACAGGAGTCTAATTCAGATGAATAATTGTGTTCTAGCAAAGAAATTGATTGATATACGTACCTTTATGAAAAGTAATATGAAGTCGTGATGTGATTTGCAGGTCTAAAAGTCTATTTGCGGAGTGTGGGGTTTACGATGCGAGCCCTAGGCGAGTAGCGCAAACTCACGAGTGTAAAAACGCTTCACGCACTATATTTTCTGTACCACCTTAAATTTAAAAGATGAATTTAGGAAAAAGATTTATGGTTTAATTTTTGTGTTGTAATAATTGTAGTTATTGTGGTAATTATTATTACAATTTTACAGTTTAAAGTTCAATTGTTCAGAAAATACCGACAAAATCTATTTAGATTTTGAATCACTTGGCGCACTGATATTTAGTTTACGCCCTGGTGCGATTCACATTATCACATTACGCTCGGTTGTTTCAATACGTTTTTAATGTTTATTTTATGCCTATGTCTTGGTTTAAAGTATAAAATGTTACATTATTTGTTAATAGATCGTGATAATGCTTTAAAGCTGTTTTAATTGCATATAAATCAGGTCAGTTGCAATCAAAACAAGTAAATAACTGGTCTAAATTGTATATTATTATGCATTGATAAACATGTAGATACGTTAAACCCTAAAACTGCTTTATTTACACACTATGTTGTAAACAGGAACTTAATAAAACGTAAACAAAGGTGAAATTATGTAAAAGGCTAACGTTTGTTTTGTAAACCATAGCTAGTTCATAATGCCTACAATTGATCTAAAACTACCAGTTTTAGCGTATCATATCATTAAGACGTGCTATAATTCTGCTATAATACTGTAATTAAAGACCACGTGACCACCGACGTTTGGAGGATTTAGTGAATTTAATGTTTTAACTTTGCATGCACTTAACATTTCTAAGCATTGCCGTTGTGGTTTTGAATTATTACGTGGTATGTTAAATTTCTAATTTACGACTTTATTTCCTTTACTATTAGTTTATGTTGCACGCCACTGCTACTGTCAGATTTAGTTTTTTAAACATTCTTGCCAATAGTGTTAATTGGGTTGCTTATATTACCTGGTCAATAAACTTTTTTTTGCAACACTTTATTGAGTTTGCCATGACACTACAGTATGGCATGTTTTAAGTAAGTAATTGATAATATTTCCACTAAACGACTAAACCAAATGTTCCCAAAACTTTCTATATTATTTCAGATATTAATATACGACTGAACATTTCATATTGAATGTAATCATAGATAATTATTAAGGTAAATTTTTTTAGTTCAACCCAATATTGTATATGTTATGGTAACTATTGCTTACATCTGTCAAATGACGTCACTCGACCAAACATTCACGCCATTTGAGTACTTTCAATGAATTCCCAACCACTTACATTGATAGCGTTTATGACATATTTTTTTATAATAATAAAATAAAATTAGAGGTAATAATTATGGTATAAACACTTATCGATAATAGTAGGCCTTACGCGCCTTTAACAATGATTTCTGCAATTGTAACGAAAAATATATTTCATTTATTAATTAATATCGTTCATATCCCTGTCAGAATTACCGGTAAAAATTAATGGATATACATAATATATTACGATAGCAAATTCCTGGTGTTGAGGTGTATATTACTCGTACATTATAAACGAGAGGAGATTCACCCCGGTTTTTAAAAGGAATTTGTCAAAAAATAATTTGCAGGAAAATTCAATTTCCGTTATTCTGGAAATAACCGTCAGTGGTGAACTACAGGGAGTTTAACAAAAGAACTAAATGCAGATTAATTTTTATTACGGAAATAGCGTAATGGAAGAGGGGGGGGGGGCAATAATCCTCTTCTCCGAAATTTAGAAAAATTGCAATAATAGCACATGTAGAGCGACATGACATTGGTTTCACTCAAGTTTGTTTTTTCCATCTGCAGTACATTATGTGCGTGCGTTTACATCAGAAGTAATTTCCAATTTTAATTACTCTGATCTAATTTTTGTATTAGATAGGTATTTCAGATACTGTAGAACTCACCTATATTGACTCGCTGAGAGTAAACTATCGGAAGTAATGGACTTTTGGTAGTCCTGCTGGAAAATATAGAAATTGCAATCAATATAAATTGATTATCTTATAATTGACTATTTTACAGTGTGCGAAATGTAAATCGTGACAATTTCTGTAAAACTTGATCTGTTTAATCAACAATGCTGTGCTGTGTCTTCATTCTTATTTTGTCACGTTCGTAAACCACCTTTTTAGCCTGCCACAATTGCATTTTTGCAGACTAAACATCAACATGTCTTCATATCAGCTTCGTCAACTAAGCTACGGCTGTTTTACAAATGGACAATTTTAGTGGGTGCAGCGTGAAGTTGTGAAGTCGAGTAAGTTTTAAAATGAACTGGTTTAAAAAGACTAATAATAAAGTGTATAATAAAAACCCTGATTCACAATTGAAAATACATACGAGTTTATTAAAGAAATTAGGAGTAGCAAATATATTTAACATAGAAAAATAGCAGTGACAGCTCGTGATAATTGTATTTAGGGGGCTCTTAATTTTTTAATAATAACTGCATAAAATAATGTTTCATCTACATTCCTTCGATGATTTAAACCAAATATAATCATGATTTTCAGATTTAATAATCCAAACAGGAAACGTCATATGCACAAAACAAAACGTATTAAAACAATACAAACAGTTAAACAGCGAAATACGATAATAATGTGTTTAGTAATGAAAAACAAAACCGAGTATGTAATGCATCACATCAGCAACTACATTTGTTTTTCTTGTAACTGTCCATAGAACAATATTTTAAAAATTACAAGTTCCATCTTTGGTGTAGGCCGTGCAACTTTTTTTATTGTAATTTTTTCAGCCAACGGTAGGCTTTTAAAATCAATGTTGAGTACATTAGTTATGCTATTCTCCTGCATGTTTTTAATAAATTGTACGAAACCACCGAAATTATGTCAGCTAAATAAACACGCTCCAACTACAACCGATACAAAAATATCCTTGCTATATTTGAATTCATTTTCAATGCCAAAGTGCAATATTTGTAAACATTACGATAAGACTAAGAATCTTAAGGTAGTGGTGGTCCTCGTCTGGGAGTCTCGAGCCCATGAGCCCCTAAGGAATAGCCGCCACTGACTTGTAAATGAAATGTGTAACTAACTATATTATGAAATTGCACTCTGCACCAGCATTAATTATATATTTACGAGCGAGGAGCATTTATTATTTATAAATGAATAGCTTGGGAACTATAAAACTCATCAATATAAAGTTGTGTTATTGTAACATGAACATTCTTTCCCTTAATTGTTAAAATTGTTTTTCTTGTTATTCCGAGTCAAGCTAATATATACTCGTAAAATATTCATAATAACATTAAATCTAGTACGTCGTTTAACAATAGTAATTCGTATAAATAAGCAGCACCGTCATAGGTGCAGATGTCCATAGTGATTTATTTGTCAGAAGGCATGAATTATGAAATCAAACAGGCATGCTATGTAATTTTGATGGATTACGTAACCATTGTTACGTGCAGTAGAAACAATGTCGTGCGAGTTGTTCGTTCTGCTATTAGCATTTTGCACAAAGTGTGTCGATTTGGGACAACTGACATGGAAATGATGATTCACGTGCCGGTAAAGCAGCGTAAAATTGAAATGCACCATAATTGCAACCCCTAAGCTTTGTTGTGCGTCTGGTAGCATGCGAGTTGTGTATACGGAAATATTAAAGCGCACAAGCTTACCTTAGGCTGATATGCAGCAAATAGCTGCAGATACATAAAAAGATAATGCGAGCTGTCACGCATGAAAGGACGTGGGCAGAAGGACAAAGCTATCTCGTGTATATTTAGAATGCTAACCTAATTAATTTTGTAGAATATGCGTGCTGAGGGCGCTGCACATGAGAGAAAATCTTGTTTTCCTTTGAAGTAATTGGCGTGTACCTCGTTATCACAATGCTTCTATATTTTAAGAATGCAATTTCCTTGAATAAAGCGACTAAATATTAAAAAACCCTTCATATAAACTTCAAACTGCCCATAAAAATACCTTCTCATTTAGAAATTCCTCTTGTAGAATCCCATTTCATTGTGGGAAAATACTAGTTTCAGGTGTTGCTTTTGATTCACATTTTTGCAATTATATATTTTTGTTGCATATTTATATAAAGCCGTCCTTATGCCTGTCAGTTTAATATATTTTGCAAATGTTTTCTGCAGGCTATACCATTGCTCTAACAATACGTGACTTAAAATTTCCATTTTTCTCCTATGTCGTTTCTTTAAATGCACCTGCTTCACTTGTTTAGTTAATCAAATAGCCCATTTCATTCGTACAATAAAAGTTAACGACTGTGGATTGGGTTGAATTATACATCAAAGTAACCTTTAATTAGTTGCTTCTTAGGTTTCCAATTATTCTGCAAATTTATAGTGTTCTTATACTCGGAATAGTTCGTGCAGCGTACAGTCAGGTGCAAGAAGCGTTTGAACGGCATCCACTTTTTTGCAATATAAAAATTTAATCCGTTCGTATATGAACCAAGTACATGCCAGCCGACAAAGTAAACTTTCGTGCCAATTAAAGTCATTTGTGTAAATACTAATCCAGGTTGCTGGTACATTAAAAGGCAAACTGGAATAGGGCATACGCAATTTGCAATAAAATCAACAGAAGGGTTTGAACTCGACACTTTAATTAAATATTTTGATAGTCAGGTATGAAATGCAAAATTACTTTTCTATTTTATTGTATAGGCAACAATTACAGGAAAATCTGGAATTTTCGTCTGCCTTAGCGGGCTAATCGGCTGCAAATGTTTAAATTCAATTTGTGTGTATGTAAATACATCGCCTGCTGTGGTATTTAGCATAATACACCCAAATAGACCATAAAAAAAGGTTCTGTGTGCGGTGTATGGGCTACCTGTGTCGTAAATTTCAACACTGTCGACGTGCTACCACTATACTATTCATATTTAATTTAATTAATATCTACACTTTTGATTCGTGGCCAGAGACGGATTTAGCTCTTTTCTGTTCCTAAGCTGAACATGTTTACCTCTTCTAATAATAAATGTAACCCAACCTATAACAAAATAGGAGCTCGTCAAACCACAGATTTTCTGCGTGCCTTTTTTTGCAAAATCCGGAACAACGTCTCGAAGTCTAATGTTATTGTGAGGTCCGATTCAATATTTAAAATCGCCAGCAGCCATTCTTTCTTGACCAACTGTTGATCTTAAATAAATTTCTTATCCGCTTTAAACGAGAAAAACTATCTGCATGACAGTTTGTTACTTGTGTACAATTGCGGACAAAAAATGGAAACGCTAATTTTTATATTTGATAAATACGTCGTGTTCATGTCATCGGCTCGTAGTCGTCACTTCGCTGTTTTGCCGTATTAATTAATTGCCAATGTGACATGACGGACATAATTGCGTATATAAAGTTTAACATTATTAATAAAAAACGAGCGCGATTAACGTTCTTGTTTCCATTTTGTTTACCGCAATAGTAAGTATGAGATGTAGTTAGAATGCCAAAAATAATACCTACTGCAGGATTTCTAAGACCTACCGCAAAAAATATAAATTCACAGCGTTTTTTCGAAATATAGGTACATTTCTTTTACTGTTGCAAAAAACTAATTTTGGTCGAACATGTTCCTCCGGAACTATTTCATTGGAAGAATCTGATTCAGAATTAGGTATTGTTGATTTTGACTCTTTTAATGAAATAGGGTTTTGAAGTAAACCATAACATTGAACTAAATGTAATTTGACGTGAACTATTTAAATAATTGTTACTTTTGAATTTTTTTGCATTATAACAATTTTGCCGCCCCCCAAAAGTTACCGTCCTAGACTTCAGCCTGTGACTCAATCCGCCTCTATTCGTGTCCCTACGCAAATAACATTTTTAAAATATTGCAAAAGAAAATTCCATTCTCCTCTGATATCGTTGCTGCTGACTTTAATCTTGTAGTACTAGTATTGAATACTCAAACAACACAAGCCAAATTTAAATAAAATAAAATAAATTGGCGCCAACCTCAAAAATATGTTCCTGTAAACCAAAAGTTCAGAGCCGGTTAAGAAATAGATCGGTACCAGGACAGCTTTGACAGAGTACAACCTACAGCAAAGAAGAAGAAAAAGCAAGAAAAAAGGTGTTTTTGTAATTTTAGAGTTGAAAGGATTTCTTCTAAAAAGGAAGAACATCTTTCTTCCAAACTTAATTCAAATATCAATCCTTCTAATACAAAGTTTGCAAATACTATTTTGGTCAACTGCTTAGATAATACCTAAAAATCGTACTGAATGTTATAATTTTGTATTGTTTTGTATGCATGCTTGTATTTATTGTACTTTAAACTATTGATATGGACATTATCTTAAATCAATTGCTTTACCAGCAGAATACCATTCAGCAGCTTTTTGTCATTATGTATCGAATGAAACAACACAAAATCCCACATGAAACGAGACGCAGGACTCGAGGGATGATAAAAAGCTGAACGTTGACATCTCACGAAGGACAAATATCACCAACGTGTGTATGACGTATAATCATTTCTAATAATAGACAAATTATTTAAGAGATATAACGAGTCGTTTCGTTGCCCCTGTTATTGTGTTTAATTTTTGTAACACGTTTTTACTTGATGCCCTGTAGCTATAATAACATAAAATATACACATGAAACTCTTAATTTGCCTTAGCTCGTAGCTCAGAAGCGTCACTATATGCCAAAACCAGGAAGCTGACCAGCAACTGTGTTGCTAAAACCAACTTCAAAAGTTACCCACAATTAGTTGACATAGATCTTTAGAGTAAAAGAGAACAAATTAACCTCAGCAAATACTAAAGCTACATGCAGTTAAATGGAATTCATAATCCTTTCCGATGGCAAAAGCTTCACGCAGGCTTGAGAGAACGCTTATCGCCCAAACTCCAAACATCCCGTGTATCGGGTTACCTTAAGCTCGTAGCTTGAGAATTACAACGGAGCTGATTGGTTTGGGCCGAGACACGTCATCAACCTTGAATGAGTGGATGTATGGAAATTTCCCACAAACGCGGCTACTCCGGGGAATCGCACGAGACGCCATGAAGCAATATGGACGCTACGAAACGCCTTTGGCACAACCTACGCGATAATTTCTCTTCACTGCGTGGCTTTAGCCGCTTTATATTTAGCTCGCTATAGGCACTATGAGCCGTTGGAGATGTGCTTCTTGAGGTTTGGCACGACCGCGACTAAACATTTTCCCGCGATGCGCTGTTGATTCGCTTTGATAGCCGCCCACACAAAGCGAGCTATTCGCACACTAAATCAGGGGCGTACGCGCGTGCACTTTTAGCTATTGCAGTGATTAAAGCTAAGGTCGAGTAATTAAAAATAAAATAGCATATAGATACAAATCCACTAAATATTTCATTCAGTCGAGGGAGCCAAATTCCCGTTTCTTAGAATACGAAAAGAATGCTTGGAATTATTTTCTTCGGTTTTGACACCCGAATTTTTCTCGGTCTAGCAATATCTGTTTTCTGCATTGGGAGTTTTCTCTAAAGATTTTGGCAAATCATATATTAATTTTACCGTTTTACACGGCTCGTTGTATACATAAAAACATTGTGTGGTAGCTCGTTCTAGTTTCTTTCTCTTAATAGTTGTAGTGTTAATAACTACATTTAGGCTTTGCTTTGGTCCTGGTAGAACTATTTTTGCAATATTTTAATGCCTGTAATAGACATGGTGCATTTATATGAGATTTTTTTCACATAGAAATTCAGACTTTAAATTTAATTACAATAATAACAATCTTACATAAATTATATTTTTCCATTACACTTCAACCAAAATAACTGTAACTCATAAGCGTGGTGACCCGAAATAATTAGGTAATTCAAATACTAACGCTTACAACTCCAACATTATTTGAAAGTTTTCCAGGTAGATTCTCCCTTTATTCTTAAAACCAGGAAAAACCGCAAATTCCCATCTGTATTTTTATAACCACTAAGGACAAAGAACCTTGTTATAACCCATTATTTCTAGAAACCCTGATGAGTTGGGGTTTAAAGAAACAACTCAGCCAACCCCGAGACGGCGTAACAAGCATTGTAAAAGAAATACCTAGTTATTCGAAGCCCTTCATACACCGAAACTCTTACTTTTCCACGCCAGAGAAATTGGAAATTCCTGATTCCCAATTTGTGGGGGAAAAGGGCAGGCTGCCAGCGCGTGCCCCTGCTTTTCTGCCCGCTTGGGGATCTGCAAGCCGTCGAATAGAACAGCTGTGCGGGACAGCCGGTGATGGTTTTTTTCTAGAGACCCGCAGGATTTTGAAAGCTTTGTCAGTTATTATGATACCTGCTCCTTGCGCAACGCCGGTCACGAAGCAGTTTAAGTGGTTTTCGATTTTTGAGCGCGTGTGCAGGAACGCCTGGTTTGACCACTTGCTGGCTTGGCCAGGAAGCTTTGCCCAGGAAGGCGAAATAATTCAATTAGACGTTTCTGCATTCTTGCAGTATGATGATCTGTAACGTGAAAAACTGAAATTGAAAACCAGACTGAAAGAGTTCGCCGTGTGTATTTAATATTCGTACTACGTGTAGATGAGAGTCCAGTGGATTTGTATCTTCTAGTTCTAGTAGAGCCTTGTACCGTTGTGGATTAAAAAAAAATAAGGAAATATTTTTTAGTAGTACGTAAATATGCATTTCAAATCCAAATTTTCATCAGCAAATATTGCTAAAAAATTTCTAAAGCCACATTTTTTATTGTCTATTCTATTTACGCAACTAAGTAATTCGTTCTTTGATATTTAAAATAGGCAGGCATTCAGGCACCATAAAAATACAAAATGCGTTGTAAAAATAGGTGTTTCTACTTTCAGCATTCTTAAATGTATACGAGACACGATACCACGATCACGGCAAAGTTGAAAATAAGTGGCAACTAAACTCCAATATTAAGAGTAAAAACACATTGCAAATGATAGGTTTTTCAGCAGTTCTCAATAATGATCTCTGTGAATGATTTAATCCTTGTAATGAATGGTTTATTACTTCCCTGTAAGTAGGTGCTGTGACTTTCAAAGGTGGGTTCAGCTCTTGCTAAGCTTTTCCTACATTACCAGACAGGAATTTCTGTCTTTATTTACTCGCAGTAAGTACTTTCATGCGGTATTTTGGCATATTGAAGATATGTTGCTTTAAAAATGGAACCAAACAGGCAGGTATGCCCAAAAATGCCATGTATTAGTCCAGTCAAATAGTAGAAAATAGGGGAAAGTTTTGCTGGAGTTTTTATATTTGGTTCCTATATGTATTTTGGGTCGCTCTACACGAATATCAGGTTTGCTAACAAAAATTTTGACCGGAAACGTTTTTTTAAGCAAAAACGGCGTAAAAACCGGTTTTTTAAGTTTTTCTAAAATTAATTGAAAGCTATCCATTTTTTGTAAATGTTGAACCTATATGAAATGAAAGAAGATAAAATTAAATACATTTTATGTACTTGAGGTTTTTTCTGCGAGTAATCGTTCAGCCCCGAGAGCGCCACGAAGTTTATAGTCCAGTCAAATGGTAGAAAATAGGGGAAAGTTTTGGTGGAGTTTTGATATTTAGTTTCTATATGTTTTTTGGGTCGCTGTCGTTCTGCCGCGAGAGCGCCGCGAAGTTAGGTGTTAAAAGCAAAATAAAAGGGGATTGTCCCAGTTTATTTCAAAGTAACTCGAAAACTAGGTATTCATTTTTCGTAAGTCAAAAATGGTATATCAAATAAATCTGCATAAATGAAATGTTGGCAAACCTGATATTCGCATACAGCGACCCAAAAAACATATCGGAACCAAATATCAAAGCCCCAAAGCGTTCCCCCATTTTCTACCATTTGACTGGGACTATAATTTCGCGGCGCTCTCGCGACTGAACGATTGCTCGGAGAAAAAAACTCATATACATAATAAAGTCTAGAAAATGTTATCCTCTTTCATTTCATATAGGTTCAGCATTTACGAAATTGCATAGTTTTCGAGTAATTTTAGAAAAACTAAACAAAACCTCCTTGTTTACACCATTTTTGCTTAAAAACACGTGTTTCCGGTCAAAATTGTTGTTGGCAAACCTGATATTCGTGTACAGCGACCCAAAAAACATAAGAGGAACAAAATATGAAAACTCCACCAAAACTTTCCCCAATTCGCCCTTTTTGAGCACCATTTGACTGGACTATATGTATAGTCATAAAAGTAAGCATTTTAGGCATTTTACCTAAGCTTCGGGTTTTTATTGATTATTTAATTAATGCAGTTTTTTTGTTAAAACAATCATTAATCTAGTATTAGGGAAAACTAATTTAAAACGCCTTGCTTTACGAATAAAGTTGAGAAATGTTGCTTGCAAGTATAGAACTTCCAATACAGATTTTGAAAAAAAATATTGAAGACTCCAAATGCCGATTTTGAAATACAATGTCCTAGAATTCATTAGCATTAAATTAAATACTGATCTCAGTAGAAGTATATTGCACTAAAAATGAATTCTTTACTGAAAGTAAAATTTTGAGAGGCAACACCTTTATTCGGTAAATCAGATAGGAGTACATTAAACGCTTTCCAAATTTAATTGAAATACACGAACAACTGTTCCTTGCTTCTTCATTTTATCCAAATTTAGTCGTATTGTAACCATCTGTGCGAACTTTGCTTATAGAAATTAATTCCATTTACCGTCAATCAGTTTAAGCAGTTTAATGTTTTTGCGGGATTATTATTAATTTTTGACGTATAGTTTATTATGCACGGTTGTTCTGTTCGAGTCCTTTAACTAAACTATATGTACTTATGAATCACCTTGTATATTATATATATATATATTAGATAAAAACTATACGGTACGCATTTTAAAATACGATTTAAAAAATCAGGTGTAGATAAAGAACCATTATAATATAGGTTTGTGTGTATAAGGAAAACGCTTTTATTGAACTGTTTCTATGAATCAATTGCTTTACCAGCAGAATACCATTCAGCAGTTTTCTACTAGCATGTATGGAAACAACACAAAATCCCATACCAAGCGTGATGCAGGCTGGTATGAAAGCTAGATTCCAAATACGATTTTGAAAAATGTTAATTTATAGCTTTTCAGAGAAAATTCCATTGCAAGGATTGCTGTAAGGACCAGAAAAGAGACTCGGTTTTATTGTAGTTTTATTTTCTTATTTATTAAAAATAAAGGTAGATTGCGCTTCAGTCATTTCGACTTGCTTAAAAAAATATGTCCTGCCAATAAAAATCTGCGGTTGATATAATATGTTATTGTGATATGACATTTCTTTACTTTCATAAAACATTACAATGTATAGGAATAGTCGAAAATGTAACAAGCAGCTGTTTTACAAACCAATTTGTAACATGTAGTAGTGCCTACTAGTAGTAGTTGACCGTATTTATAACATTTCATATAATGTATAAGAAAATGTTTAGTTTATTATTGAATTGTTGAAAACTAGCACAGTTTTAATGTATGTAGGTGTCCAGACCGACTGAAAAACAAGGCATCAGCGCTCCGGCGTGACGTCAGCACAAGTAGGACGAATTGGCCAATGATTGAATTTACTACACTTCTTACGCTGCCTTGAGCCTCCAGATTAGAAGCTCTATAAATTCAATCATTGGTCAATTCGTCCTTCCTGTGCTTACGTCACGCCAGAGCGCTGAAGCCTTGTTTTTCAGCCGGTATTGGTCCATGTAACAAATTATACGCTTTAGCGGCGACTTAAATCCTACCACGTATTTGTAAGTTGAAGCTTTTATGCGACGCGACTCTTTTTATAAAAACTTTTTCTTTAAATAAATCGCACGTGTTAGAAATTCCCATCATAGTAGACTGATGAGTTACAAAAAGGTTCTGCAAATTAAAAAAATTTTTACAAATACACAATGGCTGTACAGGATTTAAGGTAAATCCAGTCATGAATGAACTAAATTATATGGTTAAAAGTAGATTGAACTGAATATCTAAAAATGTGATTTACTTAAAAAAACTAAAATTTCCATTTTTCTCCAAATTTGGAATAGTAATTTTTATGTTATTATGCATAAATGTTTCAATAATGCAAGGCCTGCTAGGTATTTTATTGAATTTTTGCATCTATTTTCTATGGTAGTAGACTAATCCTTTATACTTTAAAACAAGGCAACATGGAGATATAGGGGCATGTTGATGAGAAGTATAACATACTGTATATAATGAATTGTAAAATATTTTTCTGCAAAATTCTAAATGTATGTTTGGAAAATATCATCAAAATATGTCTCCCATCATGACTCAAATGCCATTTTTAGTGCCATACGAATAATGCTTGTATAATAAACATGTGTCTTTAACATTTTTCGTTTCGTCACGGTGCCCTTCATCATCAAACGATAAGCACGCGTACCTACCTAGCATTCCTGGTCCAGTGTGTTCCGCGTCTACCTAAAAATCAGATTCTCTCTGTGGGCACGGGTTCGAAGCCCACCGTTAGTAATTTTTTCGTTACTAAGTGTTCCTTTTTACTGTTTCAGTATTATTAGTAGTTTTACTTATTTTGTACTTAATTTTGAACACACTTCAACCGTTATTGGATCTAGCAAAAGTTCCTTTTCCTGTAGTATGCTTTCTTTATTACATCCTTTAAAACATTTTCTTCTGTGGCTTTTTTATTTACAATTCAATTTTTAAAAGTTTAAAAATTATTTATTAAAATAAAACCCCGCGGGTTCAAAGGCTAGTTTAAAAATAACAGGATAAATTTAATTTCAAAGGGAAAGTGGTTAGTAATGCAGTGACAAATCTTAGGAGTTCATAATGTTGCCTTATCTATGAATATGAATAAGCCCTTTTAGCTGTGTCAGCATTTTCGTAGCTTTTATTGCTTGTTTAATTTGAATTTCTTGAATTTTATGTCTTTTACATCAAACATTGCGGATATACGTAAGGCATATCACTTACTTGACCAAGCAGCAACTAAAAGTATATTTTACTTAACTTTTTCCCGCTTCCATGTGCAAAAGCTGTAAATCTTTGTGTAAAAGCTTTCAGACCTCCTTAAACGGAAACTGTAAAATGCAATTGCATTCGCCACGTTTTTTCTTGGCACAGTACAAATCCGACTTGCGTCACTTGCTAGTCACGAAGTACTTAGTTGTTTCCACTTTTTCCTTGCACGTGTAGTATATCTTTCCGGTTCAGCCACGGCAGTTCTACATATCGAGAAATTGCAAAAGCAGATACAAAAAGCCGGTTCATATTAAAGGCGCCATTAATAATAGCTATCGCTTTTATAATACATGCTGGTTTTACAGCTGTTTATGAAAATTTATCGCTCAAACTGTGCCCGCGCCACGTCCGAGAGGAAGAAACGAGATGTACAGAATTCATTAAAATACGCGTCATTTGTCTTTCTAGGGATCCCGCGTTGAAAAAGAATGTGGTAGTCAAACAAATGGGCACAATAAAAGCGCCAAGACAGAAAGAATGTCATAGCATTCCATCTAGACCTACAGGGAATAATAATTTCAATGCATCCATTATTTTTGAAAGGTATGAAGGAAATGGGGGCAATTCTTAACGTATCTCTGTAGGGATAACTTATAGTTCTTCAGGGGAAGTAAACTATTCGTGAATTCCATGTGCTATATTCGGGTAAGAAACTGTATGTTTTTACAGCATTTTCAATACATAACTACAATGAAACTAGTTAAATAGCGCTGTAGATCTGTATATTTAATGTGCTCCCAGATTGTGTGTTGGAGAGGAAAAATTGCCATATTTTACAGTTTCGAAAAAAAAAACAGAGAATAATAGTTTCTTTATCGAAAAACTCACATTCACACTATGAAAAACAAAATGTAAAATTCCAAATCAGAAATGTATTTTTTATGACATAAAAATGGCGCAAAAGAAAACAATACAAATGTTTTTAAAACTTTTGAATGTCTACCAAATTTTGAACATTTCTTACAATTCTAAGATACTTTTCTATTTGTGTTTTGCATTTCTCAATTTTACACACTTTATATTAAATATTGGTTTCCATAATGTGTTTTTTAGTTTTTTAAGAGAAGCACAACTTTGTGTTTCCTCTCCGACACCCAATTTGGAGGCACATTGTACATAGAAATGTAATAAAGTCATTCTCATTGTAGGAGAAATATGCGTATGTATTATGAAGTTATTAAAAAAAGTAGTAAATATTTGGGTTTCGTTCTTCAGGGCAGCAATTCAAAAATAAACTTTTGTCTAAGCCAATATTTCGGAGAGCTTTATTTCTTGCTCATGGCAAACTACAATAACGTTTACAGTTATAGAGAACAATGTGCCTTCCGAAAATGAATTTAGTACTTCACAACTGGCAACAAAGAAACATAAACAAGCTCATCTTGTTTGGTACATCAGGTTAGAGGTTAAAAACAGTACTTAACCCGATTATATCATAGATTCATCTATTACAAACAGATTTTAAAAGTGCATATTCATGTATAATGATACGTTTAATGTTCGTATGAAAAGTGTTTCACTCTATTTATTTTCTCTTAAATTTGCAAATAGGAGTAGGCGAGGTACGCTGTTCCCATTGGAATATTCAGAATAACCAACCAGCAATAAGGGCAGGCAATAACGCAATTTCCCAAAGAGGAAGTTTAATTTTTAAATTCAGCGTATGTAAAAACATTAGTATTCAGGTTCCCAGTCGCATTTTGTTGCTAATGTGATACGTCCGGTTTCCCATTAGCGCACTTTCATTAACAAACTCGCTTTTTGCGCGGCCCGGATTTTACGCGCATGTTTCACTTGGGATAAATCTGAGACCACAAGAGGCTCTGTCACGCTTCCGAGTGCAGGAAGCTGCGGTCGCTGGAATGGCAAAAAATAGGAAAAGGATGTTTCCAATGCCAGACTAATTATTTGCTTATGTTTCATCGTTATGTGACTAAGGCGCTTTCATTACACGCCATGCTGTACTCCGGTTTGGCCATTCCGACCGGAACGGGAAATTGACACAGGTCGGCAGATTCATTTTTAGTCCGATTTTGTAACAGGTGTATGGACGTCGGTCGTCTGGACTAAGTGCTAAGGTTAATTATGCGACTAATAATAGAATAAGCGTCGTGGAGAAGGTAATTACACTTTTTAATTGTATTTGCTTACCGTTGAATTATTACTTTCAATTACAACGCAACTATTCCATTATTCATCCGGTGCGCTGCAAGATGGCTCGTGTAGAACTCTGAAGAATAATTTTCGTATGAATATTAAACTGCACTAAATAAGGGGACTATTACTGTTGCAGTCTCTGCCGAAAGTTTGCTTTTTATGAGATAATAGCTCGTGTATGCTTGCAAATTAGCTATTTTTCATCTTAAAAACTTCTTAAGCACACATTTAAACTGCTGGGAAATTTGTATCTTCTTTTATCATCAAGTGCATCCAGCTTTTTTGTTGCAAAAACTTGATTAATAGGTTCTTGTACTAAGACTAAGTTGTTATTTCCAATTCTGGCTTAGATGTCGACAACTTATAACATAATAGTACTAGTTTGAAATGTTCCTACTACGAGACTAATACAGGTTTTATGAATCTGTTACATTTCTTCCTTAATTTTGTGGACTTTGTTTCAATTTATGCCGGATTTTCTTATTGTTCTATGTTTTATGAGAATATCAAGCTATAATCTGCACTGATCATATTGCAATGTTTCTGTGCTTCGGAAACTAATATTAATTGAATAGTTATATTAAAAGATAAGAACAGTCATCCTTATTGAGATTTGTTAGCTCAATACTAAATACTACATTACATAAATAAAACTAACACCGGAAACCTTGATTTAAACTGGGACTAAAATTGCAGTTTCTTTTCATCGAAAAGTGACAATCAGCCAATTTAATTTCTACGGTACGTATATAATTCAATAAAGTAGCAAAGGCATGTACAAACAGCAAAGGTGTGAACAAACATCTGGATGGCCTGCAATTAAAGAACATGAATAAGGCACAAGAAAAGTAATAAAGGAAAATGTTAAATTGGAATTAAATTGAACATATTAGTAGCGGAAAAGCAAAGAAGTACATCTTTAGCGTAGCGACTTTTGATGTGCAGAAGTGAGGCAGAATGTGTGGGCGTTATCGAATGTTGCTACGTTTGAAGTGATGGAGTGACTTGTTGTAAACTGAAAATGGGTGTTGTGCAGTTATTTATGAGTAGGATTTATATTTATAAAAGATAATGTAGTACGTAATATTTCTAATAATGTCAATTTTATTTAAGAAAACTCATAGTTTTAACCGTAACTATAACTAAGAATATTGTAGTAACTAGACAGGATGCTAGGAATTAAAAATAATAAACAGTGTATAATTTCTCATGAGCAAAAATATTTAAAAAAATTGCAATGTTAAAATAAATTAGATTGTATTCAGTCGTAAAAGATGGAATAAATTCCCTATTAAAATGATATTTAAAAAATACTATGTTGTCAATGACCACATATTTAACAATGGTGTGTCAGCATCCTAGAACGTGGTGTACATGATGGAAGCAACTGATATGAAGTTGTAGGGGTTCATTGATTAGCTATAGCAGACAACTTCTCAATAGCAGATGACTCCTTAATAGCAGAAAGCTTCTTAATAGCAAAGAATTTCCGAATACCAAAGAACATCCTAAAAAGTTTAGATTAACATTGTATAAGAAAGATTGGATTGAAATGCTTCTGAAAGACAAATGTATAAATAAATTAAACCATATAATACCTTCAAATTATCTGAAATAAGCTGACAAGTGATAACACAAGAGCTGTCGAGTTGAAAGGTTGAGTGAACTGTCAACTTACCGTTTATATTAAAAAAAATTGCATAACCGATATCAAGTTTGTACGGCAAGTGGTTATTAATCTAGAACAATTGTAAATGCATGTCCCAACCTGAATAAAGAGTTTCATGTTTTAAAGATTATTTACTGTGTTAGTATAAAAATTTACTTAACAGAAGATAATTGGCGCAATGGTAATTTAATACAATCAAGAGGTAAGTCAATCTGACATTTAAAAAAGTAAAGATTCGAGAAAGCTTTAATGGAAAGTGATTTTGATATCAAATAAAAGCAAAATAAAGAAAATTCATATAATATGCCTAGAAAGATCATTGCAATATATTTAATGTTATATTCCCTGTTCTTTTTGTACTATTTTTATTATTTTGTTACGTATTGGTTAATTTTTTAAAAACTTTTTTAGAGGTGCACATAAAATAGTCTAATGACATTGTAACGTGGCTTTTTCCCGTGCCCTATGCTCTACTTTACTGAATTGTCCGTTGTTTGGTAGTTAACTCAGTAGTAGAAGCACAAGATCCGCTCTTACCTCAGTACGGCTAAGGGAATTGTCAATAAAGAGATTTCCGACGTGCCCGCTGTCACCTATAATTCTGTAATTATACAAATCCTGCCAGTAATGAAAACCAAACAGTTTACATGAAAATACATATACTCTGTAAAAGGAACATACAGGCATGAAAATACATAAAAAGGGTACACGTCGGTAATATATAAATGTTATAAGCGCTATTAACTATAGCAAGCAACATGCCACGAGCTTAATGCTGAATCTACATGCTTGAATACACTCCTTAAGTGTAGGTATTATTAATTATCAACGCCAAGTCAAAAAACCCACAGTGTTAATATTGTTTAAATTCCGCACACAAGTTCGTTTAATGCGGCCATGGCTCCAGCAGCTTAAAATCAGCTGACGTGATATGTCCACGGAGTGATGCAAACGCCTTGTTTTGACGTGGTAATTCCGCGATTATGCTCACGTTAATGCTTCTTAAAACTATTGCACAATGCGTTGCAATAGTAGTTAATTCCTTATTACGGCTTTGGTTTTCTCCAATATTCCTGAACCGTACATTCACTAGTAAAATGTAATTATAGTAACGAAGCTTGCTTTTATTTCTTAGCAAGATGACCAAGACACCAGCTCCGTGGATTTCACAGTTATTCACAAAGACTTCGTGTGTGGGCAAAGTCGACTGGATTCCTTGGAGTTCGTATGATAGCTGGAATAGCAGCTGTATATTGGGGATGCTTTCCCAAACTGGCACTTTATAATACTTCGCGTAGCGTCCCTTTTTGCTTGGACGCACGCACAAGTTGCTTATTACTACACCACTTCCTCTTGCTGCTTTTAAAAGCGCGAAATTGTACTAAACCGCCGCGGCCTCACTCTGTCACATGCACACTGTTCAGCACAGTTTTCAGCTGCCTTGCACTTCCCTATTTGAGCGCGCGGAGTATTCGTTGTAAGTTTTAAATACACAATACGTTTTAATCTAATTATTACAATGTAAGAAATACAGCTTAGTGCTATACCTAGCAAAATAATGGTTAAATACTAATGTGATTATTAAATAACAAGGTGACACGAGCTGGCCCGTTACAACATACCATGTACATTATGCATTAGAAGTGAAAAGAAAACACTGAGTATCAAACCAAAATAAAGTGTATGGTACTTGCATTAATAAATATTTTAAAAATGGCGTTCTTTGATAGCTGTACAGTGCAAGTGAAGAGGCTCTTTAGGGCATGTGGAAACAGTTTATCTGCAGACTGATGGCATTTTGAACTACTTCAGTAATGCAAGTGCTATAAACTTGATTTTGTTTCGATATTTGTAGAGTTATCTGTACTTTTAAAACAATTGTAAAATTGTTTTAAAATATTTGCTGAGTGGATTTGGAGAAAAATAAATTTTACAGCAAGACTAAAAACAATGATATCACGACAAAAATACGAAATTGAACCATAAATTCCAAACCCAACTAAATAATATAATACTGAGAAAATGCATTACATTCAAACCTTAGTGGGCGAAAACACCTACACTTCTAACCGATAGTTGATTCTATCATCACTGTGCGAAACTGTTGGGTTTACTATCAGCTATATTAATACAATAAATAAATGACTTAAAATTCCCAAAATGTTTGGATTCGCGTAGTGATAAAACAAACGTGTTACTATTTTTATGAGAATGTTGACAAAATCTTGCAGCCACGGATTTGTGTATTTACAATCTTCACGCTTTGCTCTTATGTGTATTATTAGCTATTTGTATATTATCGTTACGAACCCCGTTTCAGATTTGTTTATATTTTTTATTACGTATTTTGCGTACTGTTTTCAGAGTGAAAATTCCCAACGTAATCAGATCTCGCGCGTTCCGGAAACACCGGTTACGACCTTTCCAACTGCCAGTTGAAAAAATAATTTAATTAGCGGATACTTAATGTAAAACTGCGCCACTGTCCGTCAGTCGTAGGAATAGGAACTGTAAATAAGTGTAGAGCCTGTCGGCGAATGATCAAAGAGGTAACAATGGCTTCGGCTTACTCTAATAGCCGTATTACAGGCTGCCGCTAATGATGATAATTGCTGAAAACGTAATATATGCAAAGATAGTGTATACAGAGAAAGCAGTTTCACTGTTCACTAACAAGCAGTACCGATTTTAGACCAATAAAATTTAATGATTACACGCATAAACAAAAGTATTTAGATTTTTCAGTCAGCAACTTTCTGAAAAAATATCCCCAAGAACCTCTTAAACAAAAATCTCAACCACTGGTGAAACAATAACCATATTAAAAATTAAAATTGTGTTTCCAAAACCTAAACTGGTTTTCATTTTTGTATAAATAGAATGTGTCGAGGATAATGATCACCTCTGAGCTTTGTTGTATAAAGATTAAAATTACACAGAACATCAATAAGATTACTAGTACTATTCTAGTAGTTTTATCAAGGTTAAGAAAGTATTAATATTCCACTATATTCATACGTTCAACAAACTTAGTTTTCTACTTATTCTAAAATGTGTTTACAAGGTGCGCCAAATTTAACGGTTTTTGTAGCTAAGTAACATTTAAATACCCCACCATACATTTAACAATGTTATGATGAAATATTTTTCCATTTAAGGTTTTGTCGTCTGTTGTGTCGCGACATTTCTTTCTAAATAAACGGAAATATTGTGTGGTCTTCCATATAAGTGCAAGAATACCACGCAGAGTAATTAATTTTGTGCCACCAGTGTGGCTCGTTATGTGGGGCACAATAATCTGTCGGCCCAACAGATGTTGCTTAATCTACACCATGAATTCTAATGGTCTTAATTAGAACATAATTTCAGTCATTTTTATGTCGATTTTCATAGAAACGACTTGTAGAACTGTCGATTAATATGAATTTAAATAAACGTTACCGCGCCGTGTTGGCGGCGGATAGTGAAGGGAGTAAGATTAAAAGTCGATTTAGAAGAATATCTTGACATTTGATTTTTAATTTTGGAACTGAATATTGAACTCCCACTTTGATTGTGCTCATGAACTAAGATAATGAGCATATATTAAAATGCAACCAGACTCAGACAAATAGTTGCAATTATTTAAGGTAAAGCATTGTTTAAAGCTGTATGTTGATCATGACTGTACATGTCAGTCTTCTTAACAATGCAAAACTGATGTATCCAGATAGCGCCGTTCTCTTTCATAATAAATCACCTTTCTTTGTATTTATGACGTAACTTCTTATCGACTTTCCTTTACTATGTTAATTGACTCTATTAAAGTGTTGGAATATTAACGTGATATAATAATTTTATGCACCCCTAATTGTGGCAACGTGGTAGATGCAATTAGATAAAGAAATCGGCCTTGGGCACAGTTTTACAGCAAACGATCTTGTAGATTAAAAATGTGTTAGCACTAACGTTTCCTGTTTCAATTTGAGCTTTAGTAATAATTATTGCGATGTGCGGATGTGTTATTTCCAGGCAAATCAAAAACTTGTCACCGCCGAACGCTCTAATACTCAATAGCAACAGAATAAATTAACGACAATCTTATAACACTTCAATATACGCCGGATAGCGAGCTGTGAACACCTAAAACAGTTTCTTAACCAATACTGTTCAACCGGTCATCTTCGAAGAAGGGAGTGGGTTAACACTAAAATGATCAAAACCAAATACGCGTATCAACTTAATTGTTCAACAACCCGCGAATCTTAAGTTGAAAGATTCCCTGGTAATGTGGTAATCGCAACTTTCATTGAATGGGTTACATCAAAAATACACTTATTAGACGCAGGTTCTTTGATAAGCTCCAATCGATTATACCAAGAATAAGATATAAATGATAAGATCGTTACATGTATACATATGTACATGCAGATAAATAAAATCAGAGGACAATTGCTCGTACCGAAATAAAATATTGAATCTATGGTAATTAAATGCAAATAAATGAAGAGAATCCAATATTATACCTGCGACGTGATCACGTAACGTTCACAGCGTAATGTTAATTTCGGAGGGAAGAAAGACTGTAGCTGCAGGAGGATCGGTTTTTTGAGGTTTGGGTGGCCGTGGATGAAGATGGCGATTGATGGCAGACTGTATATCCCTAGCACGGTAACCGTTGTTCCTAAGAGCATTCGGAATGTGGTAACCACAAAAACCGATCCTCCTGCAGCAATAGTCTTTCTTCCCTACATCCACCAAGCCACCGATCGCGTTGGAAAGTTTCTTCGAAAACAAAACATTAAAAGAGCATTCAAACCCCCGAGCAAAATCTCATAGGTTCTTCCTTCACTTAAAGATAAATTAAACACTATGTCGTCTAAAGGTGTTTATAGAGTCCCTTGCTCATGTAATGCTGTATATATTGGTGAAACAGGACGTTCAGTGAAAACTCATATCTGAGCACCAGTGCTGTCTCAAGTCGGGCCTCGTTTCATCATCAGCCATCGCCGAACACCAGAGTGATACTGGCCATAAGATCCCTTTTAATGAAACTTCCATCATCTGCAAATCCCCATTCTTTAGCACAAAGATTCGCGAAGCCATTGAGATTTACAAACACCATAACAATATCAATGGTTAACACGTTGAGTTACCGTGCTCTTTTTGCTTTTCCTCCTGATGAAGCTCCTTACGAAAGTGGGCGAAACGTTGAGTTTTTTACTTAGCGTAATGTTAATTTCAAATACTTGTTTGACACACATGCGCAGAGTTCTTAATTTACTTAATTTAAATGAAATCAAGGTTACGACTTATCTATATAATTCAGCGTTTGACGACAGTTAAGCCCAAAGAGCCAACGTCTCAACTAGAAACTTCCGTCTAACGGCCTTATTCTGAAATGCAAAGCTAGGAGGCCCAATCCATCCGCTCCATATACGAAAATACGAAACATTCGAAAATACTAAAATCCTTCAAGAGTAAATATCACAATCTTTCATGCAAAAAACACTAAAAAGTCCATATATGTGAAAATACTAAAATTCCATAATTACACACATTAAAAGCCTGTAACAGTAAAACGAAATTAGCTTTCAGACGCGGAGCCCAAACACTTACTTCAGTTGTGAATCGGCTTAATGCTCCAATCTCCAGAGGAGACGTAAATTTCTCTGTTTAAGCAAACGTAACATAGTTTTAGATCAAATGCATAAACGCACAAATCTGTTTGAGTGACAAGCTTTTTGCCGTAATCCATTGTCGAATTAGGTTTAAACAAAAATTCTAGCCACTAGGTTCAACATTTACACAATTCTTTAACTGCCAGAATAACAAAGAGTTAATAACGTTCCCTGGAACTAGTACATTTTTCAATAATTTCTTGCTGACGTAGAGTGAATACCAACTACTTTGTATGTTTATAGGGAATTAGTTATTTCCATATTTTATGTTCCAAGTATTGCAACAAATACGACTAGAGAAGTTCTGCTGTAATGGAAACGATGCTTGTTGAGGCGTAATCGCTGAGTTGATTTTACGATTGCAAAACTGCTTGTCGTTCATCTCCATTCTGCGACAATATATCTTACAGCGTCCATTCCAGCTCAAACTCTCAGTTAATCTTCTTAAAATTTCGGATTGGCTTTATCCACACAAAAGTAGCCGCCAAGAGGCAATAAATTAGCGGTAACTGTTCAGCTCGTATGTTATCGTTACGTATTCAGAAGTAGTTGCGTTAATGCTGTGCGTAACATAAGGGATTAGTGGCTATTTTTCACAAAGTCAGGTGTTTGACCTTCTATGCTCTGGCTGCAGTTGCACAACACCGCAAGAGCAGGAGTGTGGCAGGAATTGGTGTTTGGAATCGTTGGCCTCTGCTGCTTGCGTGGTTTCTTCGCCAACAATTTAACCGGCCATTCAATGGATGAAATTTCTGAATGATACACAACAAATCATAATAAAGACGATTTCCTGTAAAAATAATTTAACCACAAAGGCGCCCAAACGATAATAATGCACCACTGATTACTAACTGACATTGATAACAAGTTCAGGATCTTGGTTATTTATAAATGCTGTAGGATGTCATTTTAGTGACGTCCATCAAGGGTAATCGAGTGATACAAGCTACAATCAGCAGCACCGCAAAGACAACCAAAACAGGATGGATTCATGATTTAGCCATTAAATATGTCAAAAATTAGTTCACAGATCACTGACAAGAATAGAACTAATAGGAACTTACGTTTCTGATATAATTGGAATACAGTATTTCTGCTATTGTTTTGATAGCACGGCACTGGATGCATGTCCATGTAATTGCAGTGTTCGGTGTAACAGCGCACACTTCCCGAGTTCTTATCGTAGAAGCACTTTTTGCACTTCCCATAAAACTATGCGTCATGATGTTTCCATATAATTATATATGAGTATTTAATTTCTTTGCGCGCATAGATCATTCAGCTTACATTGAGAAACTACATGAATACGAAAAATGCGAAGTGTTTTTCAAGAGCTGCTGTATGATCGAAAACGTTTAACCTCTAGAGGGCTGTGGAATTAATTTGTTAAAAAATGTTGGCAGGCGTGGTAGTAAGAGTCACGTTGGCATTTTATATCTGTCAGTTTAAGGTTATAGCAGTAATGTCACTTTAACAAGTATAAATATTTTTGTTGAATACATAAAAATTTTAATAACAAAAACAACTACAACCGTTCAAAGTGACTTCCTCCATTTTCAATACACAGCACACTTTGTGTTCAGTATTAAACATTCCGTCAAAGTTAAGTGATTTTGTAAAAATTGTATACGTTATATTATTAAGTACCTTTTGACATCACTGCCAACATAAATTAAATTTAAAAAAATTCCACAGCCCTGTAGAGGATAAAAGTTTTCGATCATATGGTACAACAGTGCTGTAGTGTAATACCCGGTAATATTAAAAAACTAATTTGGCAGTTTCTCGGTCTTACCCAATTTACTAAGTTATATATGTAATTAAATATTGGCATACACCCCTAAGAAGTTCACCTAGCATGTAGATGGTATCTAATCTGCTTTTAAGATCGTGTTACGTCCAGTTAAATTTCATGTAAAAACGCCTTTCTGGTAGTTCCTAGTCACCAGCGGAAGGTATTAATAATAACAGGATGGTTAGGAAAATTCCTTTAAAATGATTAATGGGTTTGATGTGTAATTCCAGGGTTGTCTTAATTATGTAGCGCATTAAATTGCTAAGATGATAATCCTAATCAGTCGTTAATTTTTTACCTTAACTCTTTGTCAATTGCTAGTTGCACAACATTTTGATAATGCAACTGTAACCGTTTTCGAGATATTTGATTGTTATTTGATTACCCAAATAGATGTATTCGCAACTTTGTTTAAGGTTGTTTATTTTACCTGAAATTCTTTGCCGTTCCTGGACATCAGTTTTATATTGAAACTTATTTTGCAACATATATCGGAGTTAGGTTTAATCTCAGCTAATTAGGATAACATTATTGTAAAATCAGAAGTGAGTGAGGTATTTGCTATCAATATT